>ML677401.1:12610445-12690714 GCA_007922305.1 Dermatemys mawii
TGTGTGTGTGTGTGTGTGTGTGTGTGTGTGTGTGTGTGTGTGTGTGTCTCCCAGTGTTTGTTTTTTCTTCACTGCATTTGCCTAACACTTGATTGGTTCATCAAGCTGGTTAATGATGCATTCAGATTTACTCCGGCGGAGGAGGGGAGAGAGTAATTATGATTTAATCTCATTCAAGCTCATTATTTTAATCGTGGTATGTTGCGTTTGATGGAAACACTTCTCAAGGCATTAAAACCATTATATCATCTAGGTTGACATCACAAAGGGGTTGATTCTGATCTCACGTGCACAGGTCTGAAACCAGTGTTACTCCATTGATGCTGGTGGCGTCTCCTGTGGTTTTGATCTGAATTACACTGGGTTTACATTCCACTGACTTTGGTGGAGTCACTCCTGATTTACATCGGGGTGAAATCGGAATGAGGCCTCATACCGCATGAGATCTTGAGTCAGCCTGATATGCAGCATATCACAATTCAGACAGCTCCGAAGAATTATTATCCTACTTTGTCTTCTTTATGAAGTTCAGTCACTTTTCAGTTGGTTTCTTTAAAGGATCAAACGCCAAAGACAAAATTGGGACTTTAGCGTGAACCTGACCATTCAAGTCAATGGGTATTTTGCTATAAATTGAGGCCAGGATTTCACCCTGAAGCTTGATCAGACAGCCCAAGGAAAGGGTAAAGCATTCTCTGCTTTGTGTTGGAAGATGGGGGCATGGCAAGGCACAAATGTCTCAGGGTTTCGTTCTGCCACCCATTACCAGGATACATGTGCTTCTCACATAAGATGGATCAGTAACAGTGTGGGTTATTATGATTTCATAGAGTCTCAGGCGCTTCTCCCATATCAAGGTATAAAAGCTTTGCTTGGGTATGTTTTTTTTCCTTGGTTTTTGGCAGAAGCAGAGGTCTAGTGAGGCTCTGAATGTCATTCAGGTGATGGGGGGAAAGTGTGATCAAACAGGATGGTTTAGCAGTGTGCAATGCTGGCCAATACTGTCTCATTGTTTACCTGTACGCTCCTTTCTGTATCCAGCTGTTTTTTCTTGTCCTATACTTAGATGACAAGCCCCCTGGGGCAGAGACTGTCTCTGTTCTGCATTTGTACAGCACCGAGCACAACAGGCTGTTGATCTACCACTAGGCTTCCTAGGCCATACGATAATATAAACAATAAGAATAGTAATTTTCATGAAGATGCTAAGACTTTGGATTTATCTAATCTCCGCCGGAGGAGCCTGCCCTCAACCGGGCCAGGGCTAGCATTGAAAGGGTTTAGCAAAAACCCCAAAGGAAAGAATCAGCAGGATCCCACGCAGGCAGCGAGGGCAGGAATGGCGCGGTCTCAGAGTCTGAAAAGCCAGCCCAGTCCCCAGACTACACTGGGGGCTGGCAGGACGAGCCTGCTCCAGTGAGGAATTCACAGCGTGCACTGAGGGGGAAAGCAGGCTGTGTACTTTACACTTGATCAGTTAACGCTAAGGCCCGTGGAAACAATAATACATTTCTCGTCAACACGTGTCTTCTCTGGCAAATTCTGAAGCAAACACCCTGGTAACTGGCTGTTGCCAAGTGACTGCCCTGTGCTGGGTCTGCGATCCTGGGCACTGGACTGTTCGCTTCGTCTCAGCAGGCTCTTAATGAGAAACAAACGGAGCTCTGAAGACGCAGCAATCTGCAGGTGGGAGGGCTTTACAGTTAGAGCACAGCACTGGGGTATGACGTGCGGTTAGAGTCGTAGTATATGCCTGGGTTATTATGGTTGAGGTCAGGGAGGGTTGGCTAATACAGCTGCACAGGATGGCACGGCGACCATTCGGTGAAGGCCGCCCATTGTAGCAAGGCGTGCAGACATTGTGCAAAGACCGTGGGGCTCAACAGCACATTTCAGGACGCAGTGTTCCCCGGCATTCCCCTGCGGTCTTGGGGTGTCTTGGAACAGGCTCGCCAGAGGAGAAGCTCAGAGGAAATCATCCCAGCTGCATTAGGGATCTGATCAGCCAGCCCTGTGCGAGCTCCACCGTGGGCTGGGTGCACACCTCCATCAGGTGCCACGGAGCCTCGTTAGACTCAGAGCCTTATGAGGCTCCTCTAGGAGTCTGATGGCCGGAAGCTCGGGTAGGGACAGGGGAGTGCTGCTCTTGTATGCTGATTTGGTGGTCACAGACACTTACACTGCAGGGAGGGAATGGGGCCCGAGACCTGACTGCTTTGCATTACAGGGGATTGAACCAGGGTCCTGTCATTAATAAACCAACATGGTGGGAAGGGTTTTGTTTTGCTTCACCTGGGTCTCCTATGAACCTTCTGACCCTGCCATGGCAGGCCTCCGGTCTCCCCTGAAGTCAGAAGCACAGGTGATGACACTTAGGGCATGTCTACACTGCAACCAAACACCCCTGGCTGGCCCAGGTCATCTGACACAGCCTCACAGGGCTCGGGTGGAGGGGCTATAAAATTGCAACATAGGCATCTGGGCTCCAGCCCAAGCCCATATATCTTCACTGCCATGTTACAGCCCCACAGCCCAAGCCAGGGGAGCCTGCATCAGCTGACCCAGTGTTTTATTGCTGCGTAGGCAAACTCTTACTTAGATGGTTAGACCTCTGCAGCAGGGGCTGCCTTTTTGTTATGTGTGTGCAGCGCCTAGCGCAATGCACTCGTGATTGGGACCTGTCTCGGTGCTACTGCAGTATCAATAAGCAGTGATACTCATGGGTCACCCAGTTTAGCCAATTAACAATCAAGAACCTTCACGTAGTCAGATGGCTCGGACCCAGATCAAAGAAGAATGAGCCCTATTGGGGGAGTGATTGAAAGGTCTCATGGCGTCCCTTACAGGGATGGTAAAAATGGTGTAAACTGGTGTAGCTCTATTGACTTGGATGGGGTTGTGCCACTCGACACTAGCTGTAGATCTGGTCCAGACTCCTTCGATGACACCTTTGACGAACCTGATCTCCCCGGGCATAAAAATACCTACGATTCCTCCGTCTTGTATTTCAAAGGGGAGATGGGCGCCAGGCTAAGGAAGGCATTAGACAGCCCTTTCGGTAGAAGGTGTCATGTTCTGCCATAAATCAGCGGAGGGCTGCGTTCATCCCGGCAGAACAGCCTCGTGGTGACCCCAGGCTTGGCAAAGGTGCCATATGCTGACATTAGAGCCCGGAACTCTCGTCAAAGAATCAATCAGCCGGACAATGTGATCACTGTCATCAATCAGCCCGTCGCCTAGGCCTCAGACAGCACAAGGCCCCCTCCAATTCCAGTCCATTTACAGCAGCTTGAATCCTATTTCTGGGAAAACTATCTGGGTCACTCCAGAGAGGAGCAAGAGAAGCAAGAGAGGGCGAAAGGAATTGCTAGGAAAGGATGAACCTTGGAGGCTAGTGGGTTCCCAAGTCTATCGGGCTACTCTTTAGATTTGTGAGCCGTCCCTGAGCTCACAAGCCTGTTAAAACCTGTCAGCTAAAAATGGGGAGGGCTCTTTTCCCAGCTGGGGCAGGATTCAGGTTTTCTAAGGAAGGGGCATAAAAGAACTTGCACACCGAAAGTGGATGTCCCATCTCTCATAGAGAGACTGTGGGCAAGATTGTCAAAGGTGACTCATAATAGTGGGTGCCTCCGTTTTGGGGTGTCCAAATCGAGACTCCTGAAAGCCACTTGGTTTTCAGATCGTGCTGAGCCTCCCCCATCCCCCAGCCTCTGGAATTCATATCCCTTTAAGGCTCCTCCAGCTGGGCACCCCAAAATCTGAAGCATACAAAACCTCTAGTTACTTTTGAAAATGTCGATCTGTTTATTTTTCACTCTGTTTTTTCCTCTCCCTGCCCCTCTCTGTCTTTCAGGACCACTCTCCACTCCCTCTGTCCCCCCGTCCTTTCGCTGGGTTTTAATTTCTCTCACACAGCTGTTTTCCACACTCTCCTAGGCAGAACACCAGGCACACAGCATTCAGGTTCAAGAGCTGTGCACAGAGATGATGTATTAGAATTAAACGAGTTTGCCCATCTCTACTCATGATCATCTGTTGACGTGCCAGATGAAGACAGGATACGGCACCAGCTCTATCCAAAAGGCAGGCCTGCTGTGATGGAGTCTGGTGCTAGAGGGACTTCTGAGGTTAGGGGAGGACCCATAGATGCACAAATCTGGACCCATGAACCCATAAGACTTGGATCTAAGGAGCAATGGAGGACCATCGGAGAGGAAAACGGGGTAGCCTTGGCAGGATCCCTCTTTTAACAACTTGCCAGATGTGCTGAGACAGTATCCCTCTGTCACATGGGCGTGGGTGGTCAGGCTTCCTCCGTCTTTAACCATGTTTGGGGAGAAATACTTTGGCCAAGGAAGGACCATCTGTGAAGAGAGCTCAGATGTGGGAAAGTGTCTTGACTGGATAAGCTACATGGAAAAAATTGCCCGGTGAATCCACGGCTACAACCCGTGGACCTATCCGATAACAAGTCGTTGTTCATGACCATACAGCTACGGAGGGAGATATACACATGTAGTGGGGCAGCTGCCATATAAAAGGGCTGTGACCAGGAACTGGAGGAGTTTCTCTCCAGCCCTGGAGGGAGAAGAGCTAGCTGTCTGTAGGCAGGGTACCTGAGGCAGAGTAGAGCAGTGATGGGGAAAAGGGCAAAGGGAGCTGGGGCGCTCCAGCCTGAAAAGCCCCAGGCTGCAGGCCATGGTGAAGGCCTATATAGGTACTAGGGCTGCAGAGGGGCAGCCTGGGATTAGGCAGAGACAGCTGGTCCTAACCCCCTTTCCAATGATGGGTGGCCATTCCAGACTGCAGTCTGCCCCAGTGAGCGGCGGCTAGATGATGACTGGCAGTAGCCACTGAGGCAAGGTGGGATTAAAGGGTTGGGAGTTCCCCTGGGAGGGGAGACCGAGAGTGTGGGGGTATTGCCAGGGGGCAGAACCGCAAGGTAAAAGGGCACCGGGGTCCGGGAGAGACTCGGGGGGCCCTAAAGCAGGCAAGACACCAGCCACCAGGAGGCGCTATGGAGCTGAAACAAGCTAATTGCCAGATGACCAGCAGGAGGTGCTGAGCCGGTGAGTCTTTGCCTCGCTACAGTGCACCATGCAATGATCATTGCAGTGGGTGTGTTTCCCTCTCCTTCCTCCCTGCGCCGTTAAAAAGACACCAGACCAAGAGGCCCTTCCTTGTTTCTGCGAGCGAGAACCAGCAGCAGATGGTCCCTCCTGTGCCCAGATAGCTCCAGCCAAAACAAATCTTCGGCCCCCAGCTGAAGAGACGGGCACAGGAATAGAACAGGAGAGTGACTCAGATTCAGTGACTCAGGCGGGCGCTGAGGGGGATGGGAGCGAGAGGCTGAGGCTGGCACAAGATTCTCATACCAATTATGGTGATTATTGCTATTATCCTAACGAGGGCCCAGGGGCACCAACGACTCTTGTTCCTCATTCCTGCTCTCTCTCCTTTGTGTGGGATAACTCTGAGCTGTCCCTTCCATCTCTTGGTCTGCTCACTGGGTGGTAAATACCAGGCAAAACGTTTGTGTGCCAGATATCAGATCTGTGCAGCTGTTTGCATGCCACTGCTGAGCAGTTGGCAGAAAATGCCACATGCCACGTAGCCCGAGCTCAGGATCAACCAAGGAAGCCGCTTGGGGGGTGGAAGGGGAGTGGGAATTCCAGAGAGACTTTCTTCCCACCTGCCCCAGCTCACCTGTTTCCTTCTCCTGGTGCCTATGAGGTTGTTTCCCCTGCTCCATGGTGGCTGGTGATAACTGAACACTAGCCCAGGGCATCAGATTTGGAGTAACGAACTCAGTGGCTCATTCTCCCGCTTTTGGGCTGCCAAGCAGGTCCGGTTCCTCAGAGCCAGGTGTTCCTGGGTATTCTGGTTTTGTGGCACACACAGATGTGATGGCGGAGGAGACAAGATTCCGATCCCCCATGTCTCTTCCTGTTTTCCTCTGACCCTCCACGAAAGGATGTTGCAAAACTCTTGCAACACTTACAGGAGAGTTCTTGCTGGAGAAATTATAGCATTGGGTAAGATCACGGATTAAACACTAGGGATTGGCAGAGCAGGTTGAGCCAGATACGGACTCTGGGTCAATTCTGCACTGGGCTCTGGCTACTTTGCACTGCATAGGTGGGGCAAAGAGGCCAGACTCTTACCGGCTTATCAGTGGAGAGTTTCCCTGACTGGCCCATCAGCAGAAAATTCCCCTGGTGGAGAGGAATCCCTGATGGTATAAAGTGGGCTCCAGTGCCACTCGGTTTAGGGGCATAGTGAGGGTGGGCACAGAGGTAGCGGTGTTCCACTACACTGATCCTTCACTGGCATCCAGTTCCATAAGGGCCACAGGCCAGTGTTCAGGAGTAGCCCCATGGCTTCTCCAAGCCAGGGTCTCCTAGACAACTGTTCTACTCCTGCACCAAGAAGATCTTGGATGCAATTGAGATTTGAAGCCTTTGGTTTTTGCTCTCACTAGCTAGCTGTGACACATTAAATAAACACCAATGGTATACATCTCTAATCCTCAGAGAAGCCACTGTTAGCTGAAAGGCTCAGGTGGGATATTACATAGAATAACTCTGGGTTGGATTTTCAAAAGAGACTAAGTCTGCGACCACATTTGGGGCATCAACGTATTTGTGCCAGCTCTCATCGAGTTAGCGCACTAGAGACAGTAGTGTAGCTGCAGTCGTTCTGTCAGTGGTGAGCAGCGGCACGGGCTGCGTGCCCCGAGTACGACCCACCAGACCCATGGGTACCTACTCAGAGGACAGCTGTGCTGCTGCTGGTGGTACTGAAGCTGCACTGCCATGATTAGCATGTTAGTTCCACGAGAGCTAGCAGAAGTATGTCTACACAGGCTGGGACTCACACCCTTTGCCTGTAGTGTAGACGTAGCGGAAGTGACTTAGACACGTTAGTAGAGTATTACAAAGGGCACGTCTACATTACAAAATTAAGTCAACCTAATTTACATCGGCATACAGCCACTGCAGCAATTGCATCACTTGTGCGTATCTTCCCTTTGCTCCTTGTGCTGGCGGTGCCCATCCTCGTGAGGAGCACTCGCACCAATTGTTCTGTCAGGGTGGGGCACTCTGGGACAGCTTCTGAGAGCCAGCAATAGTCGATGTACACTGACACAGTATCGACCTAACCATATTGACTTTGACTCTACACCGTTCATGGAGGTGGAGTTATGAAGTTAACAGAGCGGGCACATTACATCAGCAGGAGCAAAATTTTATTGTGGACATTTAGAGCATGAGGTTGATGTTAGCTGCCTTGCATCAACCTATCTCTAGTGTAAACCAGGGCTTAATCGCATCGATTTTCATTGAGACCAATGCTCCTAAATTACTTGTGCTCTCTTCCTAGGTGAGTTCTTTGTATCCCATGATTATTAGCCATGGAATCAATGGCACTGCTTGTGGTGTCAGGCACTCCTCAGCATGAGTAAGGGCATCGAAACCTGACCCTTGGGTTGTAAGCTCCATGGGGCAGAGACTATGTGGTTGCGTTGAGCATATATAAATAATCAGCCATCTTTCTGCATCCCTATTATTATGGAAATGACACAAGGGTCGTTGCTGGGGAAATGTCTCCCTGACCCAGATCCAATATTGTGGTTTTACTAATATTATAATTATTATTTATTATTTGTATTACCATAGCGCCTAGAAATCCTAGTCATGGGCCAGGTCCTCATGGTGCCAGGTGCTATATAAAGGCAAAACAAAGGTGGTCCCTACCCCAAAGAGCTTCCAGTCTAAGTATACAATACAATAACACATGGATACAGACAAACTGACAGAAGAACAATGAGAGAGTATTGATCAGCATGATAAGAGGTGCCTTTGTGGGGAACAAGGGTGGTCTTTTAAGTCATGGCACTCAGATGAGAATCCGGAAATCTAGGAGACCAGGAGACGGGAATCTGTCAGACTCTGCCACAAACTTCCTGTGTGTCTCTAGGTAAAGTCATTTAGCCTCAATAATGCTTCAATTTCTACAGCCTGTCAAATGGGAATGGTGTTACCTAGGTGTGTTCTCTAGATTAATAACTCATTGATTTATGCACAGCAGATGGATATCAGAGATTCAAAGACTTTACAGCCAGAGAGGATTGTTAGATCGCCCAGTCTGAGTCCAAGACAACGTAGGCCATTAACTTTCACCCAGTTACCTTTCTACTGAACCCATTAACATATGATAGACTAAAACATCTCCTCCAGAAAGGCAGCTTGGCTGGATTTGAAGACCTAAAGAGATGGAGAACCCATCACTTCCTTTGATGGTTTTCTCCAGTGGCTCATCATCTTCATTGTTAAACAATTATACCTAATTTCTAACTGAAATCTGTCAGGCTTCATCTTCCTCTTGTTCTGCCTTTCTCCTCCTGTCGGACCTGGTGTTTTCTCACCGAGGCGGGATTTACACCCTCTCACTGTCAGGCATTTTCTCCAGTTGCACCCTCAACACTTTTTCCACATCCTGCTCAAAATGTGGACACCAGACTTGGACACAGTGTTCCAGTGCTGGTCTCACCAATGCCACATATAAAGGTGAACTCACCACCCTGCTTCTACTCACTGCTCCCCTGTTTATCAGCCCTGCAGGTGTAACCGGTTCCTCGGGGCTGGGCGCTCAGGAACAAGTGGGCACTACCTGTCTGATAGACCTGCCCCAGAGCAGGTGACTGGGGATTGGGCAGTCTTGGCTCTTCCCCTGAATGTGCCGGCAGCTGAGCTGACCAGGGATGGATCCGGGAAGAGATGTCATAACTGTCTGGTGGCAAAGACCCCAACAGCTACACCAACATGGCAGGGAAAGAGGGAATTGTGGTGCTGGGTCTGTCTTCATTGCAGAGTGAACATGAGTTATCTGCACTCAGGGTGCACCTCGGGAGTCAGCCTGGCTTGCCTGTTGGAGGGGCCATGCTGCAAAATGCACCTCAAGCTGCTGTGTCCATACGGCAGCCACACTCACTTGTGTGGTGCTGAGCTGTCTGGGGGGCGCATCTCGTGGGTCTTAGCGCTGCCATAAGTAGACCTGGGTATGAATTCTCTCCCAGTGAATTGTGGGAGAACTTGTCCATCCTTCTCATGCACATGGGGGAATTCTGGGAAGGCCCCGGAGGACTAGTCCCACTCCAGTGGGACTAGTCCACGTCCCTACAGCAGAGTGGTCATTTTAGCAGCTCACAAGTTCTGCTGACCCTTGCTTTAGCCGTATCACTGACAGCACCGCCAGTTCGAGATAAAAGCACCACAACACTCGAGTTCAGAGTGTCCCTGTGTGGCTGGGACTGGAGTTAGGGGCAATGCTTGAGTTATAACTAGCATGAATTTTGCACTGAAGACTAGCCCCCAGAGGGGTGGCTCTGAACCACACCATCTCCCAAGATACACACTACACCTTCCTCATGCCCCGGGATGTGTGCTCTGAATTTTATGCTGACAGTTCACCTCAATTTCTTAGCAGCGTCCTCAGGAATGCTGCCCATATGATCATCTGTGTCTCTTTATAAATATTCACAACAATACACGGGTGAAGTAGAGGGAAGAATTTGTAAATAAAGAGTAAATCACCTTGGCCCAAGACATGTAAAAACACCTCCGGGTATTACTGGGGCAGCGACTGTCCGGGAGCACTCATCAAGATCCGGATTTGGATCTTAATTATACCTGGGTCATTCTGAGGTCTCTCCCGTGGAGTCACTCCTGGTTTACGTAGGGGTCACTCAGAGCCGGTTCTGCGTCTGAAAGCGCTGCCGTGTTTCTATTGTAATTTCCATTCTGCCAGTTGCCCACTCTCCGCCTTCTGCTGCAGTGTGCTGATGAGCGCAAGAAGGCTGGCACATGCTCACAGCTGCAGTCCTAAGTCTGCCTCGGCTCAGCGTACACGCCGCTTTCAAGCCCAGCCATGCATTCAGCTATAAAGAGGAAAAAAAAGTTCTGTTGTTGTAGTAATGTCCGGATTCCCAAACACCCTGCACACGGGCTTCCTGATATTTCTGCAGACATTTGCATCAGAGATGCAGCTGCCTCCCATTCACATAGCAGCCTGGCTTTCGGCTGAGTAAAGGGTTTTTGCATTTCAGTTTTCTTGTTTAAAGAGAGGCTAAGGGTTTATCTATATGTGGAATCGCAACGATTTAACTTAAGTTTGTTCACATGAGAACATCACACGGGTTTGAAACCCATTTAGTTGAACAGCTTGCAAAAAAGGCTGTGTTTGCCCTCTCGTTTCAGTCTGGCTTCAGCTGATGAAGAATAGGTTTAATGTACGTCACAATAAGCCACTCTTCAACTGTCCACATGGGATATTGCACCATTTTAACTAAATCAATTTAAATGAAATGGTGCAATGTTGTGTGTCAGAGAAGGTCAAATTTGGCCACACTCTGAATTTTGCTGGGGGGGGGGGCTAATAAGAGTAATTATTTTAAGGGATGCTAGTTAAAAGTCTATTTATGTTTATTATTGTCGTTTCTGCTGTATGTAAGTAGAAGTTACGCAGGAGGCTATAAGGAGCTTTAAAGACAACTAAGAAAGATCCACGACCATATTCTCATCTGCAATCTACTGAAAAACAGACAGTCCTCCCCCAGCTGTGGATTTCTAATGTGCCAGTGGCTTTCACCTCCCATTGACTTCAGGGCCTTTGGATTGGGCCATTTAAGAAAAAAAAATCTCTTTAGCTACCTTACAGGTAACTAGATCATTGATACTGGCGAGAAACAATGTTGTGCAGTAACTGGTATATTTCACTTGCTCTGGATAAAGGGAATGGGGATTTATGTCTGTTGTCAGTGTTGCTCCCTGATTCTGATGCACTAGCATAAAACAGAGGGGTCTGAACTTCAAGACGCTGCGGGGGAATTCAAACAAGCCAACTATCTTAACTGGATCATTTAAAAAAAGGCAGAACAACAGTGGAAACAGTTTCTGTTGATCATAGATCCTAGAAAAACACTTGTTTTAACTCAACCTAGATTTTGGGCCTACATCAGCCTGACAAATTTCCCCTAAAATAAACCTCTTCCGCAGTCTGACTTTTAAAAAAACACACACAAAACCTCAGAAACACAAAAGATATTACGTCTGTTATTCCGAGGAAGGCTCCTTTGTCCTGAATTCTGAAGGAGATGCTTGTTTAAATATATACTTATATATAGAATAAACAAGGTGTTGAAGTCACTCTTCTCTCTTCATAAAAACAGTTCAGATGCCACTTCTTGAGCATTGTTTATGTTAAAAGCTTTCAAAGTTTTATTTCCTCTGTGGCCACATCACTGCTCTCTGTAGACTCTTAAGGCATCATCAAATGTTTCCTCATTAGATAAGATCATCACACCCTAATGATTTAGCTCGGTGAGTCATCTTCCCTTCTGGAGCACTGCATTCAAATTAAAACAGGGCAACTGCCCTAGGACAGACCTCCCTTTCCTTGTCCCACTGAACAGAAATGTCTCCAGAACACAGTCAAGTCACATTGATAAAGTAATTGACTGGCATGTTCTTGCTGTTGTTATTATTAGAAATCATTTATATTACGTCAAAGGCCCTGATTAGAATCGGGGCTGAGAAGTGACACAGTCCCTGCTCCCAAGAATTTGAAAGACACATAACCAGATGAAGGGTGGCAAAAACACAGTGATGGTCAAGGTGCTGATTGGCACCCAGCTTGGAAGTGATACTGGTTTGTTTGTGGAGCGAGGGGGAAGGACGGGAAGCAGGGAGCAAATATAAACACCAGTGTGGGGCAAAAGGAAGAGGAGAAAATGTGAAGTCAAGTGGAGGTTGGGACAAAGGGTCAGAGATAGGACTGCAAGGTCCCACAGGTCTAAAACCCAGGCTTGTAGAACTACCAAGTAGTTGGCCACTCCAGGCCCTCACCCAGCAGCACTTGCAACCTGTCTGCACTCCACTCTCCATGACCCACTGTAGGGGACAGACCATAGGAAGTTCCAGCTCAAGGGTTTGACAGGCAGCAGCCCCCTAGCTCCTGATTGGCTCCCTGCCCTATATAAACCCCAGCGGTCTTCCAGGAAGTGTGCAGGCCATCTATGAAGATCTTCTGTAGCTGCCATGACTCTTTCTGCTCTTGAATTCTTGGCTTGATTGGGACTTTGCTTCCTGAACCTAACTTGGACTCTGAACCTTGGTAGTGACCCAGGCCTGGAACCATTTATGAACTCCTTGGCTTAATCCTAGCCTCCAGTTTGCCCATTTGGCTCTGACTGCCCTTGCTGGGATTCTGACAGCAGCCCCTTAACTTTTCCTAAAATACCCTCAGCTATTCTCTGACACATCAAGCAGGTACTCATCTCCTGATTCCCCGCACCTTCCCCTCTGCCATCAGCTCCTGCAGAAAATGAAACCCTACCCAACTTCTGATTGGAGCTGAGCAGCAAAAAGGGTTGGGCGGGGTTTTTTTGTTGTTCCCTTAAAAAGGTTGGTGCAAATCCAAGAGCTTTTGCCAAAGCTGGTCTTCAAAACTTTTCACTGACAAGGGAAATGTTTCAGGGTGTGGAAAATATTTATCCATTTTTTGATGAAAACCCAAAAGAATTTTGTCAGAAATGGAAGTTCCCTCTGGGCGTGTCCCTTTTGACATCATTAATCTAAGATATTTATCTGGGTCCCCTCCCCAGAGTGACTGGGGAGCTCATAATCTCACAACTCCCTGGTGAGGCAGGGAAGTGTTATTATCTCATCGTAAAGATGGGAAACTGAGGCGCAGAGACATGGGGGCGCAACGACGCTGTGATCAAAAAACCTACAGCTCCGAGTCTCAGAGCCCAGCCTGAGTCCAAACATCCACAGTGCAATTTTATAACCCCACAGCCTTAGTTCTGTCAGGCCAAGTCAGCTGACCCAGGCCAGCCACAGCTGTGCTGCAGGTCTTTTATCGTGGACATACCCTAAGAGTTCAGATCATTAAAGGTATTTAGTTGCCTAACTCCCACTGGCACTGGGAGCTAAACACCTAAACACCTCTAAAAATCTGGCCCTAAATGACTTGCCCAATATTACAGAGGGGATCTGCTGAAAAGGCGGGAAATGAACTGGGTTCTCCCAGGCTACCTCACTCACCAGTTGTCCTCTCATAAAACGCAGTTTTTCACGAACAAACGTTTCGGGTGAATAACTCTGGCCGGTTCTGACGACGTCTCTCTGCCTCTGTGTTGCATCCCGACGTGAAGTGAGGCGGCAGTGATCAAAGGTCTTCGTTCTCCATCGCGGAAGGCCAGTCTCGGGACAGAGTGGGGAATGGCTCACTGCCGCGGGGAGGTCATGTCTGAATAAAGGGTTCATGGGATTGCTCGCTACGGGCTCTCATGACTCGAAGGCAAAGAACCCCAGAGCCGCTGTGTTTGCAAAGGCTGCTGAGCCGTTTCTGCTGGACTGCCTCCAGCTCTCCTTATCCTGGGGAGGGCCTCTGAAAGGCCACCTCCCGAAAGATGCTTGGATCTTCTGTTCCACGTGCCCTTGGTGGAAAAGGGACATCTTGGGGGAGGCTGTGGTCCCAAAGTTTTGGTCTAAAGGGAACTCAGCTAGTTTCTCTTCCTCCCCATTCTTGCTCATTCTGTACTGCTCTGATCCTGCAAACACAGACTCTTAGAGGCCAGCCCGGCTGGGTGAAGGATGGAGCAAGGCTCCGTGGAATCTGATGCCCCAAAGTTCGGAGACAGAGCTGTCCCATTCTCTCCTTCCAGATCCTTGCTGCCCCCAGTTCTTCTCCCTGGAGGGAGCTTTTTTAGGCCTTTCCCCTGGGTATGCTTGGGGGAAGGCTCTCATGTCTCTGTCCCTGCCCCATAGCCACACACTAAAGGGATGTCCTAATGCTGGTATGTGGCAATGAGCAATGCCAATGGCCGGAAATGCAGATAAAGTTGTATTAGTCAGCCGCAATTAAGCAACACACTGTCACTTCCCTGAGTCCCTTGCAATATGGCACTGCGTAGACCCAGATTAATGAGACAGCATTTTTACTGCCTGGGTGTTATGTGTCTGTGATACAATCTGCCTTGTTGTCGTTTCTCCAGGCTGATGTTTTCCTAGAGGACGGACATGCCAAAATGCACACACATGGCGCCCTCATTATATAACCACATCCCAGAGAGCCAAGCACTCATTAACACAGCAGGGCAGCTGTTTGGGGGTTGGTTTGCGGGGCTGGGGTTGGAGTCTCTGCAGGCCACAAATGGTAAATAGTGAACATGGGGAAATTCCCTTCTTGTTTTCTCACCCTCCAAGGTACGTTAAAGCTGCCGTAGGAACACTCCTCCCTGGGTATAGCGATCACCAGCACGCCAGCTGAGCACACCAAGAACTGGGGCTGTTTACCCCGTCAACGTAGAAATAGGTGGAATGATGCCTTCTACCTGGGTACACCCATAACATTCACTGGCCCAGCAGGTGAATGCTGCTTGACTCAGCCTGGAAAGTTTAACAGCACAGTAGCTGCACGTTAACTGGGGTGTACCTGAATTCGACAATGGCATAAGCAGGTGCGTGCTTCTGTGCCCGCGATGCCCTGTGGGGTAGCTGGTGCATCCTCTTGAGGTGCATCTGGAGTGGTTGGCAGCCCTGCAGCTGTGTTCTGCTTGGACATGCCTAGTCCATGCAGGAGCCAGACATGCTTTGGTATGTTGAGCTGTTGGATTAATGATACTGCAACAAAGGGGATTCGGGGAACTCCCCTGCTGTCCTGGAACCCACTGCCTGCACAGAGCAGCGGCGCTGATCGGTCTTAGGGTGATGCAGTTATGCCTCTCTCATCATAACTGAAATGCAGTGGGGCTTAAAACAGTCACTTGCTTTAGAAGACGTCCGCACACGTTGCAAGCAGGAACCCTCACGTATCACAGCATCCCCATGAGACGGGGAGGTCATCACTGCCCCTTCCCCACCCCAGTTTATAGGCAGACAATGAGCAGCACATGGAAAGCAAAGTGATTTGCCCCAGAGTCAGTGGTAGGGTTGGGGACATGACCCAAGATTCTGAGTCCCAGGCCTTGGCTTGTTCAGTCGTAGAATTTTCTTCCATCACAAGCAATGATTTACAACCTGCATGCCTGCCGTTATCCAAATGCATCTAATTTAAAAACAACAACAACAATCAATGTGTTACAGGCTGAACTAATGCTGAATGCAGCACAGTCGGTTGAAAGACTGTGACCTTCCTACACTAGTTTCAGTTCCCCCATGTTTGCAAGGAAATGTATGTGCAGGGGTAGTCAGTGGGAATGTGCCAGTGGCCAATTTGCTTTGAACTCCCCTATCTGACATTCAATCTTATTACACAGCAGCAGAAGCAGCACAAGGGCAAGAGGGAGGAAATTCAGAGCAAAAGGCCACTAACCAAGAAGTTTTCCAAGCAAAAAGGCTTCACACACACAGACACACCCACACCCACCCACACCCCTGCTGAACTATTCTCAGTTTAAACTTGAGGCAGGGCTGCTCACACATCCAACCACCATCGTTCCTCAGCTACCCTTCTATCATACGGCACTTTAGGAGGGGAATTGTGCTGGCAGTGTGTGTGTGGGGGGGTGTTTTTCTAAAGCACATTTGTCATGGGGATATTTTAACACTGGATCAGCTTTGTGTTTTGGAAACATTCAGTTAATAAAGATACCCAGGCTGCTCAAGCGTACAAACTGTTCTCACTCGCTGTAAAAATTAACAATGGAAGGGGATAAATCATTCGAAAGGTGTTCTTATTCTTGACTTGATTATTTCACCAAGATTTTCCCATTTGGTGAAGCTCAGATCTTTCTTTTTTTTAAAAAAAAGTGATCTGGAAGGTAACATGTGCAATTTATCCTGTAATAAACTGAGGAGGGTGTTTCCAAATGAAGGATATGAAATCAAAATGTTAACAATAGGATGACGAGGACAAATAAAGTGCTACATTCTACTGGATGGACACAGAACTGCTCAACTCTCTGCCATAGGTTACCACCAGCAGCAAAAGCTTGTCCATTTGTTCCCATAGCAGTGAGGGCTATGTGCTTTGGGGTGGAAGGAGCTGGGGTCTAGCCCTCTTGTCACAGCAAAGTTGTGTGGGGCAGCATAACGATGCCTACTGTGTATGCCAGGTAGCCATGGAACTGAGCAACCTCAAATGTTACGGTGCTCAGAACTGGGCCTGAGTTTTATGGTTAGGTCCCCTCGTTAGTACAGGAATGTGAGGGGCTCACGGACGAGAAGAAGTCACTTACTTTTCCCAGCACAACTTCAGGAGGGAGGGGATGTAGCCACAAGTGATTCATAGGATCAGTGGACAGGGTTTCAGAATGGTGCTGATCCGGGGGTGGAGCTTAGAAGGACCAGACAGCAAGAGTGAAAAATCAGGACAGGGGGTGGGGGGTAATAGGAGCCTTTATAAGAAAAAAACCCCAAAATCAGGATTGTCCATATAAAATCAGGACATCGGGTCCCCTCGTGGAGCTTGGTGAAATACACCGCTGATGAACTCGAGCGCCGGGCTGTGGTCTCGGAGAGCGTGGGGGCCATAGAGTGTGCTCTGTGTCCCTCACCTTGCTGCTTCTCAGTGGCCATTTTGAAATCACTCCTGAACATCCCTGTGGCCAGTTTGCTGTGAACTATGGGACTAGGCAAGCCGGAGACATGACAGCAGCTGTGCTGCCCCGGATGGAGAAAGCCTCGTGGACACTGTACGGAGCCAGGGCCCGCAGCTTGTCCCGAGGCCCTGCCACACTTTTTAGCGGGCCGAATGCCTGGCTCAAAGGAAAAGAAACTCCTTGGTTGGCGCAGGCCCCTGTCCTTCTCCCATCTCACGTCCCACCCTCGTAAATCATTTCAAGAGCTGCTTAGTCCAGCTCCTGGCAAATCATTTCAAGAGCTGCTTAGTCACAACAGGCAAATGCTCTCCCACCGCAGAGGAGATGCGGTCACTGGACCGTTCCGTCCCCTCCAGCCCTGCTCTGGGGAACTGCATTGAGGTTGCGCGCCCAGACGGGGAGATGGTATAGTCAGGACAGGGCACAATGTTCCCCCTTCCTAGGAGCCGCCAGGTGGCCCATGTGAGAAATGGGTCGGTTGTGACAGCGTGAGCCCCTTGGGTCAGCATTTGCACGGGGCCTTGCCGGATGCTGGTCCCCTGCTGTGCCATTCTCTGCCTTGTGGGAGTGTACTGTAACCCCCATATTCCTCAGTTGCACATAATCAGCCCCATGTTAGGAGTCTGAGGTCCTTAGACAAGGCAGGGGCAGATGGGTGCCAGGGAATGGGATTCACGAGCCAGCACATTGAGCCAGGAGCCACCCAACCAAGCCAAAGCAAGATGCCAAAGAGAGGGGGGGTTGCCTACAACCACCCCTTAAAGGCAGATAGGCCTTAATGGGAGGTCAGGCCTGTCTGACCTTGACTGGAGGAGGCCCTGTCTGCCTGCCCCACACTCTCTTGTCCACCCTATAGCCAGAGGTTAGAGCACACATTGAAAACATGGCAAACCTGGGTTCAAATTTCCACTCTGCTGTTAGGCAGGGACTTGAACCCACATCCCAGCTGAGTGCTTTAGCCCCTGGGGGGCAGCCAGGGGTAAAAGTAAAATTTCTCTCTTACCAGTACAGGGGCAGCTTTGCCTGCCCCCCCGGAAGGGGTAGGGGGTGGTCAGCATCCCCACGCCCCCCAGGGTAGCTGCTCCTTTTGCCCTCCCCGCCCCCATTGGCGGCCCAGGGATGCTGGAGAAGCGCTTTAAGCAGGGTCCTTTTGCTGCAGCAGCGCTTTAAAGTTAGGCGCTAGGGGCCGGTACAGGCGGCCATTTTTTAGCGGTACGCCATACCGGCCCGTGCCGTCTTACTTTCACCCCGGGGGCAGCACTCCCTCCAGCTGTGTTGTGAGCAGGGCCGGATGCTGAGAAGGAGGCGGGGAAGGGCTAGTTTAGCCATGAGGCACCAGGACTAAGGTGGTTTTGCACACGCCCAGCAGAAGAAATTTCATTGCAAGAGGGTGAGGCAGCCACTGAACAGGAGTCTGGAGGATCCAAAGTTTGGATTTAGGTTGCTGGCAGTGGCAGTTAGGGAATCTTTTGGGACCTCAGACTAGATCTTAGACTAGATCTTTTGGGACCTCAGTCTCCCACCTGCAAAACAGGATAATAACACTTCCTTTCTCCCAGCTTGGGTCTGTCTAGTCTTGTCAGCTCTTTACGGCAGGGCCCGTCTCTCAGTCTGTGCCTCTGTACAGCACCGAGCACAGTGAGGCTCTGATTGAGGTTGGTACCTCATGGAGCTACCATAGCATCATCATCATCATCATCATCATAACAGGGAGACCAACATAGGGCTCCCCCACAGCTAAATGCAGCCTATTGCTCACAGCGCCATGGCTTGCAGACACTTCAAATCCCAGCATGCCGTGCATCCTCCTGAGGCCCGTGATGAGTAAAAGGCAGTTTGGCTCAAGGAGATGCGTTACAGGCTAGGACCTGTTGTCTCTTCTGGGGGCACGCCTGTGGGTTGGCACTGAGGATGGCTGCACCCAGCTCTGCTCTAGTCAAGCATGTGTGATGGGGAGGCTCCCAGACGGACAAGGTTTGCAGAAGGACAGAGAGAAATCAACTACTGCAGCCCCACCTGCTTGTCGATCGCCGGGCTGTGAAGTTCAGAGGAAATGCCAGGCGTGCTATGTGGCAGCGGGTTTGCAAGGGAGGGATCCAACAGAAACTCACAGGGGAGGGAGCTGCCAAGGCTGCGGGATTCATTTCTTAACCAAGAAACAAAGTTTCCTTTCCTGTAACCTCAGACTTATGAGTCAGCATTTCTCATGTCAACTATTTACAACAAGAAATGAGTGGAGTAATGCCCAGTTTCCATGGGATGTAGGCAAATCTGGGTCTAAATCAAGCTAAGGTGTGTTCCTTATAATGCCCTTAGTTTTATACCCTTTCCTCCCCAGCCTCTTCTCTACTCAAATTCCCTTGAATACTTTCAGAGATTAGTTTGTACATAACAACTCTAAGCCTAGGACCTCAGAGGGTTTAACCAACATTCATTAAGCATCCAAACCTCTGCGAGGGAAGGAGGTACTGTCTCCATTTTACTGATGGGGAAACTGAGGCACAGGGGAAGTGACTTGCCCGAGTGGCAGAGATGGGAACAGAATCCAGAAGCACTAATACTCAGCCCTATGTGCTACCAACTAGACCACACCCCCTCCCAGAACCAAAGGGGAAATCAAGGAAAAAAGCCTTTGTCTAACAATAGCATTAGCGCAATATGGCAAAAGGCCACCCCCTGTTGTCTGAGGGATACTGAATAAGAGGAGACCAGCTGTATGCTCAGCCGAAGTCACAAGTGAAATCCATGCAGTGGTCTCAGTCCAGCCATAGTTGAACTGAGTGTTACGAGGCTAGAGAGGCCACTGGTCTCAAGTCACTGCATCTAATACAATCCAGGTTACTACGGTACTTGGGCTTTTAATTTTCACTGCTTTCATTGGAAGTTAGGAGGCTAAATAGCTTTGGGGCAGCCTGTTGGCACGAGCCACTTGGAAAGGCCGTTTGGGAGCTGTGGTGACGATTCAGGCTAGCAGCAAAGGAAGCAAGCAGCTCTTAAGGGAAGGATGTTTTACTGATTCACAAGCAAGATGAGGTGTTAACAAATACACACAGAGCACCTAAGTGCCACATGGCATTTTCTTGCAGGTAAGGTTCAGCTCCTGGGACCAGAGAAACACCTGCACTTGGTAAACTTTCTTTTCCCTTTCTCCTCCCTCCCCTCCATTTAGAAATTGGTACAGCCCTTTTGACTTGCCCCCTCTAGGAGGGGTGGAACACCAGTGGAATCTTCCCTGTGGCTCCGCCTCTTGTCAGTCTCCATAAAAGGGTGGAGAAAGGCCCCACCCAGCCTGTAGGGAAGCCCTCCTCTCAGCTTCAGGGGCTTTTGCTCTTCATACCTGTGTCCTGAGACCTTTTCACAAGGCAGCCTGGCCCCCTGTAAGTAAGAATATGGCAACCCACTGGGCTCAGTTAAGAATGTAAAGTGGCTGCTGGTTGCTTCTAGGCTATTCCCAGTGATAAAGGGTTTCTGTGGCTGCACCAGCCCAGCTAAATGTGGTCACATCAATGCACTACAAATCCCAGTGCAGCCAAAGGCCATCTACATGAGGGTTCTCTACAGGGGTCTTTTTCCCCACTGCCTACGTCTGCAGATGATGTGAGCAGCTGGCTGGTTAGACTGGCCTGTGTGACACTGGCCATTCCAGATCATGCGCTAGAGATTCAGACTGGTTACAGGAGTCGCAGTGCCAAAACAGAGGGGAGTGAAATCTACTTTCTTGCAATCACTGCAGTGCAGGTCACCTCACTGAAGAGACTTTAGCAATACACGAATCTGTGCCACACAAGCACAGGGGCTAGTGGGACCAATTGTCCCCGTGGGAGGTCTAGGCAGGGCAGCCAAGCCTCGAAAGGGCTATACCTGGTGGTTCTCGACCTTTTCCATGCTGTGACTTTGTTACAGCATAAGATTCCCATCCAGCTATAAAGCAAGGGTGTGAGAGAGACTCAGGGCTAGAGAGACTGAATGCTCCTCTCACCCACAGAGCACTGCTAGGCCAGGTTTGAAGTGTGTTCATTAGCCCAGCCATTTGCGAGACAGAGGTCTGAAGCCAATGGGAGAGCTTCCATTTCTGTCTAATTTATGTCCTTACGCTGTTCTCCTCTCCCTGGCATTGGCTCTCTGGGACTGCAAATCTAATGGCTGTTCAAAAGACCCAGATCCCATGATGTCAGGAGCAGAATAAGAACCTGAATAGATCTGAGAAATCTCAATGGAAAAATACAGTCAGGAGCATCCGTCTGCTCAAGAGACTCTCTGCACTTGCCGCAGGTCAAGGTGGAGAGGTGCATGGTATGTCGGTAGCACAGAAGGAACTGGCAGAGAGATGCTGCGGGCTCAGGATGGGTGGTGCATGGGCAGAGCCGGGCTGGCTGAGGGTCAGGCTCAAGATGCACTCACAGAGCTCGAGCTGTCAGCCCATCCTTGGAAGCGTGTGGGCCTGGCAGACACAAGTGTATTGACAGAGCGTGTCTGATCCAACCCAAGGCTGCTATCAGTTTCTCATTGTTACAGTCACTCAGAGGCCAAATTCATTCTCCACTCCCCAAAGCTAGAAGTTCCACCCCCACCCCCGTCCTAATCATCTGACATTACAGCCTATTCCTGGAAGCAATTGCGTTTTTAAAATATTAGAGCCAAACAGGCTAAGTCCTGAGCTGTTACTCAGATAATACAACTCAAATTAAGTCAATGGATGCTTGCCTGAATAAAAGCCTTTGGGATTTGGTCCCTTGTGTAGGTGGTGCTGCTTTGGCTGAGGTTTCCATTTGGGCTTTTTAAACGCGTAGCTAACTAGTCACGTCTCGTGCCGCTGTTGTGGCTCGCCATGTACGCTGGTGGCAAGGGGTTCAGAGCAAGGGTGTCGGGAGATGCACTCCTTAAGTACTTTTATTGTTATCCTCGTTGTACAAACGGTGCCAAATAAATATCAGGCATTTCCAGAAATTGCTATTGATTTGGCAGCTGTGTTTACAAGGCTAATCTATACGTTTTCCCACCACCAGATAGATGTGTGTGATAGAGCGGCTCGCTCCGCATTCCTTGGGTGCTTTCTAGTGCTTGTAATTTGTCCATTGTAAATGGATGATTTCATCCTTTTTCCTGGAAAAGGAAAAAACAACAACCTGCCATTAAAGCTACACACTTTACCCTCCAAGAATTGCAAGTGTCTGTCCCTTTGGGAGGGGTAATTCCACCCTTAATAGCAAGAAGGAAAAAAGATCCTGGTGTGTATGGATGGATGACTGGACCTAAGCCTTACATCCAAACCTTTGAGATCCAGGAATGCTTTTATAAAATCCTCCTCTCTCCCCAGTTATCTTTCATTGCTGCTGCCTCTGCAGTTATAGGCAGACAGATCAAGCAGAACTGGGCCTAGCTCCCCCTGTACAAGCCCAATGCAGGCAGTTAAAAGGGTCTATAAAGGGCTATCAGAAGGCAGGAAATTAGGGGGTCAGAGGGAGGGATTGGGACAGGCTGTATCTGGGAAGGGCAGCTAAGTCCTATGGTGGGTCACTGGAGCAAGGGGCCAGGTGCTGAGGGAGGTAGCCAAGCTGACTAGAACTGGGAAGCTACCAGGAGGGGAGTGCCGGAGACTCCAGGGAGGGGTGTCCCCAGGGCCTGAGAAAAAAAGAGTGAATGAAGATTGTTTTCTGTTGCTTGACTTGCTTAGGTCAAGAGAATAAACCTTCTCAGAGGGGACCAGGTGAGGCTTTGGAAGCTGGGGAGAAGCTCTGTCCTCTGATAGCTCCTCTCAGGGACTTTCCATGCCAGCTGCAAGCCCCAGAATTGCGAAAGAGCCTCTTGCAGGCCTGGGACTCGGAGATCAGGGTTCAGTTCGGTGTGTCCTTGGGCCAGTAGTGCCCTCTCCCTGCACCTTCATTCCCCGGCTATATATCGGGTAATGCTCTCCCCTTGCAATTCTGGAAGCTGTGTTCAAAACGGTAGGTCCGAGGCTTATAAATGCTGGCTTTTCTAATTCTAGAGGGGTTTCCTTTCCCAATTGCATATGAAATGGCAAAAGTTGCTGTGCGTGACACTGATACACAATGAACTGACGTGTCCTAGTGGAGTCAAGTCGGCCTGCGTATAACGTGACTTGTCTGTTTAATGCGGACCGGGGTAAGAGCTGATGGAGTCCAGCTCTCCACATGTTTCTCTTCCCCTTTGGTTTCTGCCTTGAGCCTTTCAAGCTTAGTGTGAGATGTACCCGCTTCTAAACCTGAATTCTTCCTCTAATAGCCAGTAGCTGGCACATACCCTGTCCTCGCTAGTCTATTGGCTTAGGTGTTGGAATGGAAAACTACCGAACTCCAGTTTATTGCAATGAGCAGGAATGAGAGTTTGCTCAGTAAACACCTTTGCTCTTCATGTGCCGCAGGGTTCCCCTTTGCTTACTGACTTCCCCAGTTATTTTCAAGTCACTAAGGTCATTTCTAGTTAATAGTTGGCTAGATATCAATAGCCAGAGAGATGGTTAAAGATAAGATTTAATAATAAGAGGGATCCAATTCTAGCAACTTCCGTCTCTCTGCTGCCGGTGGTAGTGGGGAAGGATGGGGTGGCTTTTCTGCAGAAACTTCATTCACATTCCAGCTGCGCAAACTCCATTCTGGGTTTGTCTCTTTAAAAATAAATAAATGAGAAAAGCAATCACGGCCCGGCCCAAGAGACTAAGGGTTCGTGCTCTGCATTTAGGACCTGGTTGAAGTCAACTTCAGTGGGTTTGGGTGGGGTCCATGGTTGTTCCCTTGTGCTAAGATCTCTTGTTGATGATCTCCAGGAGATCCTGGGTCCTGCTAGCCCGTTCTCACTTCTGAGTTTTGCAGGATGTTGTTACATTGGAGGCAATGCAGCCAGGTGGCATTGCAACTTGACAATTAGAGCTGGCCAAACAGTGAGGACTGGGATTTTCAAAGGGGGCTAAAAGGGTTAAGCACCCAGAGATGGATTTTTAAAAGCATGTAGGTGCCTAACTCCCATTTAAATCAAAGGAAGTTAGGCATTTACATTGCTTTAAAAATCTGGCCCTTAACTCCTAACTTTCAAGGGGAACTGGGCATCTCGTTCTCTTAGAACCCTTTGAAAAGCTCAGTCTAAAGTGTTCACAAATATTTTCAGGAGTGCACTAAACCTGGCTCACAGTGATTAGAGAGAAAGGGTGGCCTAGTGGTTAGAGTACTAGCCTGGCACTCTGGAAACCCGTGTTCAGTTCCCTGCTCTGTTTGACCTTGGGCAAATCACTTAATCTCTCTTTGCCTCCATTCCTCATCTGTATAATGGGGGTGGGTAGCAGCCCTTCCCTACCTCAAGGAATGTTGTGGATAAATACATTACCAATTATGAGAGGCTCAGATATTACAGTGATGTGGGCCAGATAAGTACGCGAAGTAAACAGATAGTTATTTTGCAAGCTTTCAGGCAACTGCTGATATTTGCAAATCCTGAAAGTTTCAGAAATTTTAATTTGATGGCTCATTTGAAAATTCATACCTAAAATTTGATGTTCTCTGTTGCTGTTGTTGTGTTTTAAAAAAAAAAATCATTCGTCCAATAGGCAGCAGAGAGAATACCACATGATATCATTCTGGTGATGAATTGCACAGCACGAATAACTACCAGTCAAGGCAAACTGTTTGCAAACAACCGATAGCCTGAAAGTTACTGGAAACTGAGAATACTTGGGAGTAACAAATATCAGACAGAAAATCAGGACACATTTTCAAATAATTTGCCAACAAAAAGAGCAGGGCTCCATTTACGACAACTCTTATTTGAGACCAACAGTTTGAAGGGCTTTCTTGGTGATACTGCTGATTACTTTGAGTTCTGAGATGAGTGAGGGGAAAGATGAGAATTCGTGGTAGAAAGTGTGAGCGCTCAGAAGGCCTTCATAGTCATGGGAAAGAATATCCGGATTCCACATCCAGCCAACTTTCTGACTCTGTCTAGCTGAGACCTAAATGCAAATAACAATGTACATTTCTGAGAATTCACATCTGTGTTCTATATGCAGTTTCTGAATCAGCAGATGAAAGTCAATAGTCAGTTATTGTATGTCTGTCAGTTAACGTATGTCTGGCTGCACTCAGAATGGTGATGTTGTAATAGGTATCCCAAAGGGAATGTTGGCAATATTGGAAATGATCTATAGACCCAGAGATCAGCTTGACAGCCACTCCAGGAATCATCTGGGTGCATTTCAATTAATTCCCTGCCCTTGCAAGGGCCTTGGGCATTGGTGGGCCTCGTTCCTGCTTGTTCTCTTCCCGTGGCAGGTGTCAGTCCAAGAGACAGAGTCATGAAACCCAGCAAAGAGTCATTGGCTGGTTTGCTTTTTCCTAGTGGACCTGGGAGTTATGGACTAGGGGCTAAGTACTGAGGATAAACAAAATGTGGAGGGAGGAAACAATTCCACAAGTGAGTTTTGTGCTGGCGAAAGCAGCTCCGTGAGATGCTGAAGTCTGTGCCGGCACAGTAGAGGCAGGGCTGTACCAATCTCTCAATTCCTGCTCCTCAACTCTGGCCCAGAGGAGGTGCCATCTCAGGGGTGTGGGCATATTTCTGAATCCATGGTCCATTCAGCCCTCAGCACCTTTGCTGAGCATGCTGTTGAAGGCGGTGATTGTTTCCTGTTGTGCTTTTACTGTGATACGGGTGCTTGTTTTCAGAGACCCAGATGAGACCTCAGTTACGTCACGTTGGCCCCTGGATGATATCAACTTCCACTTACTAGCACCCAGGTCAAACAGTGAGCCTGTGACCTGAGGCATCAAAGTCTACTACAATCCATTGCCAACCCCTAGAACCACCTGGCTTCCCAGATCTCTCATGTTTTGAACAGATCTGAGATCAAGATTGGAATATGCTCTAGAGCTCCAATCCAATTAAAAAATTCAATTTGGATTAAAAATGTGTTTGGACAGGAGTTTCTTCCCCTCGCTGGGACATTGTAGAGAAAAGCATGTTGTGTGTTATTAAAATGACTCACTAAGCTAGTGTGATGGCTTAATGTGATTGCGCAAAACTTACTGTACTCCGTGGACATGATGAGATACCCGTCACTGTCTGCCAGCCCAGGCGTTGAAGCTGCGTTATCTGTGTGATATTTTCCAGGATGCATGGGGCCAGAGGAAATTAAAAGTTGCTAATACTTGCAGCCCTCAGCCAAGACTCAATTGCAGGAAAAGCACCTGCAGTGTGGGACCACGCACCTGCGGTGTGGGACCACACACCTGCTATTTTCTCTTTCCTTGTCTGCTCCTAGGTGAATTTTCATGCTGGTGAAAGATGTAGGGTTGATGGGTCTGGACAGTGAAGCCATCTCTCCACAGAGCAGGCCTTCTCCAAACTGTCCCACTCATGTGCCTCAGCCTCCTGGAACCACCATCTCAAGGGGGGCAGGGAAAGGCCAGTTCAGTCTCCTTGACCAGTTTGACCCTTGGTCTCCTGCTGAGCCTGCCGGTGAGGTGGCCAAGTGGTTCATGTGGCAGATGATAGCTTTTGTGGAATGGACCCTGGCCCGGTAGGAAATGGACTCAGACAACGGCTGGTCCAAAGTGTTCTTGTGAAAACTGGTGTCTGTGGGGGAAAAAATGTGCTTTCAACTCAACACATTTTGTGCAAAGTTTCTGCTTTCCACAGAACACCTCCTAATTGTCATCAAATAACCCAAAAACTCCAAAATCAAAATATTTTGTCTTTATGCTGAAATATTTGTGTTTGGAAAGGCCATGTTGCCCTATGAGAGTTGTATTTCATTACCCCATTTCCCAATTCCCCTCTGTGGGCTGGGGTCCCTGGCCAGACTACGTCTCCCATGATGCACCATGGTCAGTGATATTCATGATACACTTCCTCTCCTATGCCAGAGTGAAGACTGGTGCATCATGGGAGACATAGTTCAATCAAGGAGCCCGACCTATCAAGGAGAGTGGGAACATGAGGCACCTGCACTACAACTCCCACGAAACACTGCAGGAGCATTTCTAAATCAAAGTATTTGGGATTTCAGTTGAAATGTTTTTTTCAAACTTCTGCTGAAAAATGAAATTTTTCCAAGGGAAATGTGGACTAAACCAACTTTTTAGTTGAAATTTTCCATGGGGGGGACCCATCTCTTAACTAGCTCCTGTTCAACTATATGCAAAGCTCCAACTGGAATGAAGGAAAGCGCCCAACCTAACAGGCCTTCTTCCATTTATATATGGCCTTCTCTCCATCAATCTCTCACTTACTCTCTCCCTATAATTTCTATCCTTCATCACATTTTCTATCCTCTTTCTCTTTCCTTTTTCCCTTCTGGGTCTTTTACCCTTTCTCATACATTCTCCTGAGTCCCTTTTATTCTTAACCTCCCATCATATCCTTTCTCTTCCTCAGACCCCTTCTCCGTCTCACTGCACTCAATGCTTGGTCGTGACCAGTTTCAGAGGACCTTTTTTTGTCCTGCCCTACCTTGCTCCCAATTGCCTGGAGAGTGCTTAGCTTCAGTTGCTCAAGGCTGGATGTGAGATAGTGTGGCCTGTTGAGATGATAGTGGGCTGTGACTTGGGAGACCTGAGTTCTGGTTCTGGCCTGCTGGGGGACCTTTGCCAAGTTTCTTTCTATCTCTGTGTCTTGGTTTCACCATCTTTAAAATGAACATATTTATCTCATTTGTCAATTGCCATGCAATCTACAGATAAAAAATGTTACCCAAGAGCTAGATGTTATTTATTAAGTGATGCCACCTCACTCTATGAACTATAGTATCTTATCCCTAAATGCTACTTTGCGCTGTTCAGTTGCCAATGCTGTGATTCTGACTTATGCAGACTTTTATTGGGTGTGATTGTCATCCTGCTGCTTGGTATTAGTCACTTACACCAGTGCGAATTGTGGAAGGGAAGTGCTTGTAGCATTTTTCACTCCTTTTTGTGCGGGTATAAATTAGAATCAATCAGGAAGCCATTTTTGTTTCCAAAAATATTTTTTGAGAAAAACAATTTCATTTTCAGTGACATTTTTCTTAAAAAAACAAAACAAAAAAACCTCTTGGTTTTCCGCCACCAAATATTTACGTTCTTTTTGACAAATTTGGAAAATGTCGTCAAATTTGAACATTGACAGTGATAACTTCCATTGGCGAACCAAACATTGGTGACATAAAGGCCAACTTTTATCAGTTTTAAATAAAAATATTTGACTGGCTCTAGTATAAATGACTTCAGAAGGGGCAGGACATCAGGGAATCAGATGTACTCCAATGTCAAATTCCCTGAATAGAAAGTGAGTTGAGTGTCTCTGGATTTGGTGCATTGGCTTTGCAAAGAATCTTGTTTGAGAAAGGTCTGAATACAAATGGGCCTTGGGGAACCCCAAGATTTGGCCCAAAGTTAGGCGTGGGTTTCTTGATCCTGATATTTCATAGACCTGGACTAATGATAAGTAACTGGTAAGTTATTCTACCTGTCAAATTCTGTCTTATGGAGCAAGTGCCTTACTGTTTGCTGTATTTATGACTGATGTATTGAGCAGTTAAAAATTGAATGATAGAGCCTCAAAACTGACCAAGTCTGCAACCAATTTGTGTCAGAGGCCTTATTTTCCTATCCATTTGTACTATGTTTAATACTATGGGTCCTGAGTGCTGTTTGGGGCTCCCGGGTGCCACCAAAACATAAAGCAAGACTTTTTTGCCTGGGCAGTGACATTCAGAGATCATAGTATTTTATTCGGATTGCCGTTGCCCTTGGGGATCTAAAGATTTGTACTGTGTTCACAATACGCCGGGATAACTCCTGTGAAAAGTTGACGTGTCCAGCGAAAGATGCTGCCGTGTTCCCACTTCTGCAGTTTAAGCGAGAACAGATCAAAACTGTTGAAAATACAGCAACCAGCTGCTCACCAGTGCATGGTGTCTGTGTGGGACGGAGTCACGCCAGAGGGAAGAGGCGTGCGAGTCGCCAGTCTTACCTGTGTTATCTCTCTAGATATTATGAGGGGCTGATGAAGGGGGGCCATGTTGTGGAGTTGCCTGGGGTTGGGGTTGTAGTGGGCTTGCCTTGTGGCTGGGAACAGGTGCCAGGTTTTTTGTATTTCAAAATGGTAACACTGAGCCCTCCACAGCGTCATGTGACACAGGCAGCCATGGGCAGGCAGGGTAGGGTGACCAGATGTCCCGATTTTATCGGGACAGTCCCGATTTTTGGGTCTTTTTCTTATAGAGGCTCTTCTTACCTCCCCACCCCCGTCCTGATTTTTCACACTTGCTGTCTGGTCACCCTAAGGCAGGGCCTTCACTCTACAATGCCCTGCTGTCTTTCAGGCCTTTTGGGGCTTCGGTCAGGCCCCCACTCTCATCTTAAGATGCCCCATCTTTGTCTTTCACTCCAATCCTTTGAAGGCCGGCAGGCCTCGTTCAGCAAAACAGACAACGCTCAGAGAGAACTTTTGCATCTCTGGATCCAGGCTGGGAAGCACAGGACCGGGGCAACCACTAGGTGAACTAGACGGCCGCCTAGTGTTTGGGAGCGCCAAAAAGCACTCTCAGGGGAGGCGGTGGAGTGGGGGTGAGCTGGGACATGGGGGGCGCGGGGAGGGCCGCCCACAACAAGAAACGGGAGGTTGGGGGAAGGGAACTGCTCCCCACCGCAGCTCAGCTCCGCTCTGCCTCCTTCCCTGAGCACCCCGCCCCCTGCTTCTCCTCCCCTTCCAGGCTTGCCGCGTCAAACAGCTGATTGGTGCCGCAAGCCTGGGAGGCAGGAGAAGGCAACATGTTCAGGGGAGGAGGTGGAGGGGAGAGGGTGGGGGCGGAGAGCTGCTGCAGGGCTCCCCGGGGGGCCGAGGGAGGGAGCAAGATGGAAGTTTCGCCTAGGGCGGGAAATATCCTTGCACAGGCCCTGGGGAAGCGAATGGCAGCAGCCGGCTGTCCTGCAAGATGGCTCCTTTCCTCCAGAGCAGGAGAAATCTTGCAGGATCACCAGCGCTTGACTGATTCTGCTTCTTGCTCCTGGAAGTGCAGGGACAGGATTCGGGGGGCAGGGGAGGGAGGCTTTTTTTCAATACAAAAGGAGGAAAAAGTGAGCCAGAGATTTTTTCTAACATTTTAAAATAAAATTAGATTTGGGTTTTGCTTGAGGATTCAGCTCTGTTTAGCTTTAACAGTACGGCAATAATTAATAATTCTTAAACCTGCCTCCCTGCAGCAGGTTCAATGGCTTAATAAAAATAGTCCTGTTTTTTCAGATATGCAGTAAGGCTATGTGGCCTGCACTGTCACCATGATTGTGCATCCACAGTGGGCGTTTGCACGTAATAATTATGCATGCAAATTAGGCATGCAGTTGCAATGCACACATTTGCCTAATCTTTTTTTTTTTTGAAACTTGGACCTTAATGTTTGAACCGCCCTGAGGTGATGAGGCACTGAATAAGAGCCAAACATCATTATTGCTTTTGACATTTTTACCCATGCAAGGGCTGGAAGAGCAATCAACACCCTCATTTCACTTCCAAATGGGTTTTTTTCCCCTTATCTTTTTGCTTAAATGAAAATGGCATGAAGGCTGCAGAAACATTCCCATCCGTGCAAACTCCATACAAGGGAGGGGAGCTAGATTCAACAGGCAGCTCTTGCTGCTAGGCTAAGACTCCTGGCTTCTTTTGCTAGTTGCAAACTGCACTTCCTTAAAAGGAGATGAGTCCTGGCTGCCTTCAAAGGCTGTTGTAGCTTTCCTTTCCACCTCTCCCCTTGCTGGCATGGGCCGTGAACGTAGCCCGGGTCTTCATTTCCTTATGTGCCCTAGCCCCTGGCTGCAAGGAGGGTCGCTGGCAGAGTGGCCCTTTGTGCTTGCATCAGCTCATGGGTACTGCCCAGACTCTGCCATGCATTTCGGCCCCTCCGTTATGCTGGCTGGCTGCTTTTCCAAGTACCCTGACGCTCTTGCTCCCCTTCGGACATCCGGGGGCGGGGGTGAATGTCCTCTGTTTCCAGAGGATGGAGTTGGGTGGAGTCTGTTATGGAGCAAAACTGTATTTTTGCTTTTTCTCAGTCATGCATGTGGCTGTACTGCTGGTTTTTTTCTGGTCCCATCCTCCCCTTTACTCTGCCCCTTATGGGCCTGTCTCTTATTTGTCTCTGCTGTTCCCTCTGCTTACCTGGTACTGGCCTCCTTGCCATCCCTTTCTACAGTCAACTACAGGATGCTACATTTTGCTTTCCAGTTGGATAACACGCCGTGCTTGTGAGCCATCATATTAAGAGATGTGTTGTCTGTATGCGTCTCTTAAACAGTGCTAGGACAGCTTAGAAATAACTTTTTGCGCAAGGAGTTTTATAAGGCCAATTCCTCTGTCTATATTTGTCTTTTACCAGGCAGACCTCTTATGTTCAATACGTGTGTGAAGGGGGTCTATGAAACTGTGAATAGTCTCCCAGAGGAAAAGGTGGAAGCCCCTTTAAAACTGGGAAGAAGCAATACTACTTTTTAATACAACTTCCAGCTATCGGGGAACTCAGTGCCACAAGATACTGAGTCAGAGGGCTTAGTGCAGAATTAAAAGCTATTAATCAGTTTAAGAAATTTCCATAGTTACAAGGCAAAAACATGTAAAGGCTATAAACCTTTGTGATTTAGGATACAGGTAAACCACCTGACTGAGGTTAGAAAGAAATATTCCCTATCCCCCAAGGCATATTAGTGCATAAGCATCCATTTACGGAGGTTTGACACCTTCCTCTGGGACATCTACTCGCGGCCACTGTCAGAGAAGGTCAGCGGATTGGACAGGCCATTGTCAGACCAGATATGGAAATGTTTGTTCTTACTTTCCCTTATCTCTGTTCAGCTAACACTGTGTTGGAGAATAGACTGTAGGGTACAGATCAGCATTCGCAGGTGGAGCCAGGTTGGATGACTTACTAGCCATTGTTCCATCTCTAAGGTTAGATGACTCTAACCTGCCCTCTCTCTGATGGGTACGTAGGTCAGTCTCTATGGGGGAACCTCACTGGAATCTGTGCAGATTAACAGGAGTTCCTTGTACAACCCAAGGGGTGAGTTACTCTGTTAGCCGTTTTAAAGCGTCAAGCAGACAAGCAAAAACTCCACCAGACATAGAGTATGTCTACACTGCAGCTGGGAGACATGCCCGGCCTGGGCAGACAGATGGCATGCTAAAAATAGCACTGTGGACAGTGCTGCCCTGGCAAAATCTTGTGCTAGCCACCTGAACTCACACCCGGGGCTCCAAAATCCAGAGGCTCAGCGTCCACACTGCTATATTTACTGCACTAGTCCAAGCCTTGTGAGTAGGAGTCTGTCTCACTGGGCTGGGAGGTGGCAGTGTAGACATACCCAAAGAGGTGAGGCTCCTTTGTTTTCAGTTATTCTTTTCATGAGTTGCAGATCGGGCCGTATTATTTACACTGAGCAATGCAAAACCAGACCAAAATCAGCACAGTTTTGATTGTATATTTGCCTGTCAAACACCTGTGTATACAGCCTCTGCCTGTCGACTTTGTGAATCTGCCATGAACCTGACCAGCTATTCAAACTAGTCAGGGAGGTTATTAAATAAACAAGGTCTTAATCTGAGAAATAGGTATGGCATATTCAGTGTGAATTAGCTCAATTTGAGGAATTGTCCTTTAAAAATACTACTGTACAGAGCTAGTCGAAAAATGGTATTTTTTTTCCTTGTGGAAAATTTTGATTTATTTCTGGTGGAAATTTGAAAATTGAAAAACTTAGGCTGAAAAAAATAATCCACTTGGAAATGCTTCATGGGTTCCTCATTTTCCTCTATGGGCCAAGCTCCCTGGTCAGACAACATCTCCTCTGATGAACCATGCACTCCCCTCTTGGAGAAGGAGGACCCTATGTCATGGCATTTGCATGGCTGCAGTGCATCAGGGGAGAGGTAGTCTGGCTGGGAAGCCCAGCTCCTAGAGCAGAATGCGTCTTTGAAGCAACCAGACTACGGCTCCCATGAGGCATTGCTGCAGGAGTTCCATGTGGAAATATTTCAGGGTTTTGTTGGAAGTTCCCCACAAAGCAGACACTTCTGTTTCAAAGATTTTGTTGGGAACCCACTTTTTCACTGAAAAAATAGTTGTGCAGTTTTCAATCAGCCCTGCTCATGCATTTCACAGTAACTGCTAAAGCACTGGACTATGGGTACTGAACAGGCAGGAGGACCCTAGCAGCAGATTGTTTAAAGTGTGTGCTACATGATGTTAGATGCAGTGCTCTGGCTCTACAGGGGGTGAAGAGAGGTTTTTCACTTTCACCATCACATACATCCAGCCCCAAACATCAGCACTGTGTACGTCTGGTGGCGGGTCCAAGTGGGAGCAGCTGGAGTTTTTGAATCACTTTGTGGATAAAGTTCTGTGGTGGTGAAGCTGTGTCTGGGGGACAGAGATTGAATTATGTCCTGCGTTTATTTGCTAGGCGTATATGACTTGCATGGAGATTGTTTAATATCTTGACATTGGGGTCATAGGTTAAATCCAGGACCTTGTTATAAATCCAGCAAAAAGTATTTTCAGCACAACCTCAGCTGTAATAGTCTAGGATGAGGCCAAGTTGGGCTGATCATATAATCCTTTGTCCAAACTATACAGACTCAAGGGCCCTCATAGAAATGTGGAGGTCACTTAGACCATATCTCTGCACTGAGGCACATCCCTGACATGTGGTTGTCCTCCTTGTTCTCAAAAACCTCCAATGATATGCTAAACTGTAGTGCCTTATAATTAAGGCTATGATTTTAGTCATGGGTATTTTTAGTAAAAGTCATGGATGGGTCACAGGCAATAACCCAAAAGTCACAGCCAGTGACCTGTCCGTGATTTATACTAAAAAGACCCCTAACTGCATCTTACCTGCTTACAGGTTGGGGGCAGTGCTCCAGCAGACACTGCTGCTCCCGGCCAGGGACTGGCCCGGGGTCCCACCGCTGCCCGGGATCAGTGGCCTGGGGCCACCAGAGCAGCGGCTGGTCCCAGAATCAGCCGCTGCAGCTGCGGAAGTCACAGAGGTCCTGGAAAATCACGGAATCCTTGACCTCTGTGAAAGACTAGCAGCCTCACTTATAATTCTCACACACACAGGGCAGCAATGTGATGTTGCCTTGATACTAACATTTTATTTTTTACCAGGTATCAGAGCATTTACTGGTAAGACAGAGCACTGGACAGGGAGTTGGAGGACTTGCTCTTTTGCTGGCTCTGCCACTGATCAGCTGTACAACCTTAGGCAGGTCAATTGACTGCTCTGTGCCTCAGTTTTCCCATTTATACATGGAGATAATTATACTTGCCTGCCTTAGCTTACAATGCATTGAGATTTATGGATGAAATGCTCTATAGAAAGGCTGATGATGATGAACAGTAGTTGCAAACTATCATCACATAATTCAAACAAAGCCAAATTGAAATAAAGCAAACCTCATGGTGCAGTAGTCTGGCTTTTTATGCTAATTTGCAACATGCTGTTCTATGCTATCTAGGCTTTTGTACTGCATTTATCAATGGAGTAGCCTTGGTGAGTGCATACGCAACGTGACTACACATCTGTCACTTGTTGATTCTCTTGTCCTCTCTCCGGAGGGAGAAGCGTGTGGTGTATCTTGCTTTGGTAGGGTATTTTTGGTTAAATATACCTGCTGCTGTGTGTTTATATTAGTGAAGCTAGAGTCAAAGAAATTTGCCTTGCATATCAGATTGGAAAGAGACAGTCCTTAGTTCCTGGGGGAGAATCTCAGACCAGCCCCAGTAGAAGGTTCTGTCTCCTGGACAGATGAACTGGGGGAGGAATAGCTCAGTGCTTTGAGCATTGGCCTGCTAAACCCAGTGTTGTGAGCTCAATCCTTGAGGGGGCCATTTAGGGATCTGGGGAAAATCTGCTGGATGATGTAATTGGGGATTGGTGCTCCTTTGAGCAGGGGGTTGGAGTAGATACCTCCTGAGGTTCTATGAACTTGACTTTTATCGCTTTAGAGTCCCATTGTGCCAGAAGCACGAAGTTGTTGACCATGTTTTTTGTTCCCAGGCTCTTTTAGCTCTCAAGGGTCCGGGCTGTGGAGCGCTTCAATGAAAGTTCTCCTTCCCTTCAGTCAGTGATGAGTCTCCCATCCACCTGTGGGAAACAGAGACCTTCTGCTGAACATCGTAAACCCCCTGAGCTGGGCGAGGTCCTGAGGAAGAGGGGAGGGGTTTTGAGATTGAACATAGAGAGAAGGACGTGATGTTGGACCAGCTTCTGTGCTGCCCTAGGCCTTGAGTGCTGCTGTTGAAGTCAATGGAGATGCCCAGCAGTGTCATTCCTGGCAGATTGTCCCCTGCGCCGGTCCCTTCCTCTCTCTCTGGTCTACCTCTAGCTCTGGATGCTGGCAGGTGAGAGCTGTCAGAGCAGCGGGAGTGCTTGAACACTGGAAACAGGCAATATTTGGCACAATCCTCTCATCACACAGGTGGCTGAGAAATCACTCACTCCATTACTCACGTGTAGGGGAGATAAAAGCCACATTTGGAGCTTTATGGGCAACATAAAAGGCAAGAAAATGAGATTTTAAATCAACTTGTTCGGTTAGAGGAGAAGCGGGAGGCTGTTTCCCACCCCCTTACGTATGTTGGGAGCACACGGGGCAATTGAAATGCTGCTAATGATGTCTGCTCTGGGGTTTGTGGCTGGCATCAGGCAGGGAACTGGCTGGACCAACTCCCTTTTCTGGTTGTACATGCAAAGCTCACATCAGATCCCCTCCTCGCCCCAGGTAGATGCACTCCTCTGCCCACAGCTGTCAATATAAGACATGTATTTAGAGAAAAAGTCTGAGCTGTGCTATTGATAAATAGGTTCTTAAATTAGAAAGGGTTAAAACAGATGATTTATTTCCCTGCCCTTCCCTCCTCTTCCCCCCACCCCCCGCTGGTATACTTTTTGCACTTTGTGAAGCTTAGAACAGTTAAGAAAAGCATGATCGTGTCTGGTGTTGCCAGCTCTTGTGATTTTTATCACCAGTCTCGTGTGTTCTTAAAGCCCCAGCTCCTGGAGTCATGTGAATGCGAGAGTCTCTGCTTTCATTGGAACCATAGTGTATGTTTCAACCCTCACCCTCGATGTACCCCAGTGCACCCCAAAGGCTAAGAAGCCACGAGACAAAGAAAACCCCATTTTATTTTTAAAAATTTTTTTGTGGGGCTTGACTCATGATTTTTGGGCAGCTGGGGTTCGCAATACTGTATCCTCAAGGCAACTGTATTCTGTGTCCATCTCTTCACCACACAGCTTCTGCTTAGAGCCTTCCAAATGACCTTTCTTTTCCTGTGACAGATTTAAAGAAACAGTACACGTCCTGGCAGACTGAACCTCCAGGAGTCCGTTTCCCTCCCCTCCTGGTTTTCATGCCCTCGCCCAGTGCTCTTGTGTTTGCACATCCAGTGCTGGAGGGAAATGTTTAATTTAAGTTTTTATTAAATTATGTAAAATCATGGCAATATTTCTGCTCGGTTTTATGACAAAGCATAAAATCTGGCCCTGTAGCAATCAAACTGTGGACCTTCAAGTTGAAGCAAATGATAGCTAGATGCTGTGCACCGACTGCTGTAGAAATTAGGGCGCAGAACAGAGCTCAGAGAAGCACTTGGTCTTCAACAATATATTTTCATCTAAGGATTGCAAAGCTTATGAAGGTGGGTTAAGTCCTATAATCCCCTTTTAGAGCGGGGATGGCGGGGGCTGAGACAGAGGTTTGGCAGCACAGCAAATGAATCACAGGGCAGAGAATAGATTCCCTGGTTCTTGACCCTGGTTTCTATTATATTGCAAGATCTTCAGGATGGGAGCTGTGGGAGCATTAGGGTTGCCAACTGTCATTAGCTCCCTGCTCCTCCCCTTCCCCGAGGCCCTGCCCCATGCCCCGCCCCTTCTCCTAGGCCCCACCCCCACTCATTCCAGACCTCCTCTCTCCATCACTCGCTTCCTCCCCCTCACTCACTTTCACCAGGCTGGGGCAGAGGTAGGGGGTGCAGGTTGGGGGGTGGGGCTGAAGGGTTCAGAGTGTGTGGGAGGGTGGTGCCTGGTGCAAGTGTGGGTGTTGGCTCTGGTAGGGGGTTGGGGTGCTGGAGGGGGTTGGGGGTGCAGGCTCCAGCTGGTTAGCACTCACCTTGGGCAGCTCCCAGAAGCAGCGGCATATCCGGCACTGGCTCCTAGGCTGAAGGGCAGCCAGGTGGCTCTGTGCACTGCCTCCACAGCTCCCATTGGCCGCAGTTCCCTGATCCTAGCCAATGGGAGCTGTGGAGTTGGCGCTTGGGGAGGGGCAGTGTGCAGAGACTCTCTGCCCTCGCGCCACACCTAGGAGCTGCAGGGATGTGCCGTCCGCTTCCAGGAGTGGCATGGAGCCAGGGCAAGTAGGAGCCTGCCTTAGCCCTACTGTGCTGCTGGACTTTAAGATGGCTTCAATAGCCTCTGGGAGATCGAGCCAGATTCTAGGCAGCGTGTTAGGGTTGGTGTCCTCCTGGCTAGCTTGCCGTTTGGATAAGTTCCATGAGTTCCTGCAGTTTCACCTTGCTCCTGTATCTTCTCTTCTTCTTAGAGCTGGTTGGAAAAGCTTTGCTGGAACCTTTAGCCATCAAAATCAAAACACGTCATGAAATCATGTGGATTTTGCAGGTATTGTTTTGGAGAAAAGCCAGAAAAAATAGTTCCAACAAGGCTGAAATATCCCATTTCAGTGGTTTTTTGGAATGAACCATCGTTTTGAAATTATTTTGTTTACAATTATTATTATATTATATGATCTGTAGCAAATTCTAAATATATGGCAACGTAAATTTGAAACAAAGGCCATTAAAACAATGTTTGTTTTGTCAAACCAAAATATTTTTAATCTATATCTGAGATAAAATTGGGCAGGGGCTCCTTTGCAGAGAGTGCCTAAATTTCTGAGATCTTGAAATCCTTTGCAAAATGGAAATGATCCTCCACATAGCTCCGCTTCCTGTCTTAGAGCGTGTGTGAACGGATTCTTGCATTCAGAGTGCAAAGTCCTTTGGGAAGCAGTTGCTACTATATTTATGTAAATATAAGCTATTGTGATGAATTGGCTAGTGTATATGTTTACCACTGGCCTCTACTGGATGAAATGAGAACTGCACATGTGGGTTTTAGGCCACATACTGCTCGCTCCAAATGGAGATTCTCCTTTAGCATAAGAACTGTGCTTTTGGGGTAAAAATACCGGAGTTCTGTCCTTGTTGTGCCCATGTAGTTCCCTGTGACTATGACGTGGCTGTAAGATAACATCTAGGTAAAAACTGTCTTGTGCAGCGAGCTTATCACGCTGCTCATGATATGAGCCACCAGTGCAGTTGGGAAACGTCTGCAGGGAGGAAGATAAAAAGGCAGCTCTGAAATAAGTGGGGCCCAAAGATGCACCAGGAAAAGGCACGTAGATTTGAGTGTCTCTTCGGTGGTGCAGTGAGGTCTGTCAGTGGGAATCGAACTTTGCAGCGGTTCGGGTCGAGAGCTGCCTAAAGGTGCCCTGTGCAATCTGGACAGGGTGACCAGATAGCAAGTGTGAAAAATCGGGACGGGGGTGAGGGGTGATAGGAACCTATGTAAGAAAAAGCCCCAAATATCGGGACTGTCCCTATAAAATTGGGACATCTGGTCACCCTAAATCTGGAATTGAGGCGTGCTGTGTCTGACAGTGCCTAATCACGTCCCCCAAGAACAAGGAAGGGAAGGGGTAAAGTAACGCCAGAAGGGGCGACATCAGGCCCTTTCATTAAAATCGCAGAGAGTAGGACTGGGTGTCTGTAGCTTTGCTTGATAAAGAGATCTCAAAACCCCCCAAATCCTATTACTCTCTATCTCACCTGTAAAAGAGCACAAAGGGAAGGGAGTTTGTCACTCCACAGAGGGAGAAAGGAGTTTTAAAAGGCAAAAATCACATTTTGTTTCCTCTGTGTCTCTAAGATGTTGCCCAGCTGCTCCCTTTCAAAATGCGTTAAAGTATTGCATTTATATAGCCTGTTGTTCAAGGATCTTGGTGTCCTTTGCAAACCCCGAGCGACTTTATCTTTGAAAACAGCTCGGGGAGGTAAGTGTTCATTGCTCCCTTTAGCTCCCACCTGCCCAGGTGACCAAGAGGTTATGTAAAGAGAGGCCCAGGCCAAGGAAAGAAAAGGGCACCTTTATGGTTAAGGTGCTGAGCTGGGACTTGAGACCTGCATTCTATTTCCAGCTCTGTCACCAACTTCCCATGTGACCTTGGGCAAATCACTTAATGTCACCAGCATTGCTAACTCTTAATGTTTTGGCAGTTGCAGGATTGATTGTAGTTGGAGCCCATCTGGGGATGGCATGAGAGGCGCCAGCCCTTTAGCAAATTTCAGCCTTGCCTTGGGGAGAGAACCCTTTGATTGGCTGCCTGTCCCACTTGCCTGCTTCCCAGTGAAGAGCAGCCATTCTGAGCTGCTGTAGGAAGCGTTCTCTCCTCTCTCCATAGCAACCTGACACCATTCTTACAGGAGACGGAGTGGCGACAGGATGGTTCCTTTGCCATTCCCCCTAGGATGACCAGATTTCACCAAATGAAATTAATAGACGAAAGATCGAAAGCAAACAAAAGGAAGTATTTTTTCACACAACTCACAGTCAACCTGTGGAACTCTTTGCCAGAGGATGTTGTGAAGGCCAAGACTATAACAGGACTCAAAAAAGAACTAGATAAATTCCTGGAGGATAGGTCCATCAATGACTGTTTGCCAGGATGGGCAGGGATGGTGTCCCTAGCCTCTGTTTGCCAGAAGCTGGGAATGGGCGATGGGACAGATCATTTGATGATTCCCTGTTCTGTTCATTCCCTCTGGGGCACATGGCATTGGCCACTGTTAGAAGACAGGATACTGGGCTAGATGGACCTTTGGTCTGATCCATTATGTCCATTATTATGTTCCTATATTATCAGGATCGGCTTGATATTAGGGACTTTGTCTTACATACGCAACTATATTTCACATACCCACCCTACCAAAAAAAGTGTCCTGATTTTTCACAGCTATCTGTTCATCCTGCAACATCTGGTCTGGGAAAGGGCGGAGGGGGGTGGAGGGACCCTGAAGCTGCCCCCAGACTGGAAGGGGACCCCACGGCAGCCTCCCAAGCCTGGGAGGGGAGGTGAAGAGCCCCAGGAAGGTCAGAGAGGGTCTGGGGTCTGAATTGATTGTAGGGTTAGAGGGGCCAGGGGGCGAGCTGATCTGAGGACTTGGGGGGCAGGAATGATTTGGGCAGGGGTGGACAAATGTTGGGTGAGAGTTCCTGTAGGGGGAGCCAAAATCCCCCACCCAATGCATTTGGGAGAGTGGGCAGTGCCAATTGTCAGATGTGTGCACACACCAGGCATGGGCGGGGGAAGAGTTCGAACATCAAAAGAGACCAAAAGCATCACATATATGTTTTTTAAAAACTATCAGGATTTTGAGGGCCGATCTCATGAATGTTGGTGATTCTGACTCATTTCTGCTCACTCGAAGTTGGCGGTAGTGTCTGTTTCCCCCTCTGTAAATGGGGATAGCGCTTCCTCTCTCCGGTCACTTGGTTTGCCTGTTTGGATAGTAAGCCCTCCATGGAAGGGGCTGTCTCTTACTCTGTGTTTGGCTGTGCCTGGCATGATGCGGGCCACTCTCGGTTGAGGCTTATAGGTGCTACCAATACAAATAATACAACTCTTGGATTGGGGTCTGTGCTTTGGGACTTGGGCCCGTCTCCGGGTGAGCTGAAGTGAGTCAGTAAGAGAGCCAGGAGTAGAACCCAGGAGTTCTGCCTCCCAATCTACTGCTTCAGTGATGCTGTGCATGTTTTTCTCCTGCTCATATGCCAACTTCAGCTGCTATTGGAGCACCAATGCCAGGAAAAGCAAAAAATAAACCCTGGGTTGAATGTAATAGTTCAGGTCAGAGGGCTTCTCTGCTGGTTTTTGACTGATTCTCTTCATGAAATTCATCCTTCTGAACCTCGCCTTGCTCTGTGCAGGGTACAGCTGCCTCGGCGGTGGTTTTCTTTTGTGGAGTCTTTCTTTTGTCACCTTTCTCTTTGTGGAAGAGCGAGCGAGAGGAGATAAAACGCCCCAGATGCAAGGTTATTCTCTAGACAGGAAGGCAGCCGGCGGAGGAAGGAAATACAGGCACGCACTCGTTAAGTGTGTTTGAGGTACATCCCAAGTGCTACCGAGCAGAGGTCTTAGTGCCATTAAGAACATCTCAAGTTCCTCAGTGAGAGGGCAACCAATGCTCAGCAGCAAGATTTTATTCTTTCAGTGAAAAACACGTCATCCGCTTTGAAACTAGATAACTTGTGGTGGGGCTTAAAATCTACCTAGTAGGGCTACGTGGTGCCACTGATTTACCACTAGTGATCGAATCACAAACCTGACTCTGGGTAGAGTAAAAACGCTCTTTAGCAGTGCCGACCAGTCCCTAGTCGATTTCTTTGCTCTGGAAAAATCATGGTGCAGTCGGGCATAACTGGCCGATTCTGCTCGCGAGAGGTCCAGGATTAGATTAGCAGAGGGTTTGGAGGTCAAGGTTGTGTTGCGTTGGCAGAATTGTGTATAAATCCAAGCTTTGCAAGGGATACTTCAGATTGGGAGCTAAGAACATAGCGGGATCTGTTTTATTCTGGGAGTGTCTAAGGACCCCAATGTGGCAGGCACTGCACAGCCCCACAGGAAGAGTCCCTGCCCCGTAGGGGTTACAGGATAAATAAATGAGGTGTGGATAAAATGTAGGGTGGCCACCAGGCCTGGGTTCTATTCCCAGCTTTGGCCGACATGCCATTATGGAACTTCTCCATTAACTCCGTTGTAAGGCTGGAGGATGCTACTGGTCTGCCTTCTTGGCAAGGGGGAAGAGGCCTTGCTCAATTTCTGCGCACAGCAGAGCCTCACTGTTAACAGCTATCTGGGGTGATGAGACCAGTACTCCTGGCTTCCAGCTCAGGGCACTTTCTCTTAGACTGCAGGGCAGTCGGATGGGGATGTCTCCCTCTCCGAGAACATTGTCTGACTTAGTGGTGTAATGACTCTTTTTCTGTTACCATTGTCATATAATTGGGCCATCAGCTATTTTCTCCCCTAAGAGCACTTTGGTATCCTGTTCAGTATGTCCTCACGCGTATGCGGGCGCTTTTCAAAGAGGAGGACCCTTTCCTGCTTGGGGAGGACCCTTGGCTCAGGAACCGGTGTCTGCTTCAGCCAGAGAGGATGAAGAAGATGCCAACAGAGCGTTCTGCACACCCTCTCTCCCTTGGGATGATCTGGCAGGCTACATGCTAGCTGAAGTTCAGTGGTTTGGGAACCAGAGCTGGGCGGATGCATGATTTCTCTTGCGCTACATCCCAACTGAAAACAGATAGGGAGATCTGTTTCCAGTGGATCCCATCCAGGCCCCTCATACTGGGCCAGTGTGAAGGGGAGCCGGATGTGACTCTCTTTGGAGTCTAATGCTGTTCCTGGGTCCGCATGAAGGTAGTTCCCATGATTCACTCAGCTCTCCTGATATTTTGGGGGGGTCACTGGCAATTCCAACAAAAAAAAAAAAAGAAGGCAAAAAAGTTCTTTCAGGCCAAACCAACATTTTCTGAAACTTTCAATGAATCGAAAAGTCAGGGGGGAGAGAGAAGGCGGAAGGTTCATTTGAACAGTCAAAATGTTTTCTTTCCATTTAAACCATTTTGGATTGTTTTTAATAAAGCTAAAGAAAATTTGGAAAACTGAAAGTCATTTCTAACCAAAAATCTAACACATTCTGTTTTAAAAAATGTCCAAATTAAAAGTTTCCATTCTGAATTTTTATGGGGTTTTTTTTGACTGAAACAATTGAGTGAAACTAACACAAATTTACCACATTGTGAAGAAGAGCGCAGTGTAAGCTCAAAAGCTTGTTTCTGTCACCAACAAAAGATGGTACAGTGGAAGATATCACCTCACCCGCCTTGTCTCAAAAATTCTCAAAACGCGTCAGTGTTGCCAAATCTGCATTTTCTTGCACAATTCTTTTTTTTGGGGGGGTCAAAATGTCACCCAGCTCTAGTTCTTGGAGAGTGATACAAAAGGAGTTTCCAGAAAGTCAGCACCATTGGCCCCCGGGAGGGAGGGAAAGGAAGGTTTTTCTGGTGAACTAAATGCAAGTGGTTCCATTCTCCGGACTAGTATGATCCCAGAGACTCTGAGAACTATGCCAGCTGCAGGGAGGGAGAGTGCCTCCTTAAAAGGACTCAGGGCTTGAAGTCCTATGACCTGTCTTATGCAGGAGGTCAAACTAGATGATCACAGAGGTCTCTCCTGGCCTTAGAATCTCTTAATTAGTCCATGGCAATCGCCCGATAAAACAAGAAATCCTCCACTGGGCAGGTGGAATGTTAAGGCCTCTGGACTAATGTGTACAGAGAGATTGATCAGACTTTGGGTGAGCTGGAGCATGCTGTGGAATAAAGGTTTCCTTAACATGATTCTGAGTGGACTGCATTACTCCTGAGATCATCCCAAATAAATACAAATAAATCTTTACACACTCAAATACCCTCATGTATTTTAATAGCAAATAATCGCCATTATGTTTTAAATATTTCAGGGAGTTTTGCTTGGACTGACTTTTTACATCCGGGCTCCCCTAGTTACCCTGACTCCAATTGTAAAGGCTTAAAAGGAGAGAGAGGATACAACCGTGTTTAGGGACACGCATCAACGGTATTTACACAACATTTTTAAGTATCGGACTTTGCTATGGTAGAACAAAATTGGAATCATATTGGAAAAGGGGATTTGTAGTGTGCCTCTGTCATGATATATAGAATTATCCTTGCTTAAATAGGTGACATTTATTAACATAAACAACAAATTGGAGACAGATTTGCACACAACTCTGGATCCAGCTTTGTTTCTCACGTTTACCAGGAACCACGCTTTCCTATAGCACCCACACACATAGTGGCTGAATTATGTGCAAATAAATACAACTACGTTCTCCAATGAGTTAAAGTTTCTGTTGCCAGCTATGCTAGTCCATGAGACGCTGGACCTTAAACCTGTCACAGGTCCAGGACTGAATATTGCCTGTCCTGCACCTCAGACCAGTGGTCTTTGTGGTGAAATCTCACCTTTGCAAAGAAATATTTTTGTGGTTTATGGTGTTTTTTTTGTTCTGTTTTGTTTTTTTTTAAAGCTACTTAAGGGCCTGGAATGTTGGAACCAGTTTTGGCAAATACAGATTAGTTGGCAGAGTTTAGGTGAAATGATCTGTCATGCATTATAAATGCAGTTTATCACACAGATGTCACTTCCATATAAATGGTGTGTTGATATTATAATAATAATTAGCACTTAGCACTTATTTGAGGATCTCTGAAGAATGTATAAAGACGTTTTGTTATCACCATTTTGTAGATAGTGATACTGAGTCAGAGAGATGAAGTAACATTCTGAGATTTAAACAAGCCATTATGTGACCGTGAGAATTGCAAAACCCAGGTACCCTGACTCCCATTCCAGCGCTCTGTCTGCCAGACCACATTGCCTTTTCACTATGTGTAGGATGCTGTATCCGTCTGTATGTGATCAAACACATTCTTAAAGCACTGGTGAACCTGGCCGGACACTGTCATCTGTGCCTAAACGTCCCAGTATGTTTTCAGATTGAGAGACTAAACCAGAAGAAGGGGGCCGTGCACTTCTGTGTTGGGAGGGAAATTATCTAGGGACAATGTTTTGTCTGTGGTCCTTAGGGCAAATCTGCCTTTCTTCAAAAGATGAGTTGGTCCCTGCGTTGACTTGGCTTTTTCAGGCTGCAAGTGAACTGGGCACAAGGGTGGATGTCATCTTCTCACTGCTTTGGATTCTTTGAGTAAGACGGTAACTTCTATGGCAAATAAAGGCCACATTCTCTAGACCAGTTTTCTCAAATGCGGCCATCGTGGCCACCAGGGCCTTTCCTTGTGGCCGCAGCCATGTGGGCTGTTATGGGGGGGTGCAAAGCAGTGGCCCTCTCCCAGGGCCACCAACAGCAGTTGGACCTTGCCCCCTTTCAGAGAGGTGCAGGCAGCTGATGAATTCCCTGCTTTCCCAGGGATAGGGGAGGCAGACTTCGGCCAGAGGGCTTTGGGCTCCATCCTTGTGGTGCCAGGCTCTGGTTCCAGGCTCCGGCCCCAGGCTCACCACCCCTAGGCCCCACTGCCTCCCTGTCCACTTCCCCATTCAGGACTTAAATTTGTCCCAGGGTTTGCCGGGGTTGAGTAAGTCCGCTGTGAAAAGTGATATTAACAAACATACAACTATCACTTTTCACGGCTGACGACGTACCCGCCAGCAAGTCTTAGAGGGAAAAAAAAGCACAACCAAAAAAGCAAAAGAAACAACGACAAAAAGATAAGAACGTGTAAAGCGCCTTCTTTGTGTTTCTGTTCTGTTTAGGTGCAGTAAAGAATAGAGACGACTGTAAATTATTTTTATTACTGAGTCTGAAAAGACCCCCTACGTAAACAAATGACAATGATTTGGACATGGATGTGCCTACTTATTTGTTTTTCCAAAGGTTGGTGGCTGCACTCTGAGGCCACCAAAAAAACTTGTGGTGAGAACCCCTGGTCTAGACTCTAATGGGTAGGAGGGCGCCTGGCAGGGTCTCAGGCTCTGCCAGGGGCCTCCACAACTTTGGGTAAGTTGAGTCACCCTCTCTGTCTTTCCCACCCTTTGTCCATCTTGGTTCTTTGTTCAACGGTTCGTCTTGGTTGGGGCCTCTAAACACCCACTGTATATAGAAAATACAGATGAGTGATGGATGAACCTCGAATGGACAGAAATTCCTCTCCAATGAGCTCCTCAGAAAGTTGATTCTTATCTGACCAGACGGTCAGAGTGACGCTTTCTGGCTTTACAATCAACACAAACAAGCTTTCTTGTGAGATGTCTAGTACTTCCTGCTTCTGCTCATTCTGGAAATATGTGCACAGTCTTTCTCTAGGAGGTGATTGTTTCTCACATGTTCTTTCTGCTGGCAGAGATGCTGAGTGAAATGAGGGGAGAAAGTTAACCCCAAAGCTATCCTAAAGTTGAGTTTGAGTTTAAATCCATGGGTTGTGGCGAGTTCTCATTTTATTGACAGGTAGTCAGGGCTGGCCCTGAGCCGGAGGCTCCACTAAATTCTAAGAACATAAGAATGGCCATACTGGGTCAAATCAAAGCTCCATCTAGCCCATGTCCTGTCTATCGACAGTGGCCAGTGCCAGATGCCCCAGAGGGAATGAACAGAACAGGGAATCATCACATGATCCATCCCTTATCGCCCAGCTTCTGGCAAACAGAGGCTAGGGACACCATCCCTGCCCATCCTGGCTAATCGCCATGAATTTATCCCGTTCTTTTTTGAACCCTGTTATAGTCTTGGCCTTCACAACATCCTCCGGCAAGGAGTTCCACAGGTTGACTGTGCATTGTGTGAAGAAACACTTCCTTTTGTTTGTTTTAAACCTGCTGCCTATCAACTTCATTTGGTGACCCCTAGTTCTTGTGTTATGAGAAGTAGTAAACAACATTTCCTTATTTACTTTCTCCACATGTGTCGTGATTTTATAGACCACTATCATATCGCCCCTCACCCTCCAGTCATCTCTTTTCCAAGCTGAAAAGTTCCAATCTAATTAATCTCTCCTCATACGGAAGCTGTTTCATACCCCTAATCATATTGGTTGTCAAAAGCTGCCCTATCTCTCCCTTTGGCAGCAGAGCCAGATGGGAAGGAAACAGCTCCCTGCCAGACTGTAACCGGGCCCTTGCCAGTCCTCTTCACAAACAAGGCTGGAGACCACTTTATGTTCAACATCCGTGTCCTTTATTGCTGTGTCTGTCCCCACCACCTACTATTTACAGATATATACAACAGCTACAGACCAGGGCTCGGGGAGACTGCTAGCCTCCTGGCCTACAGGGATCTAGAGCCCACACTCTTCCCTTTCCTGTCTCCCTGGTCTCCTCCCCCCTGCTCTCTCTCTCCTTCTCCTCCTGGTCTCTCCTGCTTCTTGCCTGCCAGCTTTTATAGCAGGCTCCTCAGGCCTGCAGGTCTCCCCTCAGGCAATTAGGGCATGGCCTCCCAGCCAGCTCCAGCTAGTGCCTCCTTCTTCCCGGGTATGGGCTAACAGGGGCCTGGTTCGATCCTCTAAGCCAGCACCCTGTTACACGGACACATCCCGCTCCCCAACCGGTGTCAACTGGCATCACGCCGCTGAAGTCAGTGGAGTCAGCAGGGTAAGTGGCGTGATGAGATTTGACCCCAGCTGCGGATCTGGCCCAGAGACGTTCGTCCTCACTGCAGACGTGGTTCAATGTCTGCAAAACCTTAGGGAAACCGAGCAAAAATCAGCTCCATGAAAAGCAAACCCTCTAGAATTTGAGAGGGAGCTAAAACTGCCCTTCTCCTGTGAAGAACGCTATATGGCATTAGCCTGGCTCTTCACCATCACGGTTAGCCCTGCCAACAGGTGCCCCAGAAGTGACTAGCATCTCCATTCCCTGGGAGAGACCCGTGATCAAGAAAGGGCACTGCGCAGCTCCAATGAGACTAGTGCTAATTGCTTGGGGGTGGGGGCGGTGATTCGGAGTTACTCCTGGGCCCAATACTGCACATGGGCGGGGGAGCGGAATTCCTTCCTGACCCCTGTGGCAGTTAGCTGTTAACATGGGTGTCGACCACCCAAATTCTAGTGACTACAAATAATATCTCAAGACTTCAGTGCTTTAAGGGGCTCCAATGGTCATCTCAGGGCCCTTCAACCAGCACAGAGAGTGAATGCTGTCACTTGCCAGGACGGCCTGAACCCGATCACTAAAGGCCAGTGCCGGGCATATTGCCAGTCTGCCTCCATGTTAGTGCTTGTTGTTGTTACACCCATCAGCCTTTGCAGCTGCTGCTTCTCCCGTGGTGGTTGTATTCCTGTAGCACCTAGGAGCGCTCCAGCCATGGAGCAGGGCCCTCTTGTGTTAGGCCCTGTAGCGGACACAGCAAAAAGCACATACGTAGGTAGCCAGCTGCTCATATTGTCGTCTGCCTCCTCCCCCCATCCCCCCATCTCAAATGCTTTCTCAGGAGCTTGGGCAGATTCTGATTTGAGACGTTCTGCAGGGGCTAGGAAGCAGGAACTTGTGAGAACAGCCATCCCACTGACGTAAGCCTGTGTCTGGGGCGATGTCTGGGGCGAAGACTCTAACCATGTCTCTGGGTATGAATCAAAGCATGTCACCGAAACATCCATCCTGTCTCTCCTCTTGTCCTTAAGCAGTATAGGCTGCAGACAGCTTAAAAGCAAGGTCATGGGGGGTGAGGCTGCTGGTCTCTTGGCAACATGCCATACTGCTGAGCAAGGAGCGAAGATCAGCTCCTCAATGCAGTCCCTATTTCCCCTGTGGAGGCAGCCCGCGCAGCAGCCGAACGGTTGAAAAGTTGCCTTCATTTTCCTGGTGCCCCACTTGAGACATGTAGGGTCTGCTTCTGATCTTGCTCACCTCACTTTCAAACTGGTGATCCCCTCTTCCCAGAGGAAAGCTGGCCTTGTAGCGAAGGCCCTGAACAGGTCTTCTCTGCCACGGACTTGTGTGTGCGTCTATGGGCAAGTCGCTTTGCTTCCATATGCCTCTGCTTCTCCATCTGTACAATGGGCATAACCCTCCCTACGTGCAGCAGGGCTGTGCTGAGTTAACTGGTTGACGGTAGCTTCTGAGGTTGAGTTCTGTGGAAGGGTGACGATTCCTTCCCATGGGCCCTTCCGAATAGACTCAGAGGCTTTTATTGTCAATTCCTACTACAGGGCCAGACACGTCAAGGTGTTTAAGTCTTGATGCAAAGCGGGGTGGGTTCCACTGGGAGAAGCCCCCTACTTTCACATTCATGCAGCATCCCCGAGCTGTTTACAAACCGCTGTTAGGTCACAGCTGCTACGTTTCTGCGAGGTAACTGAAGATTGTGGTGCCCACTCTGAGTAAGATGGTTCACAGGCCGTCCGTTTAAGCACAGGGGGCTGAAATCGCAGTAAGACGACCCTTTGATGAGCACACCGACAGGTACCCTGAGGTACCATGAAGGATGAGAGTCCTTTCGGGACTTGGGGGGCAAACCCACCAGGAAAAAACATGGCAGAAAAGCTGAGCGCTGCAATCTCCTCGTCAAGGCTGCAAGTTCTGGGCTCCCCAGGGAGATCTGTGGAGAGATGTGGAATCAGAGCTTTGCTTCCCCGGGAGATGGAGTTTCACCCTGTTGCCAGCACCGCTCTCTTCCTCCTCCCCCTCCTATCCCAAAAGGAAAGGGAGGCGCGATTGTAATGCGGGGGAATCACTAGCAGAGGATTTATGGTGGGTTCTCACATAGCTGAGCTTAGGACGTATTTTAAGATGTCAAGGGCGCCTAGGGACCTATAAGAGTGACTGTGTTGGCGTTTTCATAAATCCAAATGCTAATATTCTGCCTTCCTCTGTCCATGTTGGAGAGACAGAGCCATAGCAGGGAACAGCGTCCCTATAAACCATCTCTCGATACATTTCCCAGAGTTCCATGCAGTTCCAGCTGATTTCTCTTGCCAGCTGTGGTTTCGAAGTGGCTCTGGCAAGGAATACACATGGAAGGTGAGGTGGGATTGGATCGGATGAGATGGAGAGCTGGCAAGGCTGAGGTAGCACGGCTGCTGCAGAGGCCGGAGTTGCAAAAGAGAAGGTTCCTTCTCTCTCTCAGCATGGAGGTTTGTGGTTTGCTTGCATGTGCATGAAGAGCTGATTGAGGTCAAGCAAAGTGAAATGAAGAGTGTTGCTTTTTAGGTCTGACCGTAGGAATTGCCAGACTGAATGTGACCCGTGGCCCCGGTGCTCCAATAACCTGTCCCTGACAGTGACCGATATCAGCTGTTTTAGAGAAGGAGGCATGGTGTCTCTACCTGCATAGGGTAGTGATGGGATCATCTGAGTCCAGAGAAAGTCACTTCGGAAGCCTCATTAGTTAGACATTGGTTTGTGCACTGAAATGGGTGAGTTTCTCTCTTCCCAGGCTTTCGGTTATAGTGGAACTAGGATTAGTCGAAATGGTTTTCGATGGAAAACTGGGTTTTCGACTAAACAAATTCTTTTGAGACAAATGTCTGCTTTCCGCGGAAAACTGACTCTTCATCAAAATTAAAAAACGAAAAAAGGAAGACCTGGAAAACAAAAAAGACAAGTTGACTTTTTCCATGGGAGGAAAACCCCGTTATCCAACCAGCTCAAATCATAACCCTTACTGTTGGAACTCTGAATGCTCATTCTTATCTCATGGGGGAGTGAGTTCCACGGGCTAAGTCCAGCTCATGTGGCAGTTTTGTCTCCTGCATTCCCAAGCCTGCCCCTAGTGTTCTGCGGTCTGGTGGGTGTGATTGCTGTACTATGACAGCGCAGACAGATCTCACCTTGGCGGGACCAATCTCTATTTTTCTAATGACAATTTTTCCAACTATAAACCTGTGGCTGTCAGCCAATCAGCTCAGTTTTCCAGCCTCGTTATCTGGCATTGCATGTCGGACTGATTTTTTTTCCTAGGAGCCCATAATAATAATAGACAGTTTTCCACCAAGAGACCGTTCTTAAGGTTAATGTCTCAGGCTCTGTCTCAGAAAGCTTTCCTCTACAAAACAGGCAATTACCTTTGGTTAATAACCTTTCCCTTTTTAATCCGATATTGGTGCCAAAGTAAAGGTAGAGGGCAGCCATTTGTCCCCTCTTAAATACTCACCATTTCTGTCTGTGAAGGATAACTAGCTGCCATCTTGCTTGTAATGTGTATTCTAGGTTTGCTGTGGATTTAATAATGCTCTTCAGGGTATTCCTTTGGGAGCTATAACCTAAAGGTATGACCATTGTTTTAAATAGAACTTTAATTGAAGCTTTATATAGAGAAAGAGAAATAATAAAAACCAAGTAGCACAAATCAATGACAGGTCATATTCTGCTCTTTGACACTTTAGTGCCAAACTGGAATAATTCTATTAACTGATATGTTCCTGAATAAGTTTTGGTTTTGACAAATTGGCATTTTCTTTCCAAAAAAATTGCGGAAAAATTCCCGACCGACAATCAGAAGGAAAAATGAGGTTAACATAATGAAATCTGGATTATAGTTGTAAAATGAAAGATAAGGAGCTATGGTTTGAGTTTTACAGATGTAAAACACTTGGGAAGTGCTCTTTTGTTATTTGTGTAATGCATAATTGTGTCTATGTATTTGTATATAGGTACACTTTGGTGTATGTATATAAAAAATAAAAACAAACTTCTTGTGGTTTAAATAATGTGACAGGAGGTGTCCTGCAGCACTCTATGGTGTGAGGTGTCCTGCAGCACTCTATGGTGTTAAGATTTTATCATTTGGAAAAGAATCTCATCAACGTGGACTTAATTTTAGAACTAGTTTTGTACATGTTGATCAGTTGAGGTGAACACATCTGTCCAGTCCAGAGGAAATCATGTTAGCTGTGGTACAAATGAAATACCACAGATATTTCTAAGGTATTAACTTTGGAAGCTAAGTATACACAGGTTGCCAAACCCTTTTAATAATAGATAAATAAAGAGTCTACAGTGTCCAAGTAGAAGCTGTGATACCATGACCAGTAATATCTTCTACAGTGGGTGTATTTATTTAAAGAGGTTTTTAATTGCTTGCTTTATATGGCAGTTGGTAGAGGTGGGGGGGGGGGGGTGAATTTGCTGAATGCTAGCGGTCGCTTGCAGGTGGAAATGTACTAATGTGGATGGGTTTTTTGTTAAGCTTTCTCTATAGAAAAACCTCCCTGCTGACTCTGTTGGTCCAGTCCTGAGCCTTCCACACCGTTCTGCACATCCACTTGAATTCTTCCCTTCAGCATCCTGGGTACGGCTGCTGTGTTCATTCCTAGGCAGAATTCTAGATCTGAGCCCGGATGGACAATTGATGTGTTCAGAGTTGTGTAACTGGTATTCCAGGGCCTGATGCTGAACACAGGGGGATTCCTCTGCAGCACTGGTTTTCAGTTTGTGGTCCGCAGACCCTTTGGGACCAGGTCTAAAATTTCTGAAGGGGTCCAAACCTCCATCTGAAATTTTGTAGGGGTGTGCAAATGAGAAAAGGTTGAAAATCACTGCCCTGCAGTGAGCCTTTTCACACTGGCTCCTTGATTGTCTGATCAATATCTCTTATGTGCTTGGGGGTAAAGAGCCATCTGCAGCTGGATGAGTGCAGAGAGTAATGAAGAGTATCTCAGAGAAGCAGCTCTGAGATTTGTTTTTAAGTACTGCATGGAACTGAAGGCGGATGGACAGGAGATTGTGGGGCTCTGCAATTGTTTCCTGTACTAGGTGACTCGCTGTACTTCAGTGCTGTACTGTTGCTGTCCTGCAAGGGAGGGAGGCAATACAGACTTCTTGCAATTCAGAGCTGTAAATTTCCTTCCTTAGCTGATCAGCAGTGAATAAGGTGTGTAAAGACTTTTGTAGCACTTCAGGCTATTTCTGATGGTACGATGCAAGTGACCCAATAAATAAGCAGAAGTGACAAAGAGTCCTGTGGCTCTTAAATAATTAAATAAATAAGCAGTTGACCTTCTTTAGGAGGAGCTAAAGGGACACCAGCCATCGTTAAAGACTGAAGTCAGAGCTGCGGTTCCCCAGCCTCTCAAGTGAGGAAGGGATGTGTAGTGGGGTGACTGAACATTTTCCATTGAAACTGTTTGATGGAAACCTGGGCTTTCAACTAAACAAAATTTTTCGCACAGTTAGCTACTTTCCCTGGAAAAAATCAACTTTTCATCAAAAAAACCAAACACCCCAAAACTGAAAATGTTTGATTTGGAAACTCCATTGTGGTGTCTGATAGGAGTTGTAGTTCAAATGCCTCATGGCCCCATTCTCCTCTCCAAGATCCGTTCCCCACCTGGACTACATTTCCCATGGGGAGCTGGAGTCAGGGGTTCCCATGATGATTCAGCAAGAGGGGAGATCATGGTGTATCTTGGGAGATGTGGTCCAGCTAGGACCATAGAGGAGAATGAGGGGCAATGAGGAACATGAATTACTACTCCCACCAAGCACTGTCATGGCATTTTTACATCCAAATTTTCTGTTTTCAGGTGAGAACTTTCAGCTTTTGATTTTTTGCTGAAAGGTTTAAACTTTCCATGGGAATGGGATGTTTTCTGACCATTTCTAACATTTAATTTTAAATTAAGAAAGTTCAGGGTTTTGCTTCTGGCTGTGATGTTAGTCTCCAGGTGCTGAAAAGAGAGAACAGAGGTATTCAATGAAATCTGGTATTTCTTATGTTAAAGCAGGGTTTTTTAAAAAAATAAATTGAGTCTTTAGATGACATAATGGAGAGTAACATGTAAGTAATGAAGAATTGCATACAGGAAATCCTGAGACTTTCAGCACAATTGGTTCCTGAAAATCACGTCTTAAGTCGAAATGTTGTAACTTGATTTTCTCATAGGAACAATGTTGGATTGAGCGTCGGAAAGTCAAAGTCGAAAGAGGATGTCAGTTTATTAGGGCTGTCAAGCAATTAAAAAAACTAATCATAATCACACTGCTGAACAATAGTAGAATATCACTTATTTAAATATTTGTGTTTGTTTTCTACATTTTCAAATATGTCGATACAGAATACAAAGTGTACAGTGCTTACTTTATAGTTATTTTATTACAAATATTTGCACTGTAAAAACAAAAAGAAATAGTATGTTTCAATTGATCGAATACAAATACTTTAGTGCAATCTCTATCACGAAAATTGAACATACAAACGTAGAAGTATGCATAAAAATGCATTCAAAAATAAAACAATGTAAAATTTTAGAGCCTGCAAGTCCACTCAGTCCTACTTCTTGTTTACAATGTCACCTGAAAGAGAGAGCAGGCATTCTCATGGCAGAGTTGTAGCCAGCGTTGCAAGAGATTTACATGCCAGATGTGCTAAAGATTCATATGTTCTTCATGCTTCAGCCACCATTCCAGGGGACATCTGTGCTGATGACGGGCTCTGCTTAATAACAATCCAAAGCAGAGTGGACCGATACATGTTAATTTTCATCATGTGAGTCAGATGCCACCAGCAGAAGATTGATTTTCTTTTTTGGTGGTTCGGGTTCTATAGTTTCTGCATCCAAATGTTGCTCTTTTAAGACTTCTGAAAGCATGCTCCACGTCTTGTCCCTCTCAGATTTTGGAAGGCACTTCAGATTCTTAAAGCTTGGGTTGAGTGCTGTAGCTATCTTTAGAAATCTCACAGTGGTACCTTTTTGCCTTTTGTCAGATCTGCAATGAAAGTGTTCTTAAAATGAACATGTGCTGGATCATCATCCGAGAGTGCTATAACATGAAATATTTGGCAGAATGTGGGTAAAACAGAGCAGGGGACATACAATTCTCCGCCGAAGGAGTTCAGTCACAAATTCAATTAATGCATTATTTTTTTAATGAGCATCATCAGCATGGAAGCATGTCCTCTGGAATGGTGGCCATAGCATGAAATGCTAAATTTTCATATATCCTATCTGGCAAATCAATACCTTGCAATGCCGGCTACAAAAGTGTCATGTAAATGCCTGTTCTCATTTTCTAGTGACATTGTAAATAAGAAGCAGGCAGCATTATCTCCTGTAAATGTAAACAAACTTATTTGTCTGAGCGAGTGGCTGAACAGGAAGTAGGACTGACGGGACTTGTAGGCTCTGAAGTTTTACATTATTTTGTTTTTGACTGCAGCTATGTAACAAATAAAATCTATATTTGTAAATTGCACTTTCACAACAAAGAGATTGCACTTCTGTACTTGTATGAGGTAAATTGAAAAATACTATTTCTTTTGTTTATCGTTTTTGCAGTGCAAATATTTGTAATCAAAAATAATATACACTTTGATTTCAATTACAACACAGAATGCAATAGATATGAAAATGGAGAAAGCATCCAAAATATTACATTTCAATTGATAGTCTATTGTTTAATAGTGTGATTAAAACGATTAATTTTGAGTTAATCGTGCAAGTTAACTGTGATTAGTCAATGGCCCTACAATTTAAACATCATAAGCGCCGTTCGTCATAACTCGGATGTCATGAAGTCGAGGCCTGCCTGTATTTGTTGTTTTGCCATTCAGGTTTAAGAGCCATTTCCCCCTCCTTTTTACAAAAAGATATTAATTCATACTGTTTTTATTTGCTAATTTAACAGTCTGATACTGCAAATAATCTGATCATGAGAGAGCATTAAAATGCACAATTGATGATCTTGTGAATGAATATGAGGTTTATCTTCTGTAGCAGTTGTAACTGAGTGCAACCGGCTTTAGATATTTAGCATCTTGCAGCAAACTAATTTTTCAAAGCCTGCTGTTAATTGAATATAGCCAAATATTTCTTACCCAGGAACTTGACTTTGTTTGGTTTTTATGAAGCACATCTTAAATGAGGCAATAGATAGCATCCTGTCTTGGTAGCTTAACATCTAAATACCACCTAGGAGAGCTTGGTTGTGCATAAAGGCTAGGAGATGAGATGTATCATGGTGTCTTTAGTGAAAATCTTAAATGAGCCATAGTCTAAAAGTAACATCTTCGCCACGCTTATTTTTAACCAACTGTGAACTTCTGCAATACGCACAAAGAGCTGCTTGGCTCCGTAAATAGCTGCAGTGACAAGCTGCTGCTTGCTTCTGTTACGATGTGAATTTATGGAGCTGTTGTCACGCACTTCATTAGAGAAATATATGACGGTTCTGTCATGGAGACTGGCCACCTATAATTCTCGTTTCCTTTGCCGGCTCATAAATCCTTGACACTCGGCTGCCTGGTAATCATCATTGTTTGGTTGTAATCCCCATTGCTGGAGCAGGGTTAGTGCAATGCCTTTGCAGAGAAAATGCTGAGTAACCAGTAACCGTCCAGCTGGGAGACGTACGGTGTACAGAGCAGTAAATGCCTGTGCTGCAAAGGAGAGGGATGCCAGTACATCTGCTTCTGGGTCACTTGAACAAAGAGCGCTTGGTGGGTAGTAAAATGCACAGGATGCCTTTGGCAGGTATTTGTTTACCTGGGGTTTTGCTGCCTTGCGTCACTCTTCAGTGCAGACTAGTGCCTGGCTACGAAAGATCGGGTGATTAAGTGAAGGTGTGTACTTTAGCTGGGCTTACGGAGAGTGGGAAGGCTGCGGCCTTGAATGTAAACTGCTCTTGATGTGGCCAGGGGAGAGCACAAGGAATGCAAGCGCGGACCCCACCTAGGGTGACCAGATAGCAACGGTGAAAAACCAGGATAGGGGGTGGAGGGGAATAGGCGCCTATACAAGAAAAAGTCCCCCAAAACGGAACTGTCCCTTTAAAAACGGGACAGCTGGTCACCCTAACTGCAGCAGTTCATTTGTGTTTATATAGTGCTTTGAAGGCTTGGGCGGAAGGCAATGTAGAAGTGCAAAGTGTTACATTATTCAGACGTCTCCAGTCAAGTACGGCTCAGCGTTACTGGGCTGTGTCATTCCCCTCTTTGAGTCATTTTGTTTCCTCCCCACGGCTCTGTGCATCACATTCAGACTCGTTCTCCTTGCCACATGTGCAGCCCTCTGACCTGGCTTCCTGTCCCGTTCCACTCTGTCCTCTCTGCTCCTCCACCATCCGTACCTGTTTAATTCTTCCTTCCCAGGCCCCGCTGTGCCTCCTTTCGCATTCTCCTTTGTGCTTGGGACGCTGCTTTCCCACAAGCGCTGTCAAGCCACTACCCTGGGCTCCCTGGGAATCGCTCCTAAACATGCCCGTCTGCAACATCAAAAATTGTGTGTTTGCACTGAACACCCCGACCCCCCAAAAAACCCAAAAGATTTGAATCACCAAGCCGTGCAACTTCTAGTTTTTCAAAACCCTGCCTGACTTGAGATTCTAGGAGTGCTGGTCTCCCCTCCCATCCTTGAGGGGCCTCCTCAGGGTTGGTAGTTCCAGAGCCCATGTCTATGGTAGCTACTCCTAGTTAGTTTCCTTGGCTATTCATTGTGTCCAGTTTGCAATTTAATTTTTCTTCACATTTGCTGTAATCTATTCCGCTCTTTTATTAGTCATCTCCATGGCGGCTGAGTCGTCATCCAATTCACTCCTGCATTTACATAATCTCCTCTTTTTTTTTTTTTTTACTCTCCTTATCTCCTTCTTTGTGTTTGTTTCATCCAGAGTTGCAGACTGTCACGCGTGTTCCTGGATAGACCTATTAATGGTGCGGCCGCCTGTAGTTGCCCCTTTGTCTTGCTGTCTATGTTCTCGCACATCCACTGCTCTCTGCAATCCTCCGAGGGGACGGGGGATGGACTTCCCAGTCGCTCCACACAGTTTTCCGGCAGAGCGTTTGTCTCCTGATACTGCAGTACCCTGAGTTCATCCACTCACCCCTGCCTCCACTTCTGCTGATCGTGTAGCGTGGGTGGAGGTGTTTCCAGTATGGCCCCTTCCCTCCACTCCAGTCTCACCTGTTCTCTGCTCTCCTGGTCCAGGTCTTCTCAAAGTTATAGGGTGTCCTTAGAGGGTTCTGCTGAAAACTAGGGAGTAGGGTGAGTGGTACTTCCCATCTGTGCTTCCTCCTTCAGCCATGACTGTCAGAGGCTCACCACCCTCACCCCCCAGCCACGCATGGGCCCGAACTGAACAACTGAGTAATCATGACCTGCTCTGAAGCCCCTGCCTCACCAAGGCAGTGTGACTGGGGGTCAAAGCACTGGACTGGGGCCCAAGAGACCCAGGTTCTATTCCTGGCTCTGCCAGTGGCCTGCTCAGTGGGCTGGGCAATTCATTTCCCTTGCCTCAGGCTACCCTGGAGAGCAGATCTTGCTCACTTAAACCTCTTCCTGATGAGCTCTTGTTGCGCCTGGATTGCCCCCTGTAAAGCCCAAGAACGCTGCGTTCCTGCTGGCCGTGCCCTGTGAGCGCCCTGGTCCCACGTGGAGCATGAAGATTCAGAAGCGCGGCAAAGCCCATTCAGAGCTGGTGCGCCCTGCGAATGGCTTCCTTTTTGTACGCACCGCAAGAAGTTGTATGGGTCCCATGACCCCCGGGAGCCATGCTGCATAGTCTTGAGAGCCATCTACCAGCATGGTCTCTGTTACCTAGACCCAGAGCACTCTTATAACAAAACCCATGCCAGGCCTCACCAAGCTGCTGATGCCCAGCATTGCAGGGAGGGGCGGGAATAGTGGAAGCCCTGGCTATATTCCCCCCACCAATGCATCAGCCTGTCCAGCTGAGCCGGCAATGAGATGTAATCTGCTACTGGTCAGACCTACCTGCATATTACTTTCCATGGGAACAAGGCGAGAGCAGAGCAGGAGATTTGTCCCTGGGTCATTGGTGGGGGCAGAGCAGCTACTGGCTGCACCATCCCCAGAGCTAGAGGTAAAGCGACTGTCCAGCCTTAGGCGGTCATTTCATTTCAAGCCCACCCGAGGGAACAGATTGCAGGAATTCAGACCTTTCCCTCTGCATGGACTTGACAAGAAAACAATGCTTTTGCTGTTGAAAGAGTCCCCCCTTGCAAGCTTAGTGAAAGGGGCTGCGTGTTTGCGTGTCTTGGGTTTTAGGTAGGAATTGGCCCGAACACTGTTTCCTTGGGAGCTTTCATACATGGGTTTCTTTGCTACCACAACAGAAAGAACACCTCTTTTGTAATGAATTGCATTGGATTAAAGAGAGCCCAGCTCAGGGTTTGGGGTTTTTTTCAAATGCGCTAGCATGGAAAATTAAATCTCTATAGGATTTTTTTTAAAAGCAATTATTTTAAGTACTGTGAATAAACAAGGAGTGCCTGACAAACACCTGTTATTTTTCCCATCATGAGCTTGGCGGCTGCTGAATGCCCAGAAATGCTGCTCTTTGTAGGATCAAGTGTGTTTTTCTGACGGGTTTGTTTTCACTGCGGGTGCCAGTGTTCACAAAAAGTGCAGTGTCGCTCTCCAGAAGGGTCTGTTGAGTCGAATGGGGCGGCACGTGCCTTCCTCCACTGCCGGCTGCTTTCCTTCTAGTCATGACGGAGGAAGCAGAAGTAGGACTAACTTGCATCCCTTCTAGCATGGACATCTTCTGGCTGAGCTGGAGAAGGGAGCTCAGTCTTCACGGCTCATTCCTAGTCTCTTCTGCTGAGACTGCCAGCAAAAGGCTGCATCAGAGAAATGTAGGAGGGGACCTTGAGAAGTCAAGTCCAGCCCCCTGCGTCGAGGGTGGCTGAGTAAATCTAGACCATTCTTGACAGGTCTGTTTAACCTGTTCTTAAAAACCTTTAGTGCCAGGAATACTTGAATGATGGTAGCTCTGGTAACACAAGTGTCAGCGAGGAACATAGAGCTAGGCTGGTGCTCAATAAATCAGACCCACACTCGGGTCTGGTTTTAAATCCCTCTTCCCCTGAAGTTCAAGGGAGTTGGGGGGTTGATCCAAGCCCCTCTTTCCTGCTAGGACCTGGAAAGAGGGGATCAACTCATTTCCCTGCCCATATTCCTAGAAGAGGGTGCCGTACTGAGAAGCAAACCTGGAAAGGAGAAGTCTCTGCAGAAGGCCAGGAAGGGATTGGGATGGGGCCCAGTTGCTGCCGGAGGTTAATTGCTTTTCCCCCTTCTTCTGCCCTGAACACCACGTGGAAGAAGCATCCCTCAGAACAGGGCCCTGCAGACGGCTGCAGCCAAGTGCTGGAGAAGCTCTGGAGATGCAGGAAAAGGGCTGCCTACAGCAGTTTGTCAACCCGATTGGAATGATACTTCCTCCTTCGGCAGCTTTAACTGAAGGTTGTCACCTCCTTTAGCCCATCTGCCCTCTGGGAGGAGGAGCACCGTGGCACAGCTGAGTTGGAGCTCCATTCTAGCCTTAAGGAAGTGAAAGGGGAGGTCCGACGGGAGCGGGTGGGACATCACGGCCGATATGGGCTGACAAGAGTGTGCTTGATGTGTTCACATCTGACCTGCAACAGCAAGTGAAGTGACCTGACAGACCCATTCCTCAGCTGTGTTCTTAATCCTCAGCCGCCTTCCCTCAGGTAGCAACCTACCACCCGCCTGATACTCAGACGCATGTCTTAGGACAGGAAGGCTCTCTAATGAGCCAAGACAAGCAGCACATTAGCCCCCAGCAGCGACATTTTTAGCAGGGATACTTGAAAGGCTCGTTTGAAGTCAGCCAGCTCTCTGTTTCCTGGGCCTGGCTGGCTTTTCTCTTTGAGTTTCTTGTAAACGACAATGCTCTTTAAAGCACTGCAATAGCCCATGCACTGACTGTAAAATGGACATCCTGGGACCTCCAAATTTATTCACTCCCAGTGGCTTCTCTGTTGTTCTCAGTCAGTTCACGAGTCCAGACGACTTTGGTTTTTTCCTTTCTCATCTATCTACATTGCTTGTTTGGCCTTCAGCACAGTCCCCAGCCATAAAGGTTCCTTCGTTAGGATTTAGACAGGGATGGCATTAATGATGCACAAGATGGAGCAGAATCCAGCTTGCTGTCCAGTAGCTGTAATGAGGAGAGTCGGTGGACAAATAGGGGAGCATAAATAGTGAGTAAAAGGATGCCATTTTTTATTCTGGCTGCTCTATGTGTGGGGGAGGAGGATACAGTGCTTCACAACACCTCAGGCTGAGCAATGTTGTGAACAGGGACGTCGGTGACCTTCTTAATCTAGTAGACAACAGGATGTTTTTGTGGTTAAGGTGCAAGACTAGAAGCAGTGACCAGGGTTCTTTTCTAGGTTTGCCGTTGATTCATCAGTGTACACGAATCCCTTAGGGCAAAATCTTCACCGCTGACCCCTTCTGAAAATTAGGCCATTGAAGCTGTAGGTAGTAGGCTGGATGCCTAAGAACAGACAACCAGGCTGGGAAATTTGGCTCTAATTTCTGTGCCATAGTTTCCTTGCTTGCAAAATGGGGATACAATAGAACCTCAGCGTTCCGAACCCCTCGGGAATGGAGGTTGTTCGGAACTCTGAAATGTTCGTCACTCGGAACAAAACATCATGGTGGTTCTTTCAAAAGTTTAAAACTGATTGTTGACAATACAGTTTTGAAACTTTACTATGTAGAATAAAAATGCTACTTTTCCTTTATTTTTTAGTATTTTTTAGTTTAACGCAATACAGTATTGTATTTGCTTTTTTTTTTTTGGTTTCTGCTGCTGCCTGATTGTGCACTTCTGGTTCCAAATGAGGTGTGTGGTCAGTTTGTAACTCTGGTGTTCGTAACTCTGAGGTTCCGCCGTGATTCTCTGCTCCCTTGAGCAGCACTGTGAAGTGTAACTCATTCAGCATGTCCAAGCTCATGGAGGGGGGTTGGTGAAGTGCCTAGTCTTCTTTTGTGATAGCAATCGAATGTGTCAGAATTGAACAAGTGGCCTGGGTATGTTCTCTGCTGGTGTAAGATCGTCTTCAGGTCATGAGCCTCTCTTCCAGTGCGGGAGGTGAGAATAGAAGCACGGTGGCGGTGTTGTTGCTTCCAAGTGGAGACTTAGAGGATAGGTCTCCACTGCATCTGGGACCAACCTCCCAGCCCAGTCCCACAAACTCAAGCTGGTGGAGCTCACAGCAGTGTGCTAAAAATGCTTGTGTAGACAGTGCTTTGCCACTGAGACTCCGGTTTCTTGGTGCTGGCTGAGCTGGAAGGTCTATGCAGCTATTTTTAGCATGCTAGAACAAGCCTTGCTAATATCAGTCCATGGACCTAGTCGAGAAGGCCTACTCCCAGAGACAATGTATGCATACCCACAAACAGTGTCACTAATTCTTTTCACTCAATGACTGCTACCCTGGCACTGGAGTTGATGTGGGGGTGTTCTGACTGTCAGGATGTGGATTATTTCTAGAGGAGGGGGTTAAAGGCACACTGACACCGCAGGGCAAATTCTGAAAACTCCTCCTCTTTGGAAGTGATTCTGTTCATGTGTTATTGATATTCTGCTGTTCATTTTCCCCTCTCTTATAAGTTTCTCTTCTTTGATACATATTTGAGGCCATAAGATGTTCTGTTTCAGGCTTGTCTGCCCAGGGAAGAGGACTGGAAGAGCCATCCCAGGACTGCTGCCTCTCTTAATCCAGAATAATAATGCCTTTGCCGCTATTTAGTTTAATCCACTAATAGAACAGGTATTCCAGGCAATTTTCCCCATGTATATAATCCTTTAGTTCATCTGCTCCTGCTCCTTATTCCCCATGAGCAGTCTGAATGCTCTAATTGTGGCATTGTAGTACATTACTGTGGAGGAGTTCAACACTGTACTTCTTCATTTCCGCAGTGGCCTGCCACGAGGGAAGTCAATTCCCACACTATTTCCACAGCTCTGCCAGCACCAAGAAGTCTCCACACTGCAACCAGTGCTTCCTGATTTTTCTCCACCAATGTCATTTATGTTAACAGTTCCTAGAAAACGGGGGAAAAAAAAGCCCAAGTGCATGCAGATAGTTGTGCACCTGACATAAAGAAACATCCCTTTTATGGTCCAACAATTCTTTTAATCTGAAAATGTTAAATTGCCCAGGGCTGGCAGAATAAAAAGTAGATCAGCTTCTTGCAATTAAAGTAGCTTCCTCAGTGGACCATGCCCTTAGTTGTTGTTTAAATCGTAAGCAGATATGAACAATAAGTGTTTCTATATGAGAAGCAGCCATATATCATCTCTTTTCTCCATGGAAAACTAAGTAGTACAGGAAATCTTGCAATACGTCCAGCTCTGAGATTTGCACATTGGCACAGTGTGTTCAAGTCAATGTAGTTCTAAGACAGGTTTGGGTGCTCATGAAATTCTGGATGTTGAGTCCTTTGAATTTCAACCCTCACATTAATGACAAATGAGCCTCCATGACCACTTCTGTACCCAGTTGTTTCTTTGAGGCAGTTTCACTACCCACACACTGGTAAGATAACAAGTCACCCTCTGTTTTGCAATCCCTTTCCCGACTCAGGAGTCTTCTGCAATCTGCGTTGTCTCCAGCAAAGGATGAGCTAAAAGACGAGAGGGTTACTTCATTATAACCTCCGGCTGTGCAGTGAGTCAACCCCGTGATTTTGAAATGTGAAGCAGTAAATTAGGAGGGCACTAGTGAAATTGGGCTGACAATCTCATGATAAAATTACCGGGCACCTTGTCAACTTCAGCTGAGTCATCAAAAGAAGACACCTTCTGCCACGCTGATAGGAACCAAAGGCTGCCTTTAGTTCCTGTTAGAGTCAATAGTTATGCCTTTTGGCTCACTAAAACTTAAATATTGGTTATCTTTTATAGCACCACTTTCTTCTCTTAAGAGAAGAGGGGATGGTATCTAGTGGTTAGAGGAAAGGAACTGGGAGTCTCAGCTTTCCCATTAACTGTGTGACTATAAGTAAGACTCTCTGCTTCAGCTTACCCAGCTGCAGACTATTTAATAGGAACAGGGGTTTAAGGAGACTTAAAGTTGTGAGATTCTTAGAGGAAAGGTGCTATGATAAATGTCTTCAAATAATCACGTATTGCAATACAAAATCATTTCATACAGGTGCCAGCTGCTTTCCTTCATTTGCTGAGGGACAAATCTATGGGATGACGGGGGACACAAACTTTACCATGGCCCCGCAGTATTCCAGTGCCACACTGTAGCATCCTGCCCATATATCAGTTTAGGAATCTGTGAACCAGTCTCATGGGGGAAGCCGCAGATACATGCAAGTTGAGCCTGTCTCCCCCATAGCTGGACTTGACAGTAGTTCTAACTTCACTTCATGGCAAGACTTGGTTCAAAGAAGGTGGACGCCATTTTGTGGGAGGAAGCCAATCTGTTCAAGGTCTTTGCCCTCAAAAAGAGACTCATTTGTCACCAGCTTTCCTTCTCTTGGGCATTTATATTTATCGGCATTCATCACCAGGAAAACTAACCCCATCTCTGTTCTGGGCAAAGAGCTCTGTGCCTTTGTCTGAGAGAGGATGGAATGTTCCCATTGTGTCTTAGAAAGAAGGTTTAGAATGACTTCTAATGCCACAAGGAGTTAGTGACTGGGTATTTTGTTTCCTGCTGGTAGGGCAGCAGCTATGTAACTGAGATGTATGGGTGGGGCTTTGGCATGTTCTAAAGTTCTGGATAAGAATAAAATCAAAAACCTCTCTTTTTGGAGCAAAATCCAAACCCAGAGATCAAATCACATGCAGAATTCTACACCAGTGGCTCCTGGTTTATTTATAATCTGCTCCAATCAAAAATGATCATGTTTTAAAAGTCAGAGCTTCAGAGCGTGGATTCTCTCTCCATATTTCTAATGCACCCGTCATTGTGGTATCTGAGCATCGGCCAGTTCAGTGTCAGGTTGAGCTGCTGTGTTGTCTGTACTTTTGTGCAGGGAAAGGGACAAGTTATCTCTTGACAAAGGCCCTCGGAGCAGGAAATCTTGGCTTTTTGATGCTTTACTGATAGGAAGAAACCTCAGGTGCTTTGGTTCATATCACAACAGGGAGGTATTTTGTTTCACGCTGTAAATCCTTTGACTGGGCTTGCTTAGACTATAGGGGGTGACAAGACCACAAACCGGGTGACATGGCTACAAAGACGCAAACACTAACTAACAAGTAAGATTTGTTTTCTTTATGTATATCACAGGCAGTAACCCTTCCAAACAGTCAAGGGGGCCACGGGACAGCAGAGTTGCTAGAGGAGCACTCAAGGAAGACAAGGCTACTGCAGAGAAGCTAAATGAATTCTTTGCATGAGTTTTCACAGCAGAAGATGTGGGGGAGACCCTTACATCAGAGAGATTCTTTTTGGTGGACCAGTCTGAAGTTCTGTCCCACATTGATGCCTCACTAGAAGAGAATTTGGAATAAACTGATAAATTAAACACTAATAAGTTACCAGGGAAAGATGATATTCACCAAGAGTTCTGAAGGAACTCATATATGAAATTGTGGAACTCCTAACTGTAATATGTAACCTATCACTGAAACCAGCCTCTACCACAAGACTGGAGAATAGCTAACATAATGGCAGTTTTTAAAAGGGCTCCAGAGGAGAGTCTGGCTTCAGAACTGGGCAAATTGGTAGAAACTATAGTAAAGAACAGAATTAACACACACATTAGATGAACATATGTTGGGGAAGAATCAACACGGCTTTTGTAAAAGGAAATCATGCCTCACCAATCTATTAGAATTCTCATATGGTATCAACAAGCACGTGGAAGGGGATGGTCCAGTTGATATATAGTGTACTTGGACTTTCAAAAAGCCTTTGACATGGTCCCTCGCCAAAGGCTCTTTGGGAAACGAAGTTGTCATGGGATAAGGGGGAAGGTCCTCACATGGATGAGTAACTGGTTGAAAAATAAGAAACAAAGGGTAGGAATAAATGGTCAGTTTTCAGAATGGAGAGAGGTAAATAGTGGGGTTCCCCCAAGGTCCTGTGCTGGTCAACATATTCATTAACAAGCAGGAAAAGGGCGTGAACAGAGAAGTGGCAAAGTTTGCAGACGATGCAAAATTATTTAAGATAGTTAAGACCAAAGCTGACTGAGAAGAGTTCCAAAGGGATCTCACTAAACTGCATGACTGGTCAGCAGTAAAATGGCCGATGAAATTCAGTGCTGATAAGTGCAAATAATACATGTTGGCAAAAATAATCCCAACTGTGGATATATAATAATGGGTTCAAATTTAGCTGTAACCGCTCAAGAAAGATTGTTGAGTTGTCATGGATAAGGATACGTTTTAGTCATGGGTATTTTTAGTAAAAGTCATGGACAGGTCACAGGCAATAAACAAGAAGTTATGGTCCATCACCTGTCCATGACTTTTACTAACCCCCTCACTAAAACTTGGGGAGGGTGTACCAGGGGTATAGGATAGAGGTCTATAAAGTCATGAATGGTGTGTGGAGAAATTGAATAGAGAAGTGTTATTTAACCTTTCCAACAATAAAAAACCAGGGGTCACCCAATGAAATGAATAGACAGCACATTTAATATAAACAAGAGGAAGCATCTCCACACAGTGCACAATTAACCTGTGGAACTCATCTCCTTGGGACGTTGTGATGGCCAAAAGTATAAAGGGGTTCAAAAAAGAGCTTGATACGTTCAGAGGATAGGTCCATCAATGAGGACAGTAGCCAAGATGGAGTATTCTGGCTCCAAAGCTGACCAGTGCCAGAGCTTCAGAGGGAGTGTACAGAACAGGGCAATTTTGGAGAGATTCACCCGTCTTTCAGTCCCAAATTCTGGCAGTAAGAGGTCTGGAAGGACAGAGCTGTTTGAAGGAAGCAATGGAGCAAACCAAAAATGGGAACATACGTTCTATTGGGTACCCTCTCTGGGGAGCTGTACCGCAAGAAGTGGGGCAGGTGTGCTAAACCCCAGGCCACACAATGGCTGTGGGGAGTTGTGTGTGGAATGATGAGTCCCCCCTGCCAGCCTGGCTTGCCTGGACATGCCATAGTGTTGCAACTTGAACTAGTTTTGTTGCACCAATGCAATTATTCTAGTGTAAACAAGCATTGAGAATAAAAGGATTTTCCATGGTGATTGTCTTTCACCTCCCTACAGAGACTGCGGTCAAGGGTATTTTGTGTGGGGTCTTTTCAGTGTGAGGTAGACCCCCTTCCATTAGGAATTGGGCTGAGCCCGCTAACTCACATCACTAGGTGAACAGGACCACATTCTAACTGGAAAACCAAAGATGAAAGTTCTGTAATCCCGTTAACCCCTCCAGCCCCGAGCCATTCAAAGTCCTGCTAATTACTGTTCCTAAGCTCCTCCAGGGCCCTATGGATGCTTAGTAGCTGTTCAGAACAGCACCACCTGCAAATTCTACATGAGTGGTACACAGATAACCTGGCAGCTCATCCCCATGCTTAAGAATGAGGTACAAGATGCTGATCTTATTGCTGATCTCTTCAAAATAACCTTCTCCCAAGGGAGAGAAGAATGGAGAGATGGAGACAGCAGAGGCTTTGTCCAGTTGAGCAAGTGTGTAATGTGATATTGGTGGTTGGCATTTGGAGAACAGTGATACAGGGAAGATTGGGGGAGGATGTTGCAACCTTCTTTACGCTGGCAGTGGAAGAAGTTGCGAAAAAGCCCCAGGAGAAAATAATAAATAAAGGGTGTAGCTGGGGAGACCACTGAATTCAGAAGCTTTTGCACAACATATAGCCAACCCGCACAAAGACCAGGTGCTTCTGTGCTGTCTTTCCCATGTGATTGTGGCTCTAGTGCCAAATGTAAAAGGGATGTATAACTGTCTGCTAATTATGTAGTTATGCAAAACAGGGTGATATATAAGGAGCAACCAGTTCATTCTTCTGATCAGCTGATGCATTTGGGAAGGGATTTCCCTCCTAGTCTCCTTTGTATAGAAGTGCACAGCTAGGAGCAATGTGATGGTTTTTGGGCTCCCTTTGAAGAACAAGGCATCTGCAACTGTCAAGGCAGGAGACAGGACTAGATGGTCCAACACTCATCTCTCAATCTGGCTGGTTTTCTTCCATGTAAAACTGTTCTTTATAGGAGGCAGGCTGTAAATGGACCAGAGTGTGAATATTTTAGGTTCTTTCTCCTTGTTGTTTTGCCTAAAATAGAAAACAACTTTTGCTTTTTTATTCAGTGCCAAACATGGGCGGACCATGGGGACACCAGAAGCGCCAGCAGAATGACAGAGGCTGAATCAGCATTGCTCTTGTGTTGGAAAGAAAATATATTTGTTACTCCTTTTAGGGGGTTTTGTACCCTGGATTAAGAGCAGCAGTTCCCCAGCCTCCAGAACAATCTCCTCTTAATTGGCTCTTCTGGCTGTTCAGCCTGTCCCCAATATCTCAATCTTTGACCGATGTAGCTGCTCCTCTGCGCTGTCTGAATGCTCTGAGTTAGTTTTGGTTTTTGACAAGGAAATCCCTGCTCACAGGCTGTTCTTGGGTTCTTGAGAGCACGTCTCAATTTGCAAATTTGACACAATCAGTTTGAGACTGAATAGAGATTTTGAATGGCTAGCTAACTACAAGAGCAGTTTCTCTTGTCTCGCTGTTCACATCTCCAGTTCAGCTGCTAGAGGAATACCTCACCCTCCCTGATTAGAGATAACAAGCTGGTTCGGCCTCATTGGACCCACCCTGTTATCTTTAACCTGGTTCTTGCCTACCTATTTATACCTGTCCCTGGATACTTCCACTGCATGCATCCGACGAAGTGGGTATTAGCCCACGAAAGCTTATGCTCTAATAGTTTAGTCAGTCTTTAAGGTGCCACAGGACTCTTTGTCACTTCTAGAATTCTTTGATACTTTTCCAGTCAATGTAATAACAGAGATACCTGCCACAACGATTTACACTCTAATTTAGACTTTACACAGGAAAGAGAAGGTAATAACTAGTGAGGTGTGGATGGGAATATGAGGGTTACCCCACTGAGAGGTCATGAACTGAGTTTCTCATGTGCACGTCATGTTAGATCTTCTACCACTTGTATGGTGGTTTCTTGAACATCCATGCAGAGCAAAGAGAGCTTTGGGTTTTAATGAGAGCTTCTGCTCTGAAAAGTGATTCTCAGTCGGCGTAGTGGGTTTCTGTGACTACTGTGGCTGTTTTCAAGTGTAAGGGTGATTTTTTGTTGGGCTTGCAAATTCTGCCTCAGATCTAGGTGTCAAATTGGGTTTGTCCTCCCCATGTGTCATCACTACTTAAGTCTTGCCTACACACAAGTTTACATTGATTTAGTGAAACTGGTTTGGTGCAAAGCTCTGTGTGGACACACTTATGTTGGTTTCAGAGTGGCTTACTACTGTTTAGTTTTAAACCAGTTTAAAATGAAATGAGCCTAGTTGAAACTAAAGAAAGAGGGTCCACATGGCCTTTTGCACTGGTGTAACTAAATGTGTTTGAAATTGCACCTTCAGTTAAACTAATGAAACTCTGTGTGGTGGGGTTCGTGGGGTGAAAGCTGATCTGTGGACCGCTGTGCCTTCTGTCCCACCAGTCTGGGGTATCCTATCCCTCTCGCACTGTGATGCTGTGATAAGCTCCAACCCTCTGGCAGGTACTGCACTAACACAGACATCCACAGGCAGGGATGCACCCAAATGAGTTACATGAATGCTTCTCCCAGCCACTCATGTACCAACAACAGAGATGCTCCAGCCATTTTCCCCCCAGCTTGGCACCCCAGGCCATACCGTCCGGCCCTGGGCAGAAGCCTGACCAGTGTAAGTTCACTACCAGTTCACCCCTCCCTTGCTGTGGACAGGACACACACTAGCCTTTGTACATTGAGCTGAGATTTCTTAAGCACCTGAACTAAAACACACTGTTTTAGATAAAATATAAAACAGATTTATTAACTACAGAAAGATGGATTGTAATTGATTGATAAGTAGCAAGCGTAGAGATTAAAGTTGGTTACGTGAGAAATTAAATAAATTCACAGTCTAAGGTCTATAAACTAGACAGGATTTGAACCAAGCAATGGCTCATCCTGACAATACAAGCAAGTCACAGATTTTCCATACGCAGGCTGGACTTCTCCTCCAGCCTGGACCACCTCCCCCATTCAAAGTCTTTGTCCTCCAGATGTGTTTTCAGGTGTTGAGTTGTGTGAGGCGTGTGGCCAAGTTAAGATGTCACTTCCCCCCATTTATAATTCCATCCAGCTAGCTGGAAAGATCTGTGCTCATGACATGTGGCTTTTGTGTGTGTTTTCGGGGGAAGGGAGGGAGACTTGGACCTGTTATACAAACCTGCTGCCCCTCAATGAGACCTATTCAGAGCCTTATACAAGAATAGTAAGAACACAGGCCTGTTTTTTGTTAGAGAAGTAGCACTGTTGTCTAAGATCAATCTACGTACACCAGTGCTAATCTTTAAATTAGAAGCTCTCAGACTAGTTTAAGCCTCATTTAATTCAGTTCAGTGTAATTTAGTAATTAAGTAATTGCAACTTGAATACTGGTTCCATTGCTAGCTTACTGAGTAACTGTGGGCAGATCACCTAAGCTACTGATGCTTTTCTTACTCACCTGTAACATAAAGGTAACAGTATTTTCCTGTGTCTCAGGCCTGTTGAGACGTAACTAATAATTTGTAAAGTGACAAATGATGGTTTTTCAAAGGAAGACATAAAACTAGAACTTGGATCCTTGTGGCCCCAGCCCTGTGTTAAGTCATTGTGGCCTTGTGGACTCTGTTGATGGCAGATCTCTGCTTTAGGTAGGCGTTGTACCAAGCTGGTTGAAAAATTTCTGCTGGAACAGTGTTCCATTGGCAAACACTGATCCAACAAAACTGAAACATTTTGCCTGGTGCCCTCCCCCCATTATATAACTAATAGAAACAATAATGAAACACTTGGATGAAGTCATTTCTAGATTGCTGAAATGACCTTTTTGGGGAAATTTCTGAGTTTCTACTTTGTGCCCCTAATGGGGAGGAAAAGAAATTTCGAAATGTCAATTTCCCACAGGACGGACACACTGAGTTTTTATTAGCTCTCCTTGCACGTCAAGGTCAGTTTACCTACAGCTCACACATTATCCATTAGAACAACCCCCACCCCCCCACCCCCATGCAAAAAACATGACAATATGAGCCTTTAAAAGGGATGTCAGAGCGATTCTTGACAGACAGATTCTCCCAAAGGAAACAACGTCAGAGTAACCCAGCATGCAGGGCTGTTCTCGGGAGATGCCTCAGCTCGAGTCCAAGGGAACTGAATGCTGAGACATAACATTATTAAATTAGAGGTTATATAACAAATCTTATAGCAAGGAAGCTCTTTGGTTCTATTAACAAAATCCTGCATTACTGACATGGCCAGTCTCTGATGAAAACAAGGATTGAAGAATAGAATGTTTTTATCTTCCCCCTAGCTTAAATCCCCTGCCATTTTGAGATGTGTTTTCCCATACATAACACCATCTCTGGCTGTTATAACTACAATTGTAAAGCAAGCAAACAAGGGAGTAATCTCTAAAATTACATCACAGAATGTTCTGCTGGATTCTTTTAAAACCTCAGTGGTGTTAGTTACAGCTTCGAACCACCTACAGTTTTGAGTCTGAAGAATTCTAGTCAAGGGTCAGGAGGGGATTCTATTACCAAGAGATCATTCCCTTATATCAAGCTCTGAGATTTGCTCCTCACAGGCCCATGTCCAATAAAGATGGTTAGGAATGTGCTCCCCTGATCTGAACACCCCTGAACTTTGGGAAAGCTCCTAAGGGGACCAAACAATATCTCTGTTCCCTGTGGTTGCCGCATCTTAAAAAAGATATATTGGAATTGGAAAAGGTAAAGAAAAGGCAACAAAAATGATTAGGGGTATGGAACGGCTTCTATATGAGGAGAGATTAATAAGACTGGGACTTTTCAGGTTGGAAAAGAGATGACTAAGGGGAGATATGATAGAGATCTACACAATCATGACTGGTGTAGAAAAAGTAGATAAGGAAGTGTTATTTACTCCTTAACACAAGAACTAGCGGTCACCAAATGAAATTAATAGGCAGCAGGTTTACAGCAAACAAAATGAAGTATTTCTTCACACAATGCATAGTCAATCTGTGGAACTCTTTGCCAGAGGATGTTGTGAAGGCCAAGACTATAACAGGGTTCAAGAAAGAACTAGATAAGTTCATGGAGGATAGGTCCATCGCTGGCTACTAACTAGGATGGGCAGGGATGGTTTCTCTGGCCTCTGTTTACCAGAAGTTGGGAATGGGAGACAGGGGATGGACCACCTGATGATTACTTGTTCTGTTCATTGCCTCTGGAAGATTGGATGCTGGCTGGCTGGACCTTTGACCTGACCTAGTATAGCCGTTCTTATATTTTTAAAGTCTCTGACTAGGGACTGGTCACCAGAAAAGTGAAAAAGCAAGTTTCTTTCAGGCAAAAAATGTTTGTCTTTCTGCTTACATGCAACTTAAGTATTGTGTGGTTCACAATGGGCATCCACCTACATTCTGAGCTGAATGCTAGTGAAGGATTGTGAAGTCTTCAAAGTGAGGAAATGTACAGGGAGAAGTGAACCAGCTGGGGAAAGCCTTTGTACATGTGAACTTTTGTGGATATAACTAAGGAGTAGAGAGGTACACCCTTATTCCTTTAATCTGTGAGAGCAAGCTGCCAGCAGGCTTGGTCTTATGAGAAGGGAGCTCAGCCAAAGTGGTTGAAAATACAGGGAAAACTGTCTTGATGGAGTTAGGGGAATGCTCTTTTAGTTAAGTTTAGGCTCTAGAAAGTGTGTCATGATTTGTTTCATACGTAACCATTTGTTTCCAATATTCTCACTCGTTATCACTTGACTCTCTGTTCTTTGATGTTAATCTTATTCTTGTTTTCACTGTACATAAATCTAAGTGCTGTGTGTTGAGTAGTGATCCTGAGTTTGAAGCCTGGGTGTGCAATTCCTTTGGGAATACTGGATCTGAGTGTTCAGTGGAACAGACAGTAACGCTTCAGAGGGTTGCTTGGAGGAGTTGCGGGTTGGCGGGTGCTTATTGCTAATCAGTACAGAGCGAGTGAGCCCTGTGTTGCCAGAGACTGGCAGTTTCAGGGAGCTGATCCGCAGCAGGCACAGACAAGACTGCTTCACACTAAGAGCAGACGGAAGCGAGGTATCTCAGCCTGGGTACTCCGAGAAGCATTACAATAAGCCTGAATCACAAAGCTTGGATCTGAATGTGAGCTTTCCCTAAGTTCGGGGAGAGTTTGGTCCAGCAGTAGAGTACACACCCAACTCTATAGTTTTTTTTTTAAATTGAAATTCATGATAGTAATATTAACATAATTACAGGAAAAATTAGAGGAGCCAGCCCTATCATGAAATTCTATACAGACTACCAGTCCACAGTAATAATACCATTAATGAGACTGATGTCAATTTCCCTATTTAGTCTGCATATCGGGGTATAAAGGTCAATTAGTTAACTCTTGCATTCAAGGAGTCAGAATGGCTGTGCTGGAATGATGTGCCTTTTATAGATTAAAAAAAAAAGACAGTGAATGTGCATTCTTGATAGTGGTATGTCATGTAACCAATTTAGGCCAAAGGGTCGGTACTGGAGAATGTGATACTTTACATTTCTGTCAGACTACCCGGATTGCTACCAAGTTCCTTAGGGTTCTATAGTGCGCACATCACTGCAATAGCTGTGTGTCAATGTTTGAAAAATTAAAATTGAAGGGAAGAAAATTATACAGAAGTGTCTCACGTTACCCTCAAGACATTCACTGAATCATTGAAATGTGAGATGGAAGAGCGAGATTAAGCAATTTCATCCCGTTCCCTGGTAATTCAGGTTTTCCCCTCCAGTACCTGTCCAAGTGCTTTGCTGCCTTCACTCTAGATTTAACTGTTGGAAGGGATATGGGGTTTTTACTGCTATACGGGTAGATATATTGATCATTAATGAAAGTATTCTACCAAGACTCCTGAGAGGTAGAGAAGCATTATACCCATTTTACAGATGGGAAATTGAGGCACAGACGGTAAAACTTGCCAAGTGCCCAAGTCACTTACGTACTTTGGAAAATTTTACACAACAAGAATAAGTGACAAATAAAAGGAAGTTCTTCTTCACACAGCGCACAGTCAACCTGTGGAACTCCTTGCCTGAGGAGGCTGTGAAGGCTGGGACTATAAAAGGGTTTAAAAGAGAACTGGATAAATTCATGGAGGTTGAGTCCATTAATGGCTATTAGCCAGGCTGGGTAAGGAATGGTGTCCCTAACCTCTGTTTGTCAGAGGGGGGTGATGGATGGCAGGAGAGAGATCACTTGATCTTTACCTGTTAGGTTCACTCACTCCGGGGCACCTGGCATTGGCCACTGTCAGTAGACAGGATACTGGGCTAGATGGACCTTTGGCCTGATCCAGTACGGCCTTTCTTATGTTCTTATGACTTGCCCAAGGTCCCACAGCAGTTCTGTGGAAGAGCTGGGGAATTAAATCCAGATCTTGTGTGTCCCAGTCAGCGCCTTAACCACCAGAGAAACATCCTTTCTCTTCTCGCTGTTTGGTTGACATTATCCTTTGTTTCAATGTTAGTCTGGTAACCAAGTTAAAACTTTTCTGCCACCTAAAGGCCTTTGCCTCCTTGGAGTTTTGCACCCTTCAGATGTTTGTAGGTGACGGCTGGGATTTTGAAAGTAGTATAAAGGCTCTGAGCACTCTAATTTGGCATCTTTTAAAGTCACGAATCAAGACTCCTTTCTTCATCACTTAGCCAAGAGGTACAGCTTTAGAGCTCATAATGGTTCCCCACAATCATTCCCTCTGGCCTTTAGTCATGCTCTCCCCGCGAATTCCCTCCAGCTTGTCAACAACACCTCTCTGGTAAGGAGGCGTCAAGAACTTGGACGTGATATTCCAGTTGTATTTGCACCAGAGCCATACAGAAAGGCCTCTTATTACCTCCCTGCTCCATGATGTGCTTCCCAGTCCAAAGGTCACTGGCCTATTTTGCAGCCATATCAAACAATCCCTGTCTAATGTGTAGCCTCCACCACCTGTATATCTCTTTTACCTAGACGTGTCCTTCCTAGTTGAATATTAGTTTCAGATTTTTCTCTTATCTGATTGATTCACTTATTTTTCACTAGGAGGAATCTGGTTTTTTTAGCCCATTTCTGATTCCTCTCCTCCTCTGCCCTGCTAGGTGTCTGTGTAGTATTCCAGCCTTCACTAGTATGTACAGCTTCTCCACTTTAATATCATATGTGAATTTCCTCAGCGGACACTCTTTGCTCATAAAGATCCAATCTATATGGCCACACACATTTTTTCTACAACTGTTTGTTTACTTAAAGCACAATCTCAGAAGAAAGACAAAGAGGCAGCATCAAATGTAATATTAAAAAAGTATTCTCAAAGTGGCAATGAATATGTGGGCTATGGGCAAGGGAATTCCTTATGGAAATAATAAAAGCCATTCCTTTAATAAATACAGAAGCTCTATCCAGTTTTATTGCCTTCTGAAGGTTCTTTTTCAGCATGTCCACTAAAAAGATACCAGATTAAATAGTATTTGTCTATTTCTTGGCTTCTCACATAGGTAATTTTCTCCCCTGACAAGACATCCAATGTTTTCCAGAGCCATCATAGGAATTCTGGTGCTTCTTTTGGTTGTTCTTCTAACAAGCTGTGACTGTACATCTTGCTGCCGCTAGGAGAATAGATATGAGTGGGGTACCTGTCTTTCAGGTTGGTAAACTGAGGCCCATGGAGGAGGTAATTAAAATTGGTTGAAAAGCTTAATGAAATTGTCCACATTTTGGCTAAACTTTAGTTGACTTTTTGTTGAAATTTCAAATGTTGATTGAAAAAAATTGTCCAATTTCAACATTTTTGACCAGCTGGGGTTGTGACTGGCTCAGGGTAACACAGTGAGTCACTGCCAAAGCCTAGAATCTAGGAGCCTTGGTTCCCAGTTCCCTGATGTAATCACTAGACAATATTGACTTAGGCCTTGATCTAGTAAAACACTTACGCACATCATTTAAGTACTGAGATGTATGCATAAGTCTATTGAAGTCAGATGAATTAAGCATGTAGTTAGGTGCTACGCTGAATTGTGTTTTCACAGCACAAACGTTAACTAAAATAAATAGTAGAGGTCCAAAAGAATGCAGGATAAGAGATAGATAGATGGATGAAGACTGAAATCATAGAATATCAGGGTTGGAAGGTACCTCTGGAGGTATCTAATCCAACCCCCTGCTCAAAGCAGGACCAACCCCAACTAAATCATCCCAGCCAGGGCTTTGTCAGGCCTGGCCTTAAAAACCTCTAAGGATGGAGATTCCATCACCTCTCTAGGTAACCCATTCCAGTGCTTCATCACCCTCCTAGGGAAATAGTGTTTCCTAATATCCAACCTAAATTCCCTCTGCAACTTGAGACCATTACTCCTTGTTCTTTGATCTGCTACCACTGAGAACAGTCTAGATCCATCCTCTTTGGAACCCCCTTTTCAGGTAGCTGAAAGCAGCTATCAAATCCCCCCTCATTCTTCTCTTCTGCAGACTAAATAATTCCAGTTCCCTCAGCCTCTCCTCATAAGTCATGTGCTCCAGGCCCCTGATCATTTTTGTTGCCCTTCACTGGACTCTTTCCAGTTTTTCAACATCCTTTTTGTAGTGTCGGGTCCCAAACGGGACACAGTACTAAAGATGAGGCCTCACCAATGTTGAATAGAGGGGAACGATCACATCCCTTGATCCGCTGGCAATGCCCCTACTTATACAGCCCAAAATTCTGTCAGCCATCTTGGCAGCAAGGGCACACTATTGACTCATATCCAGCTTCTCGTCCACTGTAACCCCTAGGTCCTTTTCTGCAGAACTGCTGCCTAGCCATTCGGTCCTTAGTCTGTAGCAGTGCATGGGATTCTTCCGTCCTAAGTGCAGGACTCTGCACTTGTCCTTGTTGAACCTCATCAGATCAGATCAAATAATGCAGGTTTAATTTATATGTAAAGAGTCATTCAGAATTGTAGTTATCAAAAACTGTGGCTGACCTGACAGAAAAATGCCAGGTTAGTGCAGATACAAGAAAAACTGAGGTTGAGAATGAACCATGTGGCTCTTAAGTATGTACAGAGATGCTTTCTCATTTGCTGCTAGGCACCATCTCTGGTACCCAAGGAAAGAGATGAGGATATAAACTGGAGACTGCAGCACATCGAATCAGCGAAGGATCCCACACAGGCCTGGTTCACGTTCTGTGAATGTCAGTGATCTATATTAAACGTCAGTCTGGTGAGTCCGGGGCATACAGACAAGTATGTCTGCCAAAAATGGGAAATGACAAAGCTTTGGTGTATCACTACTCCTGGGCTCTTCCAGCCACTTTGAAACAAACTGGCAAATGAACAGATGTCTTTAAATTGGGCAAATGTCTCCTCTTCTGAAATGACTTGAGACAGTGGAAGAGTCTCAAGCTGTCTCCTTTGCAGCCCACTGGCACAGTCAGTACTCATCTTGCTGTTCCCCATCTCTTCAGAATAGCCTCTTTCATGGTTGTAGCACCCACATCGCCATGGCTGAGAACTCTCAGATTTTGGACCTGCTCCCAGGGAAACCCCCTTGAGACCTGAAATCTCAAATCTAATGCAGCAGATTCCAAAGTTTAACTCCCCCACCCCCTTCATCAAAACCCATCATCAATGAATGAATCTCAGAAAACCTCAGAGGTTTGGTTCAGAGGAAGCTCCAAATGATCTAATGCTCATTGGATCCTCTCTTGATTGAAAATTAGGCTGTGACTCTCACAAGAACCAGCTTCTTATTGTGATTTTCAGTCCTGCCATGGCTAGCTCACGGGAATTAGTTCACCAAGTGAATGCCTTTTCTTATGCTTTGGGGAGTTTCACTGGAGAGGGGAATAAGTCCAAGCTCCAGAATGGGATCTGATTTTGGAGCTCAGGTGTCTCTAAAAGGACTAAACGCAAGCACACTGACGTTCTGGAAAGTTTGTGTTTCAGACACCATGTTCTGGACAGTTGAAGTTGGACCTTTGCTTATGTGTCCCATTATTGAGGCTTGAAGTCTGGATCTGGGGCTTTGCTTTAGGCTGATCTCAGTCTTCCCCTTCTTGGTCAGGCCAGGCCCAAGAAACAGAGAGGCTCATGAAAACAAAATGCTACATACGCTTTCTGCTTACACATGGTACAGAGAGCTGAAGTGACATGTCTAAGGTCATAGAGGTAAAAGCAAGAACAGAACCTTGGTCTTACAGACTACTTAGCCAGATGTGTTACCTAGGTCACATGACTTGTATTAGCAATGGTCCTAGTCAGAGCTGATGTCAGTATTATTGCCTACTGAGTGGGTTATGAAATTTAAAACATTTTATATCCTTTTGGGAATTGAATGCATTTTATGGAGATAGCCCTCATCTAGCCACTATGTATTACTAAAATAAATAACGTTTACAAACTCAGTTCAAGAAGTTTGATTCTGACTGTCTGCAAAGCAATTCTCCCTACTCCAGATTCTCTGTTTTAAAGTGTCTGGTTTCATGATCAAAGTTTGATGTTTTGGTCATTCAAATGAAATAAGAGTATATTCACAATTTCTCACTAAAGTGATAATGCTAGTGAGTGTTATGTCTAAGGAATTGCATGGTAAGTCAAAGATCTAGTTTCTATTTCTGTAATCCCTCAGACTTTTTGTGTGTGCCATAACAGCAAGTCACTTATACCATCTCTGAAAATGTGGGTCTTTACCTCCTTATACCTCAATTTCCCCATCCATAAAATGGAGATCAGAATATCTAGCTAACTCAGAGTGTGGAGCTCGGAGTCTGGATGAATTAATATTTGCAAATTACTTTGAGATTTTTTTAAGGGAAATAGCTATAGGCATTCAAAGTAGTCTGTCTTCTCTCAACAAAATATGGCTAATTGCATGCACATAATAGATAGGGAAGAAGTAGGTGTTGGACATGCAGCAAAGAAAATATTAGATCTTTGGCTTCCATTGCAACATTATGCAGAAAACACTCCTTGCTATTTAATCTCGGGCCAAACCATTCATTTTAATTTTAAGATACTTTTCCCAGACACTGTGTGATGGGTGTCTAAGTTTGTGTTGTATAATGCAAGTTCCATTTTAGATTGTGTAAAAGATTAAGCAGAGAAGAGAAAACACTGAAATCCTTTGTAAATGTGCTTTTCTTAAGTGTTGTTTCAGAATCAGGGCTTTTAAAAGAGACATGCAATTTAAAGCTAGAAGGGACCATTGTGAAAATCTAGTCTGACCTCCTGTGGTAATTCCAGTGGTTAATTACCTCATTGTTAAAACAAACAAACAAACACAAGTTACACCACATTTCCAGTTTGAATTTGTTTAGCTTCAGTCTCTAGCTCTTGGATCTTATGCTGCCTTTGCCTGTTGGATTCATTGATTCCAAGGGAAGAAGGGACCATTGTAATCCTCTAGTCTGACCTCATACAGAGGACAGGCCAGGGAACATCCCAAAAATAATTCCTAAAGCAGGTCTTTTAGAGAAACATCCAGTCATGATTTAAAAATTGCCAGTGATGGAGAATTCCCCATGACCCTTGGTAAATTGTTCCAATGGCTAATTACTCGCAGTATTAAAAAATGGACGCTTTATTTGCAGTCAGAATTTGTCTAGCTTCAGCTTCTCTCCTAGACTAGAGATCCCTTTATTAATATTTGTTCCTCATGTAAATATTTTGACTGTAATCAAGTCACCCCGTAACTTTCTCTTTTAATAAATGAAAGAGCCCTCTACTATCTGAAATAGTCTTCAAACTCCCATGCCCCCAAATCCATCCATTAATCCCTGTCTTTGGCCCTGATCCTGCAAGGTGATCTATGTAGCTTGGCCCTCTGTTGGCACAGCAGTCTATCCATGTAGATCACATGCAGGACTGGGGGCTTAGGGGGCAGACTCCTGCTCTCCCAGGCTGTCAAATGGTGACAGATGGAATTTTCTGAAAGTGATGAGTGAGATTTTAAATGTCTCTTGAAAGCTCACAGCAAAATCCTTTGTCGGCAGAGGGAGATGCTTTTAAAGTGCTTCAAAATACATCCAAGAATCTCTTTCCAAATGTGAGAGGCTTGGTCGGTTTGCTTTCCCCAGTCCTCCTGCACTGCATCCCTTCTGGTTTGCTCCTGTCAATTGCAATGCCAATGCAAACCCCTCCACCCCCAGTGAAATTGGAAACAGCGAATACTTAAAGACAGACCCTCATCTAAACCAAACCAAACCCACTTGTGCTTGAATTACAAACAACAAGTAACAAGCATAACCGAAAGAGATTGGAGGAGAAAATCTCCCATTTTTCCCAATTTACATCCTTTGTACCGTTGACAGCTTTTTGTGTAGAGTTTGTTTCACTGTTTCCCCAGTTTTCTGTGGGTTTTTCCCACAATAAATTTGAGGAGAAGAGAAAAATAAAGTAATATGCATATGGAAAAGTACCCAAAAATTGATGGGGGACCTTTGAGCAGATGTAGGACCTGAAACTACTGTAAACCTTTTTTAAAACTGACTACCTTAAAGTTGACTATGTCCCTATGGGTTAAAAACAGAGGCCCCAAACCCAGCAAAGATTAAGACTTGTGCACACATCAGTTTACTTTCCTAAAGATGTAAATCCGCATGCTTAATGTTTGCAAGATCAGGCCCTGAGGTGGAAATCTTAAAGCCATGCTAAAAAAGTCCCTCTACCTGTTCCTATACTTCCCAGGCCAGCCGGTGGGATGCATTCTCAGCCCCACTCCCTCCACATTGTCACCCTTCTCTTTCTCCCCCCTCCTGCAGGGCAGGACACCACCCTTTTATTTCTCTGCCCCCTTGGCACTGCAAACACCCTGTGTCTGTCACACCCAGGCAATGCAGCTGCACTCGCCATCCCCATCCCTTACATGGACAAATCTGCCTTCAGGGAAAGTCAGGAATTTGGGCCCTTGACGTCAGCCTGCAGCGCTCTGGGGGGAGCCCGGGGGCAGGGGGGGGAGGCACCAGCCCGGCTGCGGAAGCTCGGCAGAAGTTTTACTTTTTGTTTTAGGGCTTCCCTTGACTTTCCCTTTGGGTTCAGACCCTCGGATCCCCCCCTCCCCAGCCCGGGGCCAGGAGAGAAAGGTAAGGGGGG
>ML677401.1:12696026-13182468 GCA_007922305.1 Dermatemys mawii
CACAGCATGGGCCACAAAGCTGACGGGACAGGAATGCACCGAGACACGGATTACTCTGGTTTAAGAGTGTTGTCCTGCTGTCCTTTCTGTTAAATATCGCTTCCCTGGTCTCCTCTGTCCTGCTCCTGAGTTGTGGGACAGTAAATTATTTAGGGCAGGGGATTGGTATGGGGCCTCCTAGATTGGGACCCCAATCAGTATAGAAATAATCTTAAGTGTGTTAGGCTCTGGCATACTTAGACATGCAGGGTTGGGTAGGCCCTTCCCCAGGCCGGTAAGCACAGCAGAAATTTCCCACACAATTACTGTCACCCAGTTTATTTTCATTCAAATGGACAGATTTCATTCTCATTATTGTTCAGGAGAAATCTCGGCACCCCCTGGGCTTTATTTGTGAGTGGGAGGTGTTGATAGGAAAAACTAATTCAGTAATTGCTCTGGCTGCTGCATTATACGATGAAATAAATTGGCCATGCTCAGTTTTACTAAATAAGTGTTAGATTATTCTTTTTATTTCCACTCCCTGGTAGGCTGGATTTTGCCCATTTACCTTTCACTCACTTCTAGGATGGGCCGGCTTTTGATATCTTTCTTTTGTAAGGTGTGTTGCCTTTGCTTAAGGATGTTAGTCTGGCTACACAGTCAGAATGCTTTGTTCCATGCTGGACTTTGCAACTGACCCCCTATATGTACGTGAAAAGTCTCACTCCCATAACGCTTCAGTTCAAAGAACCATTATTGATTTTGATGGGATTTCTGCAGTTGTAGGGCCCATAGATTTGTGCCCTACAGAGGCTAAGTGCATGCCATGTGGGAGTAACTTTCAGGGCAAAATCTGCAGAAAATATCATTTTGCGAAAAAGGATTGTGTGACTTTGAGCTGGAAAAGGCTTACTGGGTTATTCAGTCCATTTCCTTGCCAAGGCAGGATTCCTGTGTTTCAGGGTTGGCCCAGACTGAGCTAAATATCCCAAACAATGGGGCTCCCCTTGAGCGATTACCTAGAGAGGTGGTGGAATCCTTGTCCTTGGAGGGTTTTAAGAACGGGTTAGACAAACACCTGTCAGGATAGGTATATTTAATTCTGCCTCAGCACCAGGAGTGCGGTGAAATAGATGAGCTCTTGGTGTCCCTCCCCCAAGGAGCCTTTCTGTTTTAATGACACAGCACAGTGAAGCCTTATTATCGGGAAGTTTTCTCTGATAGCCGGCCTGGTTTTCCCCTTTTAGTTTCACCCTATCATTCCTGTTCTCTTGCCTTCACTATTCCTCTCCGTTGCTGCATCTTCAGTTCAACCTTTACCCGCAGCTGGCAAGCACAGGGGCCGTGCTGCTGGTGGGAGTTCTAGCATACTTAGAGCGTTAGTTCTTACCTTTGTGTCATCTCACTCTGCTCACATCAGTGTTATAGAAATTCCTGCCGCCTGTTCTTTCTAGTGCTCCCTTCCAGCCTGTCATCTGGGGGCTAAGCTGATGTCTAGCTATTGGGAGTTAGAAGTAAACTTCTCTGAATTGTTTTCTGGAGGGTTTCTTGCGCCTTTCTCTAAATCGTCTGGTACTGGCTGCTGTTGGTGACTGGTTACCTGATTAGGTGGCCCACTGGTCTGATCTGGTCTGGCAGATCCTGTGTTCCCAGTGCACCCGTGGGAAAAGTAGTGAAAGTTCCCAGGCTAGACAGACCCTCTGGACATTAACTTCCTTCCTCTACCTGTAGACTGTTCTTATATCTCTGCCACTTCAGTTGTCTGTTATCTCAGCAACGTGCCCCACTTAGCTCCTTGTGAATCAGTCCCATACCCACCAGCTCCTTCATCCTTTGTTGTTTTTGTCTAAGCTCCATTCAGTTTGTCAATGTTTTTCGGTCAGGTGTTGCTCAGAATTGAACACAATGTTCCAGAGCTGTATATAGAGGGACTGTATCTCACTGATGTTGCTGTGGATACAACGCCAAACTGCAATGGGCCAGTCGCATGCAAACTCCTACGTGCATTCCTGTCCACAATCACTCCTGTCTCCATCCACATTATTGATTTCCAGGTTTCTCCCTGTCACTGAATATTAGTGTCTTTCATCATGCAAATGTTAAGCATCTATTATGATTGGCATTCGGTAGCACCCTCATTAGCTGCCTTGGCCGAAAGACCTAGGAATGAACTGGCAATGGAGGCTTGAATTCTCTTGCCCAGAGAAATTTTCCCCTTGGAATGTGGTTGAAGAACACTGGCGGGGAAGCTTGTGCTGCAAAGGTTTGCCTTTAGATCTGTCTATCTAGTGCCTTCCTCTAGCCATGATATTTCCAAGGCTTGCAACTATATTGCTGTGCTGTCTGCGATTTGCAGTGGCAATTTGCAGTTCTGAAACCCCTCTCGAATGCTGGCTAAGTCTGGAAAGGCCAGTTCCCAAGCCAGGATATGACCTTTTATTTGCCTGTTTGTGACAGACTGCAAGGCAGATGACACCTGCAAATTGCATCATTCTCTGAATAGCTTTGGGTCTCTCTTTGGCCCCACTTTGAGTATGATGCTTAATTGGCTGTTGACTTGAACTTTGGTAGGTAGGACCTTCTGCTGTATAATTTTTGAAAGCTTGAAATTCAAGTATTCTAATAGTGTAAATTCTGGCCCAATTCTGCATCCTTCATGCTGCGCAGTATTTTTATCCTGTAAAAAGTTCTGTATAATGATATGCAAGTAAGTACGTACTACACAACATGATTAAAGGCTGAAGATTAATGCCCTTTATCTCTGCCTCTAGCGGCGTGTGAAATACTGACTGCTAAAATCCCATCAGAATTGAAGAACTTCAACAAATAAAGGGGTCATCGGGGTTTATTTATTATTAAATTATAACTAATGATACTGGTTGGGCATTGGGTATCCCATCATTTGATTTCCAAGCAGAGGAGTCACCTTTTTTATTAAAATCATTCTTTCGCATTCATAGGTCAAATCTCGTGGTTTGTGCACAGATTTGAAGCAAGTGCCTTTGATCTGATTATGTGTGATTCCTGCTGCATGTCCCACTGTGCTGTTAATCTGAGCCATTCCCCTTTCTCCATCAGAAGGCGCTGCAATAGCTTAGTGAAGCACAGTAGAAATTAAAGGTTCAGAGAAGAATAACTAAAATAATTAGGGGCCTGGAAGAACTCACATGAAGAGAGATTAAAGAGACTGTCTCCTTTCTAAAATAAACGACCCCAAATAAGGGACAGGGTAAAAATATATAAATAATGAATGGTCTGGAGAATGGAGGTATCGGGTGTGACTGTTCTCCATGTCTCAACAGAAAAACAAGGGGAAATTGAAAGGCAGCTAATTTAAAATAGATAAAATAGATAAAAGGAAATACTTTTCATACCGTTTGTAATTAGACTCTGGTACTCATGGCCACGAGATGATGTTGATTTAAAATAGATAAAAGGAAATACTTTTCATACCGTTTGTAATCAGACTCTGGAACTCATGGCCACGAGATGATGTTGAGGCCAAGAATTTGGCAACCTTCAGAAAGGGGTCAGACATTTATATGGCTAACAAGAATACCCAGCATTATAACAGTTTTCTAGCAATTAAACCTTATGCTTCATGGTTTAAACCAGGGGTTCTCAGATGGGGTCGTGACCCCTGAGGTATCACAAGGTTATTATGTGTGTGTGAGGGGAGGGGGGTTCACATGCGGTCAGTTTCACCCCCAGACTCTGCTGTACATCCAGCATTTATTATAATGTTAAATATTAAAAAAGGGGATTTTTTAATGTATGGGGGGGGGTCACACTCAGGCTTGCTGTGTGAAGGGGGTCACCAATACAAAAGTTTGAGAGCCATTGGTTTAAACTGATCTAGAGATCAGGACGGTTCTTGCAGTATTCTTTGTGGCGTCTGATGCTGGCCGGTGTTGGAGACAAATACTGGATTAGGAAGACCAGGGGTCTGGCAATTCCTGTATTCTTATGAAAGCATTTAACTTCAGTATTAGTCTCACCATTTTTCTCAACTTCTTTTGGCCTATAGAGTCACTTTAGAGCGTACCAACTCTTGTGATGTCTGAAACGGGCATGCCAGTCCAGTGCCCGTATTAAGTGTTAGTGGGCAAGAGAAGCTCAAATATATTTTGTATACGTAGTGACACAATGACAATAGTGAAATATTTTCTTCCTTCCGATTCATCCATGCGTTTAAGATCCAGTATCCCACCACTTTCTTGGACTCTGATGAGGTAGTACAAATACTTCCAGAACCTTTCTAAGCACTAGTCCTGTAAAGGAGACATGGCAGTTGCTTTCATGCTAATGGAGCTGCACGCTGACTGGAACTTGCAAAAGGGAATGTTAGTGAATTCTGACAGGTTATTTTTTTTTAGTTTTGTGAGAAAGAAACACGGAGAAAAGAAAATAACAAATCAAATAAAAAAGCACAGACCAAAAAAACCCCATGAAGTCTCAGAGCTTTTGACAGTTTATGGCCGCCTACTAAATTGGGTTAGGTCAGTATAATGCTTAGTAGTTTCTGCTTTCTGTGCTTCTGGGCACCAAAGTATAGCGAGGATGGTGATGCTGCTAATCCAGATATGAAAAAAAAAATCACCTGCACCTAATCACAGTGTTTAGGATTAATGGCAAAGACATTCAAGCTAAGATTCTGTCTTAAACCCAAGGAGAGTTAGTTTTGATCACGTTCGGAGCCAGTTCAATAGCTGGTGTGAAAGTCATTATTTTAAGTTAAAAAAAAAAAAAAAAAAAAAAGTCGATATCTGTTGTTGGGATCTGAGGCTGACTCTGTCATATGGATGAGTCACTCATAAACGTTCCCAAGCCTTTGTAATAGGCTCACGGATGGAAAACAAACATCAGAGGAGTTGTGAGCTGCTGATAACCTTTTCTAAGAAAAGATACAGAAGGCTGAGTATCACTGACTCCAGTAAGGCCATTCCCCCCCTCCCCCCGCCCAGGTTCATAGCTCTTCAGGCCAGAAGGAATCATTTCAAATAGTGATTTCTCATTGGGGGTGTGGTGGCCCCCATCAGTTGTCATAGGCTGTTGTGCAGGTGGGCTGTTGGCTGTGGATGGAGCACAGGGCATGGGATTCGCCACACATGGATGTTAATCACTTTCTCTCCATTTAAAAAAAGTCTGGTTTTTTCCTCTTCATGGTATCTTTAAAATGGTCATTGTTGGCCCAGTTTTTGTGACCGTTTCCTATAGCCAGTCCTATTGGTTTAATTAGTTTACATGGTTCCGTTTGATCCTGTTTTGCCTGCAGTGTCTTGGACAGGCTGTATCCGTCTGCTCAGACAGACAGATGCAGTTACCGTGTAAGCGATTCACAGCAACTTGGGAGCCAGGACCAGAAGCTGGTGGTTCCTAAAATGCATGATCCTACCACTTGAGTAATCTGCGTTTCCTCAACTAGCCATAGTACCATGTCCTTTATCTTCTGTGTGAGTTAGCCACTAGAGAGCAATATCACTGACTCATTTATGGGAGGGATAGCTCAGTGGTTTGCACATTGGCCTGCTAAACCCAGGGTTGTGAGTTCAATCTGGGGGCGGGAGAAGTGGGGCACAAATCTGCGAGTGAGATTGTGGCCTGCATTGTGCAGGAGGTCAGACTAGATGATCATAATGGGTCCTGTCTTACCTTAAAAGTCTATGATTGCTGTACACTTTATAACTGCCCTTGACATACCTGAAGACTGTTTACGTAGGTCGGTGTCTAGGTGTTTGGAATAGGCAGGTCGTTACAGGAAGGGGAAGCCCTTCTACCGCTATGTCAGGGCTTTGACAATAGCCTAGATGTACATTAGCATTTCATAGAGTTCAGGGGAAATGAGGTCTCGGGATAGGTGTGATCTCCATCCTTACTGGTCATTTTGTTTCCAATCCCAGCAGGCTTTGGAGGAGAAGTGGAAGAGCAGGGCAGGCGCTGCTAGAGAAGAGAGGGAGATGGAATTAGGGAAGTTGTCAGTGCAAACTTCCCATATGGACCTGGGGCATGAGCGGGGTGTTATGTTGTCACTGCTTGGTCTAGTGGAATCGGGCACTGGGCTGCCCTCGAGATGTAGGTTCAATACCTGGTCTGGCTCCACACTCTCTGTGTATCAGAGTTTATGGCCAAAAGGGACCACCAGATCTTCTAGTCTGACTTCCTATATATCACAGACCTTGGGGAAATCACTTCATCTTCCCAGTGTCTCAGTTTCCCATTTGTAAAATGGGAGTAATTCTTCCCTACCTCTCAACAGCGTTAAAGATAAAATCCATTCATGGTTGCGTGGTGTTGAAAGACCACAGCAATGCGAGGGGCATAGAACCACCTAGGTAGATGGATAGTACCTGTTCTGGGAATAAATGGCTTTCCATCTCCAGGTGGGGGTGTCCAGTTGTTCACTGTTTTCACCCTCCCCACCCAAGTAAATCTGCTTAGCGCGCTGCCTTTGAGCCAGACAAACATTAGCAGAGCCATGTGTGATTCCACCTCAAATGGAAATAGTCAGTTTACATTTAATAAGGCCATTTATCTCATGGTAATAAAATATCAATTGACTCGGTGTATCTACCTTGTTTAATGTCAATTAAAAGCCCCACATACTTCGCATACAAATTTAATAGAAGTTCAGTTAAGCATTTATTGCTTATTTAATTTAAAATTAAGTTGATCACCGCAGTTGCTAACAGCCACTGAGTATTCAATTAACATTCAGTAAACTACATTGTTAGCTCCAAATCACATACAGTCCGATCTTGTTTATCCCCATCAGTTTGTAAGCCCCCAATTTGTGTTCCAGCAATGGAATTATCTCCCACATCTCCTCCGCTTGCTGCAACAACTATTTTTGACATTTGAGGGAGACATTTGAAGTCTGTTGCTGTTTCCTGAGTGATGACAATGGCGGGTGCGGCTGAGTAATTGGAAAGGGGCTCCCTTTTTCATGAGTTGGATGGCTGTACGGTCTGGTTTGCCCAGTTCACAGGCAAAGGGAGAAATGTTGGGACGCTCTTATATGCCATAGAAAGACTTTGTTAATGGATATGAGCATAGAGTGAAACTGTGTTGGCACGAACTGTGCAGTTAGGAAGAAGCTAGAAACGTCAGAATACAGCGATCACTCCTAGGAGAGAAAGGGAGCGGTACTTACCCATGCCACCATGGGATTGTGATCTTGCCATGGGATTTCTCAGTATCTTGTTAGTACTTAGGATAGGCTGAAAAATACCCCAGTACTAAGGCTTGTCGAAAATGAAAATCAAGTTTTTGATTAAGTGGAAATTTACAAAGGAAACCATATTTCAGTGGAGAAATGTGAACTTTTTGTCAAAACTAGAAAAGTTTTCAGTTGAAAAACAGATCCAAAAATTTGCTGTCAAGATTTCATCTCTTTGTTGCTCAATACCTTTATTTACACAGTGGGTAGTATTTATTATTTGATGCTTATAAGCGCGTGACATTTTATTTTGCACACAGTATACTTTATAAGGTGCCGCACGGACAACAGCAATGCAAGTTTCTGCCCCGCTCTCTTGCTGATGGGCTTTCACTAGCAGACACCATCTCTTGTGAAACAATAATTCAGCTTCCATGGCCCTTCAGTCACGGACACATCTGCTGAGAGAACTATCAAGTGGGGCTGATTGGCTCTGAATATGGTGGTAATTATATTGATGTGGGTTCCTGCTCTATGGGATTTGGGTTGTATGCTCACCATTTTATTTGGTGATGGTGACCAGCGAGGTATCCAATGGTAATTCCTTCACTTACAGAAAATGACTGCATCAGTGTCTTTCTGAGGTGTTTCTAAGGTGCCAACTGCTATGGTAGCTGCCATAAACATTGGTGAGAACGGAGTGGTGTATGCTGGGGTCGAAAAGGGGAGTGGGGAAATTGCTTGGGGCTGTCATCACTTCTCTTTGGAGTCATCATGCTGAGCTGGAGTTATTTTGAGTTGAAGAGGAGGACATGTTCTGAGGGGACGAGAGAAGCTAGTGAGAAGAATGGCTGAAAATTAGACCTGGCTAAGAGTCTTAGGAGCCAGCCACATAGTTAGGCTGGGGAACTCAACGCTCTAGTCAGTTTTATGGAAAGCAGAGGTTGTCTGTGGGGGGGTTGGATTGTGGTGAAGGAGGGTCTGTGCTTGGGATACAGACAGACTTAATCTGCGCCACTCAGGAGAGATACATTGTGGTGCTCGGCTGTGTGTGGCAGGTTGGTGGTAACATAAGCACTCCAGCTAATCACACACACAACTCTGAGGTAAACAACATTATTATGGCTGTAAAGTCAAGCACTCAAAAGTTAGGAAATGCCAGAATTAAGGTTGCGCATACAACTTTAATTCTGGCCCCTTAATGCGTATGCATTATATTACGGTATTTAATTAGATAAGCCCATACTGGGTTTTTCCCCACAGTGTGCCGAATGGGTGGCATTCACTTAATGAGCAGTTATTCAGTGTTTTTGTTTTCTACTCACTGTTCAGTGTGTGGCCCAAGGCCTTATTTACTGTACACTGTTCAAACCTTGCTGTGAAAACAGAATTATTAATTTCCTGGTGCTTTTCTGTCGTGCTCATTGCTATCGTATGACTGCTTCACAACGGGTAATGGATTTATTTTTCACAAAACCCTTGTGAACTGAGGGGGTTGTGCTCTCCTCATTTTACACATCAGAAACCGAGAGGAAGAGATGAAGGTCAAAAGTATCCACTACTTTAGGCTGTCCAAGTTTAGAGTCTTAGGACCTGATTTTTCAGAGTGTTTTGCCTTAGAGCACTCCAAGCTTGCTGTGGGTGCGCACCATCTCTGCAAATCCCTCCAGGTCTCAAGTAAAACACCAAGAAAATGAGGGACACAGAGTTAGTGAGCACCTGCAAAAGGCTTAGGTTCAACTGCTGGGTTAAGGCAGTTGCGTTCCTAGTTAGAGGCCATCCTCTCGTTCTGCAATCCACCACTCAACTCCATGCTCCTAAGGGTGATTCATTCTGCCTCTCCCCTCCAACCTGACCTCCTCCCGTGCCTGTCTCTTTCCCCTCCCTGGCTGCTTGTCCCCAGTCCCGTTCTCTTCACCTAGCCAGTTCTGGTCTCCAGTCCTCTGGCTTCTTATTCCACTCTTTCCTGCCTACGCTCTTTCTTTCCTCCAGACTTACTGTCCCATCCCAGTCCCCCTCACTCTTAGTCTCAGTTTCTTCCTTTCCAGCTCCTCATCTGAGCTCTCTCTTCCACACCAGTCTCCAGTAACCCCTCTCCAGCTCACGTTTCCCATCCCGAGTGACTCCTGATTCCCAGTCCCAATCAACATCCCTGGGCTCCTCACCAGGCAGAGTCAGCCCCTCTCTTCCAGCCCCTTGTCCCATAATCTCTGCCCTGCCAGTTCCAGCCTGGCCAGTGTAGATGGAGTCTTTGTGGAATTTAGCTGCTCAAGTCTAAGATGTCTTTACCGAGTATGTATACACTGTGATTTTTTTTCTCCCCTATGGGCTAATATCGTGGCCAAATTTGGGCAGATTTTTATGGGGACACAAAGGCCACACCCCGGCAGATTTTCAAGTTCTTGCTCAAGCGGCACCAGAACTTCTCAAAGGAAAGGCTGCCTGCAATTTTTAACATGGGCAAAAGAATGTAGTTTTTCCTACCTGCCATCTTCAAAATGGCTAAACTGTAGTGTGTGAAATTTAAAAAAAAATAAAAATTAATCCTGAAGCAGACACCCATCATGGAAAATTTTAGCCCCAAGGGTTATAGTCTAGCAAAGTTACGAGCAACTGAATATAGGTCCGATAATGGGAAGTGTTAGCCAACATTATACTAGGTGATGCTACCAGCCCTGTCTATATAATATGATATCCAGAAGTCACTATGAGATGGATGAAAGATACTGCTCAGTTTCAAGTTCCAGAATAACATCACTTGGCTGGTACAAGCAGGCACAAGATATTAAATCCTGAATGTTCTCTGAGAAACCATGTGCTAGGTAAATACTTGGTTTTCTGTATCTATCTCTGATGGGTAACTGATGTCTCTGGGGAAATATGTGATATTATGTACCCCTGTAGAGACTTCAAATGGATACGGGACAGCCGTCACTTCAATGCAGCAGTGGAATATGTCCGTGGGACGCTGTTGGAATGAATTGATCCTATAAACAGGATGTGTTGGTGCGGGTGTGAGCGATCAGGTCTGTAAACTGATTTATGTCACCAGGTCTGGGGTGAGAATTTTATAAACTCTTTAGCACGGTGCACGGCTGACTGCTATCACTTCGCCTTTAGGGGTTCAGATGACATCTTGATGCATCAAAGCCACAGGCTTGGCTTATCAAAGGACCTGGCGGGGTTAGGTACCCAGCTCTCATTGAAATCTGATGGGATTTGGGTTTTTAACGTCCTTAGGCTTCTTTGAAAATCCCAGCAGGCCACGGTGGTAAGAAAAGCGATACGGTCGTCGCGTCAGATGCACATTGCTGAGCAAAATGAGAGGCCAGCTGTGACTGCAGGGACCACTTCTTTTGTAGGTATCTTTACCCTTCATCTCCTCATCCTGCCTCACCTGTTTGTCGGTTAATCTGCCTTGTCATCATCCTCAACTGCGAACAGCCTGGCACAGGAACTGTCATTGTTTTACTTTTGCGAGAGCCCTGATCTTTGCTTGGGGGCCTCTGGAAACCGCAGAAGACTAAATAATCAGAATAATCCTGGGAGTGAGATTCCCTCTATTATTGTAGCGGTTGCACTTTAACTGGGATTATGAAGGTCGGAAGGTGAGCAGCAAAGCCGGTAGGGGTCTGGGCAGTATTTACATAGGATGAAAAATTTCAAGAACTAGGGGAAGGATGGTGGAGACCCTTTCAGTTCATCAGCTGGTGGAAGTTCTCATGCACATTCCTCGTGTTTTCCTCATTCCTCCTGTTTTCCCATGCACAGCCTTGCCCCAATTTTGAGTCATTTTGGCTTCCTCTCAGCCAATGGTTGTCCTTTACTTCCATCACGCACACGGCTTTGCAAGAGAGAGCAGTCTGACCTTGTGACCCCACGCTCCGGGCTGGTGCTACCCTTTAGGCTACCTAAGCCTTCGCCTGGGGCAGCAGAATTTGGAGGGCGGCTTTTCGCCCGGCTCGGTGGCAGCTCAATGGCTTGTCCGCCGTCTTTGTGTCGTCTGAATTTCAGCCGAAATCACGGTGGCGTGAGGAGCTACCGCCGGTTCGCCGACGAGAATTTGGCGGACGCTAGAACGCCTCACCGCTGGTGCCCCCTCCCGCGCTTGCCGCATGGGATGCCAAAATACCTGGCTCCGGCCCTGCCCACGCTGCAGCTTTCTCAGTGACGTTTCATTCCAGTGAGAGGCTACTCAGCTCACATGCGGTCCACAGAGCACAGCTGAGAAACCACTGCTTAGAAGCCTCAGGTCTAGTCCACTTCTGGAGGCAGGATATGGGACTGGGAGGAGGGGGATGGACCCACTGTGTGGCAGACCCTAAATACAGCCCTATGAGTGATCCAGCAGAAGTCAGTGAGGCTACTCCTGTGCTTAAAGGTGAGCATGTACGTAAGTGCTTTGTTGAACTGGGAACTTAATTCCTCCGTTATTCCAAGATGTCAGGAAGGAGGGATAGGCAAATGTGGTGATGATAAAGAGATTAAAACAAAACCCATTTGGAAGTCCTGTTGTCTTCCTTTGAAACAAGTGCTCAAAACATCAGCAGCCCTCCAATAATAAATAAGCGTGGACACATACTGGAGACAATCTTACTGCTGAGTAAATGGTTAAATGTTTCAGGCATATTAGGAACAACAATTAGTAGAAGAGAAAAAGTCCTTCGGAAGGTAGGGAAAATGCCTTGAGCGTGGCCTTTGATTAGCAACTGAACAAATGCAAAGCTCTCGGGGAGGAAAGGCAGTTCAGATGCCGTCCTCAGCATGAGAGAATCAGAAATGTTGCCCAAGCAGCAGATAATTTTCAGTCTATGGAAAGAGGCATATGCCTCTTCAGATCTCCCCTCTGCTCAAGGCTTTAGCAGTGTCTGTGTGTAGGATGTCATCTTGTGAAGCATTTGTGTTCCTAAGCAGATCGCACGGCATAACTACGGTACGGTACTGTGTTGCATGGGCGAATGAGAGCTGGGAACCTGGGGGAGGGGAGATGCGCCAATGCAGCAGGAAGCCACTGGAGACGTTTTCGGGGTTTATTTCATAGATGCATAGAATTGAAGGCCAGAAGGGACCATTAGGTCTTCTAGTCTGACCTGTGTAATACCACGTGTTCTGGAGCATATTGGTTTGTAGGCCAGTCCTTGTATAAAGCAAGTCCTGTCCCCCCTCCAGGCATGTACTCTTTTGTTAGCAGTTTCTAGCACTGCTGCCTCTTAGGAGCGAGGCTGGCTTTGTGTGCAAAGGAAGGACATTCATGAAAAATGGAGGTAAGTTGGTGCAAAAACAGAGCTGTCCAAAAACCATGCAAATATTTAACCAGGGGGCTGCAGCTTGTCCTGTCTTCGCTCTAGCATTGGCCTCCGTTCTCCTGCTGGCGTCCCAGTGGACGGAGCCCGGTGGCAATGCTGCTGTGGCAGGGCACCGTGAAGGAGAGTGTGAACAGTTGGAGAAAGGAGGACTCTTGTGGCAAAGATAAACTCCACTGCTATGGCTAATATAAGCTAAAAGTTGTGTGAAAACTGGCGGCTGTATGTTGTACTGTCTTAATTAAAGCCAGCTGGCTTGCAAAATGCAGCCGTGGAGGCTACTGCCTCTGGAGAAGTAGCAAAGGAACTGTGGGGACAAATTTTGCATGTGAGTTCAAATCCCGGTCCAGCATTCATGGCTGCAAACCAGTGTGTTTCTTCCTGCCAGCGCTGGCCTCAGTGTTCGCATGGCTCTTCACGAACGTGAGCTACCTAATTCAAGCAGATGTTTGACAGGATCACAAACCCAACATGAAATTAAGTGTAATTGCACTTTGATGAAGAAATGCCCAAGACTCAAATAACACCTGTTTGTATGGCACACCAGAGTTGTGGTGCGTTAGCGTGGCTGCACATGCAAAGCTTGCCCTAGTGATTTGTCCCTTGTTATAATGGACACTACAGTCAAATATTGGCTGCACTGAAATCAATGACCAAACACTCTGAAGCTTCATTAGGACCAGCACTCCTCCCCCTGCTCCTGCACAAATACCTGAGAAACGTAATTAAAGAAGGAGTTAGTAGCTGTGGGCTTTGTGCGTAGCTTAGCCTTCCAAGCCTCCCGTAGTTCCTCTTCCTTATTGCTCTTTTGTTGGAGCCTGCTGTTAATGTTGAACCTGGGAAAAACAATGCCAACGCTTAATGGCAAGGTACATAATGTGTGGGATCAAGCTGGTTATACAGGCAAGTGTAGGCGAGAGACCAGCCATTCTGGAGTCTTGAGGTTACTGGTAACATCGGGCTCAGTTCCAAGTAGTTCAGTCTTCCAAGGGCAAACAGATATTCCCTCAGGCAGTTTAATGTGTCCAACTCCCAGGAAGCAACAGTAACTTGCTCCTGAGAAGAGCAGCAGTAGTAACTTCCTATATGTGAGGTGTTTTGAGATCTTAGCCATAAAGATCCCACAATACTTCATAAGGGTAAGTGTTCACCTTAGAGCTGTTTTGGACAAAATTTGCCCTTCCTCTAGGTCAGGTATTCTCAAACTGGGGGGGTTGTGACCCTTCAGGGGGTCATGAGGTTATTACACGGGGTGGTCGCGAGCTGTCCATCTCCACTCTAAGCCCCGCTTTGCCGCCAGCATTTATAGTGGTGTTAAATATATTTAAAAAGTGTTTTTAATTTATAAGGGGGGTTGCACTCAGAGGCTTGCTGCGTGAAAGGGGTCACCACTACAACAGTTTGGTCTTGGTGCTACAGTATTACACATAATGATGTGGAGCAGGCTGTCCTCCACCCTAGAGGTGGTTGCAGTCTTTCAGCGGTATTGTAGGCATAAAGATTTCAGTGTGTCTTGAGATCTCTGAGATAAAAACTGCTATCTGTCGAGAGAAAGATTAAAAAATACTACCATTTGATAGAAACCTCGTGGCTGAAGAGTTCCTGCTACCACATATCTCTCTTTCCAATCCTGCTTTGAGTTAACAAACGCAACAATAAGAAAAAAGGAAACAAACATGAATTATGTTGGTTTTTGGGGTGATGTTTTTTGTTTCACCTTCATAAAAAACCTATGGGAAACTAAATGGCAAAGTCATCAGCATCAAAATATGCAACAGACACAGGTGTTTGAAGCTGGTTTTGCTTTTGTTTCTGTATTTATGGGACACTAGGTGTCGACCTGGTCTCTTATGGGCTACTGTGGCCTTACAGAGGGCCTGATTTCTGATCTCACACCTATTGGCCCAAAGTCCTTGCCCTCTGGGCTAGACAATCTAAGATTAGAGACAGAGCTGGTTGGAAAATGGAAAACATTGTCCCAGAAGATCTTGCTAACTTTTCCTCCTGTTTTCCTGAAAATTTGAGGGGGAAAAAAATCAAATAGCTTTTAGACAGAAAGCGTAACCAAAACGTACCACCCCCAGGATGGGGAAGGTCTGTGTGTTCACACAACCACTGCCTCCTACCCCTGCACTATTCCTCTTCAAATCATAGAAACATTGGACTGGGAGGAAACATGAGAGGTCAATTTGTCCAGTCCCCTGCCTCATGGCAGGACTAAGTATTATCTAGACCATTCCTGACAGCTGTTTGTCTAGCCCTGCTCTTAAAAATCTCCAGTGATAGAGATTTCACAATCTCCCTAGGAAATTTATTCCAGTGCTTAACCACCCTGACGGTTAGGAAGTTTTTCCTAATGTCCAACTTGTATGGCCCTTGCTGCAATTTAAGCTCATTGCTCTTTGTAAACTTCAGCCACCCACAGTGGGAGAAAGGAGTTTAGAGGGTTCGATATGGAGATTTGATGCCACCAAAGACATCCCGTGTAGGATAACTGTAGAGGCTGCTACTGTACCTGGAGCTGTTCCATTAAGGACCATCCAGCTACTTTAGTCATTCAGTTTATTTCTCAAATAGAGGAAAGGTGCTTACCTGTCTCTGCTAGCCTGGGTTGTTTACTCAGCCTTTATTGCTGTCCTGTTGCTCAGAGAGAGCGCTATAATTATGACTCTGCTGGGTAGAGGAGGTGTTGGAGGTAGGCTGGGTCTGGATTTCTAAAACATCAAGGACTTTGCTAGGTCTTTACTTAGATCCATATCAGTTTTGATTCACGATGAGTCATCAAAAGGATCCCAGTGTGCTTTCCTGACGCATCCACTGTGTTGGGTTGCAAGCTCCTAGTGGCAGAGATCTTGCCTGTTTTATCTCCATAAATCACCAGGCTCACCTTTGGAGCTTGATAGATAAATCTTGCAGCACCCTTCTGCGGTAGCTGGTGGTAGCCCTATTTTACAGCCGGATGAACTGAGCACAGAAAGATTAAGTGACTTGCCCAGGCTTGTACAATGCATCAGTTGCAGGATCAGGAATAGAGCCCAGGAGTCCTCCTGGGTACAAGTCTGGATCTGATTTAGGTTGGGTTAAAAGAGGAGCGAGTTAGTGACCCCATTGTAATAGCATATTTTCAATGGAAAGTCAAATAACCAGCATTTTGAGGGTTGGCTATTTTACGGTGCTTATATAGCCCCCCATTCCCATTGAGTTTGAGAACCTGATAGTCTTTAATGTATTTATTCCCAGCACACCTGTGGGATGTAGGGTAGAGCTGTTCCTTCCCCCACTGTACGGTGCAGGGGCAAGTTGGGGAACAGAGGCAGAGAGAAACTGTGATTTGGCCAAGGTCGCACAAGAAGTCTGGCGGAGCTGAGAACTGATCCCAGGTCTCCCAAGTCCCAAGCCTGGCACGCTCACATGGTGCAATTTCTCCACATGTGCACAGCGTGCGCATCTTATTCACCGCATGCTTTCTGTCACTGTCTGCCTCCGCTGCTTTCAATCTGCGCTCGTTTAATTTGCCCGAGAAGCTTGCATTAGAAGCCATTCATTTCCCTGGCAACTGTGCTTGACGATGAGAAGCTATTCTTAGTGTGAAGGACAGGTACAGATATGTTTGCCGTGGCTGCAGAAACACAACCTCTAGTAGGTCCTTGATAAGAAGAAGTAAATGTTGACTTGCTTTACCTGCTAATTACAGGACAAAAGCATAGGTGGCCTGATCCAGAATAATTATCCTCTTGAGTGGATGAAAGAAAATGGCACTACCTACCCATCAAGTTTCAAACGCCTACATTTCTACCTCTGCAGTTTTCCTCTGACTCCTGCTCATAAAAGACCTCAGTGGCCCTGCTAATTAATGTTAAAAGTTGTATCTGAGAAATTGGCACATTTCCAGTTGTATGTGAAGTGCTAGGAGGGTGTTTGTCCCCATGTTTGTCGTGGATTTTGAGATGAGCATAAATAGCCCTCGCTAACAGTACTAGTTGAAAATTTTCCATCAAAGTTTTTCAGTGGAAAGTAGCTATTTTTTGAGAAAACAAACACTTTTGCACACACACACACACACACACACACACACACACAAAGTCCAGCTTCATTGAAAATTTTATGAACAAACAAGATTTTTGGCCACAATCTGAAAATTTCAACAAAAGTGGGGGGGAAAATTGTCAGTATTTTTAGTTAATACAAAAAATATTATTTCAAAACTACCGTTATACTCTAATGATGAACTTTGAAGACAGCAGCTGAGATTCTGAGGGTTTGGTTCTGTCAGCAGTGGCTTCAGGTTTGTATTAGCCTTGATTCACACACCCGGCACCTAGTGATGTGATGGAGAGGTCTTGATTCCCCGCTCTCTGTTTGTCCGCATTTGTAATGTGCCCATCACAGTGGTATCTAGGTACCATTGGACAGCTGATTAGGTGCATGCATTTGCTCTTATGTGCCTAAAGCTTTGGGTCACAGTGTTTTTATTGCACACTAAGATTTTTGTTTCAATGGACTCAAAATCAAAGAGCCTGGAGTGGATTTTGAATCAAATGCTCCTTATCCTATCCCTGATCCCCTAAGTCAGCGGCTCTCAAACTTTTGGACTGGTGACCCCTTTCACACAGCAAGCCTTTGAGTGTGACCTCCCCTTGTAACTTAAAAACACTTTTTGTATATTTAACACCATTATAAATGCTGGAGGAAATGCAGGGTTTGGGGTGGAGGCTGACTGCTCACGACCCCACCATGTAATAACCTCTCGACCCCCGAGCGGTCCTGATTTCCAGTTTGAGAACCCCTGCCCCAAGTCATCCAGTCTCCTAACAGGATGGTTTTATCAAATATCAGAGCTTTGTCTTAGTTGAGAGCTTTAGAAAGCTAAAGAGGTCCAGGCAGATTTCCAGGAGGACTCTCCTCTGAAATGCAGACATCGATTGCCTTGTAGCGTTTGAGCAGGTCACGCTTGTTTGCTGTTCCTTGATGACAAGTCTTTTGACCTATGTAAAGCGTGACTACTCATAAGTGTCAGGTAATAGGTTAGTGTGTGCGCGCGCAGGGGTGGGGGTGGGGGGCGGATGGAGGTATAGGGAAGGGCTATATTAGACGTTGGTGCTGTGGTCAATGTGTAGGTGTGTTACATTTACATGATTGACATGAAATATAGCTAATCCTTGCCAGCTGTTCCCCACAGACCCCAGTGATATCTCATAGGCCTAAGGAAGAGCCCTGTGTGACTAGAAACCTTGTCTCTGGCAGAAGTTGGTCCAATGCAAGATATTCTCTCACTCACCTTGTTCCTCTAATATTTCAGACATTACAGAGTTGCCCTCCCTTGACCAGTGTTGGCTTGTTCATGGCCACCCCGGTCTTAGCTGTATCTAGCATTTTCTAGCACAGGTACCTGGTCTTTGTCCTGTGGACTTTGCTCTGTGTGATGCCCTCTAGAGTGAAATTGACAAAGCGTGTTGCCAAACCACTTACAGTAAAATGGAAGTGTTTGTCCTCTGCCCCCATTCTAATGATGGTCTTTCTTTCCTTTCCTTCCTTCTCTGGGTTCCCTTCTCCTATCCTTCCCCCTTCTGTCCTGGACTCCACCTCTCCACCCAGCCGCCATCTTTTGCATGCTTGTTTTGGAATGGCATTTGATCTCACTTATGGGTACGTTGCATGCTAGACGTGACAGGCTGTGGAGTCACCATTCTAGGTGGAGCATACAGGATGGTGGGTCATTGGGAAATCTCCCGCTCCCAAATTTTCTGCAGTTCCCTGCTCCAAAAATAAAAACCTGGTTTTGCAAAGTGTTTACTCTAGTGCTAGTGGCTAAATTCCAGTTGGCACGTACAATATGCCAGAGTAGGAGTAGGCGAGGATAGCTGTTAGTGAAGTGTTACATGTATGTGACACATGCTGGAAATTGAGATGCAAGAGTGATTAAGAGACCTGCCTCCCAGTGAAAGTTTTGGTTCCCTTGACATGGAATAGAAGTGAGTGACACTCAGAAATCAAGCCAACGTGGGGTGGGTATTCACTATTCCACATCTGAGTGCTTGGGTGCAAGAGAGTTGAAGGATTCAGTCTGGCAATCAGTTGTAAGAACATGAAGTGTTAGTGGCCAAGAAAACCCTTACAACTGAAAAATTATCAAATACGTTAGTGAAAAGCAAGCTCTTCGAGCTAGCTGTGCTTCTCTTGGTAGCTTGCAATGGGCAACATGTGCCTTTTTTTGTTTTTGTGCAATGGTTCTTACAGTAAGGAAGAGGTGAGACTGCAAAACTGCTGTCTCAACACTGGCAGAACCAGTCTGGATGGCCAGATGCTGTCGTGAATCTCATATTAGTGCTTTGTGGGGTGAATCCCCATCATTGTGAAAGCTTGCAGGTGTTCCTTTGATGCTTGTAGAAGTTGAGCATGAGGTATAAATTCAAGTTCCCTTTGTATGTACAGTCTAGGAATCATACTCCACGGGTCAGTACAGAGATATCTAACTGAAAATGATCCGGGTGAAACAGCACAGGAAGAATCTAATGGCATTGGACTCCATTGAATATAGTTAGTCCTCTGGTTGAATTTCATATTGAAACTCTTCTGCTGACAGTGGTCAGTGGAAGATAGGGGATATACAGCAACACTGCAGTGACGGGACCTACGGATTGGCACAGTCAGAAATGGGAACCACTCTTTTGCATGTCACCCCAGTGTAGAGGTATGGGGAAGAGTCAACAGCAGGTAATACAAGGGGACAGGAGACATCCAGACCACTTCAAAATAGATTAAGCCAGAGCTGGGTCTCTAAGACTGTTGAGCAGAGGTCGGGGTGCTGCACAAAGAACCTCTGTGCCTGTAGCAAAACACAAATTAGAAACTGACGCAGTAAGGCTCGTAAACCTTATGAAGGAGACTTGTGGCAGGTCTCTACATCACTCCGTGTTGGAATAAGAGGAGCTAAATCGCCGGATACGTCTCATGAGCTCTCTGAGCAGGATTCAAAAGGGAGGTTCAGAGAGACCCCTCCTTCATTGCTGGTATTACTTTAGGAAACCGAGTGAAATAAGTGGTCATGATCCAGAGGCTGTTCTGTAGTGCACCATTGGTGCTATCTGTATAGTAAGTAATACAAATACAGTGCAAACCCATCATATGTGGTGGATAGAATGTAATTATCCAGACCAAGGCAAAATTGGTTTATAGACAGAGGGGCTGAGTGTTTAGCAGTTGAGGGGAAAATAATAATTATAATAATAGTTTCATACTGTGATGAAAGACGCTGTGTGATAAACTTTAGACAGTTAAACTGCTTTGGTAGATTGATAATGTGTAGAACTCCCGTTAAAGTCTGCGGGGCTAATTTGCTTGCACAAAACATGCCCAGAAGTACGTATTCTGAATCTTCGCTCATCCCTTAGTGAAAACCCCACCCCGAACCAGCTGCCAAGACTGGAGCACCAGGTGCCTCTGTGTAGCTTAGGCAAAGGTGCGTAGCTGGTACATAAAGACCTCAGACCTGTCACCTCCAGCAGAGGAGTCATTTACTAACACATAAGGGAAAGCAATGTGTCATCTGGGAGATGTCTCATTACCACCTGGCTGATTGAGGCAGGCTGACGTGCAACGCCCATTCACTACGAAAGTACTGAGTTAAAGGGTTAGGAACGTGATCTCTTTCCATTCTCATTCGCTGCTGTGACGTAACCCTGGCTTTCTCCATTGGTAGGATCATTTTGATCTGCAGGGATGATTGCAGGGACCTGGGCCCTTTGTTTTATTTCAGCAATAGGTATCAGTCGGGGAGGAAGAGGGGAACACGACTACCTACGAATAGCCACTGCACATTAGTGTTAAGGTGCACTAGGTAGGAGTGAACAGGTGCGGGGCTGTGCTGAGTTACTGCTCAGATTCTGCTCTTCCCTGGGGCAGGCAGCTGGCTTCAGCTTCCTTTGTGATCCTAAGTGGCATGACTGTCCTGTGGACATTTTTATGCGCACATGTTTCCCTCTGTGGGGCCAAAGGTTGGGTCAAGCCCCAGGCACTGTCCCTCCTGCTAAACCCAAACTATACCCTTTAATGCAATCCCCTGCCATTCCTAAGATGACAAATGGCACTATTAGACATGTCAGAGAGATGGCTGCATTCTAAGACACGGAGCCTGCTTCAGAGCCCGCTCAGGTCGATGGGAGTTCTTCCATTGATTCCCATGGGCTTTGGATCGGGCCTTGGGTCACTTGTTCCTTCCACTCTGCTCCAGGTATCAGCCAAGCATCAGATCTGCAGTGGAGATACGGAGCAGAGGTGTTTCATGTTACAGGCTAGAGGGCTTTGTCCCTTCCAATTTGTCTCTCTGGAGCTACCTACGTGTCGGGTTCTCACTAGACTCCAGAGCACACGGAGTTCAAATGCAGCCTCCTCCTCCAGCCCAATGTGGTGACTTTTGTCCTTCGCAGTAGCTGAGAGCAGATGGTCATTCGGGCAGTGGAGGGGATGGGTGGCCCAGCACTGTGGAACAGCACTTTGCTATTCAGAAGCTGTACACATCCCAGCTCGTGCTAGGTGCGTGTTGTGAAGGAGCGTAATAATAATAGCAGCTATTAGAGCTGGTCAAAAAATGTTGATTAAAAAAAAGACAGTAAGTAGCTTTTTAATGCAAATGGAAATTTCTGCTGGAAATGCCAAGTTTTGATTAAGTTTTTCAGGTTTTTGTTAAAGAACTGAAACCCTGCAAACATTTGCCTTTTTTTGATGGAAAACTCCAAAAATAGTGTTGAAAAATAAATGCTTTAATTAAAAAAAAAAAAAGCCTCTCTCGAAAACAAAATCTGCCCTGGTTCTCTTTCTGTGCTGGCTAGGGGTAAACCTTACTTTGCTCACTCTCATTGTGAACCATCTAAGGAGAGACCTCTGGACTCTGTGCTGGTCTCAGAGGCCTGAGACTCTGACTGAAGAAGTGGAGTTCCTAGGTGGGTTAGTTTGGATGGAGAGCCGGACAGGATCCATTGTTTACGGTGCTGGCTGACTGCGCTTTTTTAAAAAGAATCTGTGTGGGTGGAGAATCCGCCTCTGCCTTCTGATCTTATGGCATTTGGAGAGGAGTGTTGGGCGATAAAGCAAAGCAACTAAGACCATGAAGTTTTAAGGTAGGCGTTGGCGTCTGATGGTGACCTCATTCTAAGCCTCTCGCTCTATCTAAGTCTGAAACTCTGACAATTTAGTATTAAAATGTAAAAATGAAAGAGAATAGCTAATGTTCACTCATCCCAGGGCACCGTGCTATTACTCAAGGGGGAGGGAAACAGACATTTCTAAACCAGATGAAGAGATTTACTGGTACTACTGAGTGCCTTTTGATTATACTCCTTTTTAGATAATGGCTTTAAAAGTACGTAACCTCACACGAGGTCGGTGACGTTGGGAATCAGAGTCGATTGGGAGATCAGGTAACCTATCAGAGAGAGCTGGTGAAATGAAACTTAATTGCTTTAATGAAAGTGCATGAATGACCAAGACTGTCCAGTAGTTTAGGCAAGTAAAGTTAGAATTTTGCTTTAGTAAAAATCTAACATAAAAGCCCCCCAAATTATTTATTTTGTAGCAGTAAGTTCTTAAAGGCTGCCTTGTGCTTATTGTTGTACACAAATGTAGAAAGTGGCAATCTCTGTTCTAAAAGGCTTAAAATACATGCAGATGAAGGAACATTTTTTTTTTCTAACACAAACCCCACTGCTCCAAGTTATGTTCACTTGTATTGTAGTAGGTCTTAGTAACCCTGTTGTACGAGGTGCTACACAAACATCTACAAAGAAACTAGTCTCTGCCCTAAGAGATTGCAATCTAGCTAGGATCTGGTTAAATAAACCACTGGGCTGGGAGTCAGGAGATCTGAGTTCTGTTCGTTCTGTTGCTGACCTGCTCCATGATTTTGTGCAAGTCACTTCCCCTCTTTGGGCCTCAGTTTCCCCTTCCACTCTTGGTGTGGCTTGTCTGTTTAGAGTATATGTTTTTGGGACCAGACACTGTCTCTTGCTATATGTCTGTAGACTGCCTGGCACAATGATGCCCCAGTCTACTCTAATGATAGTCTGTGCAAGCCGTTTTTGGTTTAGGATTGTAAAATATTCCCTTTGAAACCTAAACCCTGCAAATGGTTTCTTTGTTGGAGCAGAGAGGAGTCCCAGGGGAGAGGCAAGTGAAACCGGCTGGTGTCATTCACAGTGTCAAGCCCAGAGATCGGCAACCTTTCAGAAGTGGGGTGCCAAGTCTTCATTTATTCCCTCTGATGTAAGGTTTCGCGTGCCAGTGATACATTTTAATGTTTTTAGGTGGTCTCTTTCTATAAGTCTTTAATATAGAACTAAATATTGTTGTATGTAAAGTAAATAAGGGTTTAAAAATGTTTAAGAAGTGTCATTTAAAATGAAATTAAAATGTAGAGCCCTCCAGACTGGTGATCAGGCCCCGGGCAGTGTGAGTGCCACTGAAAATCAGCTCGTGTGCCGCCATAGGTTGCCTATCCTTGGTCTAGCCTAAGTGAAATGCAGACAGTAAATGGTGAAAAGTCAGTTCAGTGGTTTTGGAAATAATCTGCTTTCAGTAATCTGGGTGGTGTTTAGCCATGTGGGAATGGGGAGTTGGTTTTAAAAAAATACAGGGCCCGATTTTGCTGTCAGTTGTGCACAGGTGTAAATCCTGAGTGACAGCTGGTGACAACTGGAGGTCAGTGCAGAATCAGGCCCATGATTTTTAGTCTGTCAAGGTTCATTTTAATCAAGATTCATGATGACCGGTCCCTCTTTCCTTCCTCACTCCCCCGCTTTGGAGGCTTCCTTCGAACCTCCGGCTCATTTGTTCCTCAGGAGCCTGTCCGCGATGCACACCAATTTCTCTTGCTCTGCAGCCTCCCCTCCTGCTTTTCTCCTACTTTCTTCACCTGCCTCCAGAAGCAGCGGCGTGTGTGTTTTAAATAACACCACCTGCAAGGGGGCCTGCGTCATACTGGGGTCCCATGAACTGGGAGCTCATGGCAGCAGTGCTGTGCTTTGAGGAGCAGTCTGCAGACCCCCCGCCCCCATCTGCAGAACTGCAGAGAGGGAGAACTTGCTGCCATTCTTCCTTCCTGGGACAGAAGGGTGGAGCTGGAGAAAGGAGCCACTTGTGGCATGAATGTTTCCCCACCCTTGGCCCCTTCTGGTTGGGTGCCTGGCTGGCTAGTGCATGCCCTGAAGGAATGCACTGGGCAATAAACCTATATGGTCCCTTTCTGAGGGACAATTTTATGACCATTGGGAGTAAACCTGAAGATTTAGTGTCAAGGCGAAGTTAAAAATGGGTCATTTGGTCCTGCAGCTGGGTTTGCTGGCTCAGGAATGCAGGCAAGGATGCCGGTGAGGTCGTGGTTCCCATAGGAAAGCGCTTTCTCCTGCCCTTATGTCCGCAAAGTCCTGCGGGTAAATTGCTCCTCTTACTGCTGCTAATTTTACCTCTCAGAGCTGATGCAGCTGGCCGTGCCTCTGACATCATCCTTCCTTTCGCAGGATGTCCTGAGAGCACAGCCGTGGGGCGGCCCAGCATGTCTGACATGGACACGACGGTTGTGGTTGATTTAAAAGTCTTAGTTATCAGAACAGCTCGCTGCTGGGCTTGATAGATTAGGAGAGTGAGAATTTCATCCCGGGTGGAAACCCAGGGCTCCCTCCTCCACTGCTGTCAATTGGCCTTGACTTCCATGGAATGGTGCTGATTGACACCCGTGGAGTGTCTGGCCTCCTGGGTAACTGCCACTCTTTGATTCGATTCACTTCCCAACAAGGGTTGGCCGTCGGCGGGAGAAGAACATCAGCAAAAATGGAGAAAACTCACCTCCAGGGTATATTTTTTTGCATGATCTTTTTTTATTGAATTCTTTTCAGAAAAATGATGATTGTCAATGGGTGTAAAATAATAGAACCTAATAAACACAGAAACCAAATAAACTTAATAAGGACCCAATCCTGCCAAGAGTGGCTTGGTGAGTAACTCAGTGGTCCTGTTCACATGAGTGAAGTTACCCAGATGTGTACTTGTTGGCAAGACTGGGCCCTAATGCCAGATAGGCCTAATCATAATGCTAATCATAATGATCTGAAATATCAAACCGAGCTTCTTGAGATAGGCTCCGCAATCAATCTTCAGGCACCGAAAAGTAAGCGGCCTGGTTTTCCGGCAGTGCTAAATATCCTGGAATCTCATTCAAGTCCATGGAAGCTGGAGGAGCTTAGCAGTGCTGAAAATTAGGCCATTTATATTTAGGATCTTGAAGATTTTGGCAACGGATCCCAAGCATTGAACACCACGTGGGTTAACGTGTAAGACCGTATCGTTCTAAATCCTCCAGTTTTTTAAAGCGTTTTTCATTTCGAACAAAAAGGTCAGACTGAGGTGGATTGAAGTCGAAGGACAAAGGAAGGCAAATGAATTTTTCCCCTCCTCCCCAGGCACCTGTTAATTCACACTGATAACTAACTCATTGAGAGCTTGTCTACACATCATTTTAACTGTATCAGTGTAGCTAAAGGCGGTACAATCCCTCTAGCGCAGACATGGTTACAGTAGTACAGCTATTCTTTACCAGAAGGGGAGTAAGCCACATTGGTATCAGTCATCTTCATACCAGTGTAATTGCATCTACACTAGGACTTTTACGGCTATCAGTATTTTAGTTTAAAAAAATAAAATAAAAATAAATAAATAAATAAATCGCACCCCTAGCCAAAATAGTGACCCCAGTAAGGCAGTAAGTAACTGTAGATCAAGCCTTAGAATGGATAAATGTTGTGAATTAGCGGAAGAGTGTATGAAATTTTTTTTTAAAAGGCTGCTACATCATACAATAATTTTCAGAATTGCCACTTTAATGGCTCAGATTTTCAAAAGTAACTAGTGATTGTGGGTGCTTCCATTTTTGAGTGGCCAATACACAAGCCAATGGGATTTTATTTTCTGTAAATCTGGAGCACCAGCCATCAGGTTTGTTACGTTGGGCATCCCCCGCACAAAAGGAGGATGGGGAGGGGCAAGCAACATCCCAAGGAAGAGCCCACACAAGAGGTCTGAGCCCAGGAGAATGTCCCATGACACAAACCCAGAATGAGTGAATAAAGAGCCGACTCCCAGCTGGCTAAACACGTGGGACCCGGCAGCTGACTAGTGTCTGTACGTAGTGGTAATGTTTCAAAAATGTTTTCGTTAAACCTGCTGAACACAAAGTCTGATTGGAACTGTTTTAAAACCAGGTCTGGTCACAGGAGCATTGTCTACACTGGCTCCCACTGACAGTCGTGCTATAGCTTTCCCCATTGCAGATAAGATCTCAGGGCATCTTGCCAGGAGCCCATAGGCAACACCTAAATTGCATAGAACTCTACATCAGTTTTACATGAAGTGTAAACACACACAACCCTAATATTGTTTGTACTTGTCTCCTCTTTGATGGATGGCGAGAATTTGCCTCTTGGCTGAGTTCATCCACAATAACAGCCTGCAGTTTTTCATCATTGTCTGTACCGTGCAATAAGTTGAAGAGGACAGTAATGAGCTGCATTTTAGGCTATTGTAGTCTATCTGTGGCTTGGCCCTGCCTGTTTTAAGTTATAGGTTTGGTGACGACTGCAGTAAGCTCTAGGAAGGCTGATAACTCTGATGCCTCTTGTTCCTGAACATGAGTCAGATCCTGAGATGCATCAGTGCTTAGCTGAGTCACAGGGGGAGCATAGTAGGTTTGATCTTGAAAGGCGCTGAGTCCTTTGACCCAAATGCAGCAAAGCACAAAGAACTGTAGAAATGTAGGGCTGGAAGGGACCTTGATAAGTCATCTAATCCGGTCCCCTGTATTGGGACAGGACCAAGTATCGTCTAAACCATCCCTGGCAGGTGTTTGTCTAACATGCTCTTAAAAACCTCATGCAACGGCATTCTATAACCTCCCTGGGTAATTTGTTCCAGTGCTTAACCACCCTGACAGTAAGGACATTTTTCCTAACATCTAACCTAAATCTGCCTTGCCGCAATTTAAGCCTATTACTTCTTGTCCTGTTCTCTGTGGTTAGGGAGAACAGTTTTTCTCCCTCTTCTGTGTACCAACCTTTTATGTGCTTGAAGCCTGTTATCATATCCCCCCTCAGTCTTCTCTTCTGACAAACCCACTTTCTTCAATCTCACCTCCTAGGTCCTGGTTTCTGGACCTTTCGTCATTTTGGGGCTCTCCCCACGACTTTCTCCAGCTTGTCCACATCTTTCCCAAAGCGTGTGGTCCGGGACTGAACACAGCAGTCCTGCTGAGGTGTCGTCAGTGCTTAGCTTTGAGCAGGTGAATAGTCCCACTGATTTCAGTGGTACCACTCATGGTGCTTAAAGTTGAGCACATGCTTAAGTGCTCCGGGTGGATCAGGGAAGAGTGCTCAGTTCATTGCAAGACTGAGCCCAATGTACATTAACTTTTCCACCCTAGGGGTCTGCTCCTATTGAAACCAAGGGCAAAATATACCCCTTGATGTCAGCATTGCAACATCAGGCAATCGGTGCAGAAACAAACTACTCTTAGAAAGGATATTTTACTTGGTTGCAAATGGGAAGGGAAGGAAATTATCCTCCCTTTGGAATCTGTACCCTTTACAGTCCTGCTGTGGAAGCAACGGAAGAAGTGTCCAGTTCGTGGGAAAACTGGGTGCCTTCCTCTTGCATGACTGTAAATGGTCTAGACTGTAACCACTGGGGTTTTACTACTTGTTATAGAAAAATATTGCCTTATAAGTAGCACAAGTGAGTGAATTGCAAGCCTCCGCTGAGTGGTTCTAGTATCACAGCCACAAATGGAAACTGTGCAGTCTCAGTCAGCCCTAGCGGTGTGTCTCAGTGTACCACACGCAAACACGTCGGTCATGTGGGTTGGCCACACGTGGCGGGCAAAGCCGAGATCAGAAGCAGGACTCCTGACTCCCAGTCTCTTGCACTGACTGCTAAAGAATAACTCCGCTGGCATTTTATGCACGACACCATCATGGGTTTTCAGGGCTTCCCCTACAAGGGCAGCAGAGTGAAATGTACAGGAATTGAGTCAGGTTTGCTTTGGAGCAGTGATCCAATAGCAAGTAATGAGGATCCGAGCGGTGGATCCAGCCGAGGAGGAAGGGAAAGGCTGATAAAAGCTTCTCCGCTGGTGTCCTTACTTTACTCCTATTGATGATGAGCCGTATTGGTCCCAAAACTGCACTAAAGTAATCCCATGCGTGTTTTACTCTGACCGTGGAAAATGTTGGGGTTGAAGATCATATCTGGCCCCCTAAATGAATAAGGTGTGGTTTAACAGCAACAGAGCAGCCCAGATACGGTTGCCAGCTGATTATATTCACACGCCCCCAATGTCATTTTTGTTTCTTTCCTCCTCCCTCCCCCATGAGGTTAGCATTCTTTGCCTCGAAAGTCTGCTTCACTCACTGTCCTGGCTGGCACTAGCTGTAATCCTGTTCGCAACATACAGACAGTGGCTGTCCCCGGGGAATCCACATACTAAACCTCCATCTGATTTTGCTGTACAAGGGAAACGTGTGAAACATCCCAGCCGTAGCGTGGTTTAAACTGCCAGCTTTGGAAAATACGGTAGTTGTAGAGAGGCCTGTTCATCACGCGGGTTAATTGTGTGTCTTTTCAGGGCCGGGAAAGAAATCCACACTTGTGACTCAGGAGGAGACTTCGGAAGGAGGAAACCCTGGATATCTTCAAAGTGCCTTTCTGCGTTCATCCAGGAGTGTTCAGCGCCAGTGCTGGTACGTAGACCCATTTCTCATGGCGCATGGGCAATTCCTTGCTGGTTTCTCTCTAAGAACTCCAACTCGACACCCTGAGTTTGTGATTTTTCATAAGGAATCACAGTCACTTAATGGAGAGAGAAGGCTTATTGAAATTTTGGCACACGGACACTAACTTTCTGCAGTGCTGAATGCCCCGGCCCTCGGTACCTTCCGTGGCAGGCTAACTGGTGCTCAGCACCTCTGAGAAGTGATTCATGTTCAGAACCCTGGGCTGAGTAGAATTTTACAGCTTCCGTTGTGCTCGCTGAAGTGGGTGTGCTGAGATCTGACCCCAGGCATGTCTGTGACGTATGTGAGGGGTGTGTGTATATATGTAAACACATAAAAGGTAGCGGTGTGGATATAGATGAAACATGCGTGTGCAGTACACAGTGATGCGTGTGATATATAACGTTTATCCACGTGTGAGTAATATATCATCTGTATGTGTAAAGCAGAAGTGGGCAAATTTAGGGCTGCGGGCCACATCTGGCCCGCGGGACCGTCCTGCCCGGCTGTTGAACTCCCGGCTGGGAAGTCTAGCCCCTGGCCCCTCCCCTGCTGTCCCCCATCCCCCACAGCCATGCTACCGCTCAGAAAGCATGGCTGACTCCGGCTGGGTAGCGGGGCTGTGAGCTCCTGCTGCTCTGAGCAGCATGGTAAGGGGGTGGTGGTGGGGTTGGCTAAGAAGAAAGGGATTCCGGGGGGCAGTCAGAGAACAGAGGGCAGTTGGATGGGGTGGAGGTTCGGGGGAGGAGGGTGGCAGTCAGGGGATGGGGAACGGGGGAGTTGGATAGAACGTGGGAGGCCTGTTAGGCGGCGGGGGGTGTGGATAGGGGTCGGGGCAGTCAGGGGAAAGGGAGCGGGGGAGGAGGGTTGGATAGGGGGAGAATCCTGAGGTGTGGTTAGGAATGGGAGGTCCCCGGAGGGAGTAGTCAGGGGACAAGGAGCGAGGAGGTGGGTTGGATGGGTCGGAGGTTCTGAGGGGGTCATTCAGGGGGCAGGAAGTGGGAGAGGACAGATGGGGGCAGGGGCCAGGCTGTTTGGGGAGGCACAGCCTTCCCTACCTGGCCCTGCATACAATTTCACAACCCCCATGTGGCCCTCAGGCCAAAAAGTTTGCCCACCCTGGTATAAAGTATTTGTATGTGTGCACACATGTACTCTCTGAATGTGAATCCATTTCAGAGCTACCAGATTCAGCCTCCTAGGGAAATGCTTCTGGCCAAGACGATAAAAGCCAGCTCCTGCTTTTTTGTGACTTCTGTCTGTATTAATTGTTTGTGACTCAATATTTGCCTTTGTCTGCAAATGGGAGCAGTCGCACGCCTTTGCGTTGGCACAGTTGACAGCTCATCGTTTCAGTCTGCAAATCTGACAGCTGCTTTTGAAAGGCACCAGTTCCTCGCCTTCTGCATGAGAGCCTGGCGTTCGCCCCGTGTCTGCTCGTGACGCTGCAGAAGCCCCCAGTGGTGTACGTTCTGTCTGCTGAGATGGTTATGAATCAAATGTACTGAGGGGTCCTGGTTCCATAATGTCATTTAGGTGAAATTGGTCGTGGCCTGATCCAGGGACCTAGTGTTAGTGATCTGTACTTCTGTGCAGGGGACTTGAGGTGGATTGTTTTTTCCCCAGTCCCCGGGCCTTTGCTTCCCAGGCCAGCACAGGCTGGGCGTGTGCAGGGAAGGAGCAGTTCTGTGTTGTACCTTGGTGATCTCTGGGCAGAATTTCTCCCTGGTGTGCTTAGATGCCTTGCAGTCTTCCGCCAAGACAGAAGAGCTGAATGGACAACGTAGTAACGAAAAGAATAAGGTAAAAGTGGAGCAAGGAAAACAGGGGGAGATTCTCAGAGCTGCCAGGAATAAGAGGATGGTAACTAGGCCCTTTGGGGCATTTTTGTCTCTAATATGCTCACGTGTGATGCACTTATTTGCATGGAATGTGACGCTTCACATGTGCTCTCAGGGTGCCATCCTGGCTGTGTATGTGGTTTCCGCTGCGTTCCGCTGGTACAGAGCCATCTCTCGGGGGAGATTAGCGCTTTACTCCAATCGAATTGGCATCGTTTAGCCTTGTTGGAAAGCAACGCTCCCAAGACAGGCTGCCTGCCAGCCCATATCATTAACTTGACCAGGATGGGTTTGGTCCCCGGCACTCAGCCCGTTTTTCTCTTAACCATTATCTCTGGCTGAGCGTCCAGCCCTTCCCTGGAAGGTCACAGACCCATTAGTCCCATGCTGCGGGCCAAGTGGCTGCGAATCCTGTCCTGCCAGCCCCTGTGTAAATCAGCCAGGCGCGCTAACAGCCTGCGTTCCTCTGGGGGTCATTCCCTTCGCCCCCCGCTCTCCCAGGGGCTTGCTGCAGCCTGCGTTCCTCTCGTGGTTGGAAGGGCAGGTTGGTGATTTCTCTCTGCAGCTGACACAGCTGATATTTCTCCCCTCGGCAGATGCAGGCAGAGCGATGGCACTGGGCGCTCGTTAAATGTTGCCGGCCCTTTCCCTGGGGACCTCGGCGTATTTGTGCTCTGAGTGTTGATCCACAGAGGGCCAATGTGATCCTTTGACAGCTTTTCCAGCACCCGCCTTGCTGCTCTCTCTGTGCTCGGTGCTCCGAGGCAGCTGCTGCCCATTTCTTGTGCTTCCTGCTGTCTTGCTCTGCATTGTGTGGCCTTCATCCCCACAATGGAAGAGCGCCTGCTCCCACTGGTACCACGGGGCTAGCCCTTGAACGGGATAGAATAAACTACTCCGTTCGGCATGAGGAATGTGCCTGGCTCCCATGTCAAAGACAAGCACAGCTGGCTCCTCTGACTACAGTCATTGGGTTTTAAAAAGGCAATTCAATGGCCACCACCTAGGACAGACCTAACCCAGCAACCTGTCCCAGCTTCCGGCTGACTGATGAAACCAATGTGCTGTGGTGCATCCCATTCATTGCCTTTGAATTAATGCTTGCTCATGTTAAGTCTCTTACATTTAAAGCCGGGGGGCGGGGGCGGGATGTTTGTGTTTATCTCTGTTTTGTGTGTGCTCTCTGCCTCATCACACTTTTTGTGCAGTGGGACGGGCGTTAAACTACACTCGAGCCTCTCATGGGGAAGAGAGCACTGGTTTCTCCAGAGCAAAAGTAGCTCATGTTCTCCATCAGCCATGACATCAGAGCTCTCATAGTCTTGGTCCCTGGAGGTTTTGGTGCCCGCTGCGTGCCCCTCACTGCCCATCTTTGATATTTTTGTGGCCCCCAGCACTGCAGTATCTTAGCAGATCAGATGTATATCCGTATGTGGTAGGGCACTGCTATTATCTCCATTGTACAGAGGGGGAACTGAGGCACAGGGCAGCTAAGTGACTTGTCCAAGGTCACACAGTTAATGTGTGGCAGAGCAAGGATTTGAACCTGGATTGCTCAGGTCCTAGTCTAGCGCTGTAACCATTGGACCATTCTTCCACTCTATCTTGGCCCCTGGATTCCTTGAGGCCCTTTCAGAATCTTTGGTGCTGTTTTGATTAAAACCAAATGCGGTATTAACAAAATATCACTTTCTAAAGTTGGTCGGCCATACATGGGCAAAGCCAGCAGTGGAGTTCAGTGCCTATAAATCTGACAGCATCTTGTTGGAAACGTTCTGAGTTGCACATTCCTCTAATTCTGTAGGCTCAGTCAAGCTCGTGACCAGCTGTTAGCTCCGGGTGGAAGGTCATCTCTCTCCCCAGACAGAAGGGTTATTGAAGTTTTTAGTTTGGGTTTCCCCTTTGGACACCGGCGTTGGGACCTGCTCCCCTTTCGGCCATAGAGCAGCTGCACCTGAAGGGAGATTCATGCTGGTGGGCAGGCAGCACTGATACCGCTGGCCACTTACCCCTGTCGGAGCAGCTCTGCTGGGATGGACATCTTTAAAATCCAGCCAGGCTGCGTAGGATTGCTGTACAGAGGCTGTGTCGGAGGAGCACTGGATCAGCCCAAGTCCTCGTTGGCCTAGCTATGCTCCCTCACCCAGACAGCTCCGACCCTCCCTCCGCCATCCCCAGTAGTGCATTGGTACCACCCGCCCCCCCCGCATGGCATTCCCGCAGCATAAGTTCCATTGGCAGAGCCCGTTGAGAGGGTATGTCTGGCTTGTGTGTTGTTTCAAACGTAATAAAACCTAGGTCACGTGTTCCCCGGAGACACCTCGGGGACCCGCCGTGGGTCTGAGATACAAAACAAAGGCGTTGGCCTGAGATGTGTGCATCTTGGAGATCCTCTCCTGAGGGTTTGTTATGCCGGGGAGTCTATTGCTGTGACGTGGCCATGCTGGCTCTTTTGCCGGCACCACCCATGGTTTGGATTGTGCTGTTCTCTTCCCTGGTGAGCTTTTTGGCTGTGTCCTGCTCTGGCTGCTGCCAGGAACCGGCCCGTGCGTTGGTGTCTTGGCACGGAGACCGAATCTACCCAGTCCCCTTTTCGTGATGTTGGTTTTTTTTAAACTTACAAAAGATTTGCTTGGCCTCCTGCAAATTGTGGGAACTTGACTCCAAGCTCCCACAATTCCCCAGGAGGAGTGTTGATTTCCCGCAATACCCTGCAGCGAAGTCCCACAAGGTGCTGCATCTGGGGACTCCGGGCTGCCTACCCACGGTGCAGTGCACCTTTTGCTGATACAGCCTCTTCCAGGGAGGAGGCGCGGCACCAGCAAAGGCCAATAATGTTGGTAGCAATACGCCAGCAAAAATGCTGCTGGTAAAACTACCTAGCGTGGACGTGGCCATGGGGTCAGCATTAGGTGGCGTAACGGTTTGATGAGGGAGCATGGTTCTCCTGGGGTCTCAGACCTGTCCCGCGTTGGTTGGTTGCTTTCTCCCCAGTGCACCATTGCAAAGGGAATTAAATCCACCCGGAGTGTTGCACTTCAAGCCGGGAGGTTCCCAAATGCAGACCCAAGAGCTGCAGTGCTAGTGGGGCATGCAGCATGGTGTGCATAATTCACACACAGCACAGAACTCTGGCTCAGGATGGGCAAGTCGTCCAAGTGGCAAAGCTAGGGAGAGAAGGGTAATTTTTTTGACATCCTTTGGAGTCTTGATCTCCATATTTGGAAATGTTTACCCATTGCACTGGTCTATTGGAAGGGGAGGGGAGGTGACTCAGGGTTTGGTGGAAGCAGGGTTTGAATTCCTGTAGTAAGGGTTTTTTTTCTTTTCTCGCTTTCCCCCTTGTTTTGGAAGCCAGTTGTTGTCAGTTTTCAGCTCTCTCACTCCCGGATCTCGTTCCTCATGCCATCCGCTTTAGGGGGAGCGTCTGAGTGAAGGAGATCGTCTGAACTCCAGTAAGTACGTGGTGATTGCAGAAGCAAGGGACTTGGTTTTTTGTTTAGTCAGATGGGTTGGTTGGGGGAGGAGGGCAGGCGTGTTATGCCCTGTAACTTGGTCTGCTGAGCAGGAGTCAAACAGAAAGGGACCTCCTGCAGCCATGAGAATTACCTGGTGGATCCATCTCAAAATCAACCCCCAGGCTCTGTCGTTACCCGAGGGCATAATGTTTGGCTGTAGATGACAAGATCCTTTAAGCAGGCTCTACTTCCGTCCTTTGGTTCGGCAGGTTAATGCAGCAGGACAGTAGGGTACTGAAGAGTGAAAAAGGGAAATGCCTAGAGTAGCATTCAGCAGGTAAAAGACAGCTTATGTGCAATTTCGGTCTCATAAGCAACTGTGTGTATTAATGGGGCTCTATTACCTGCAGGTATATTTGCTGCAGAGGTTAATATTTAACTAGATTTATTGTGCAGCAGGAAGAAGTTGAAGCATTTTAACAAGCTGAGGTTTTTTTCCTCCCAAGTTTTCAGTGTACAGTTTTGTCTGTTCTTTTGTGTTTTCCTCTCTAGTGTGAGTATATAATCTGTCCAATGTTAAAGCTGTCTGATGTTCCCCCAGCCCTCCCTTTCCTGAAAGGAAACTACAGTTCATCAAGGAAGTCAGTGCTAAAAAGACCTGGAGCATTTTGTTTCCTGTTTTATTTGTGGCAACTAAAGCCATGCCCAGGCACTTGGAATTTGTCCCTCTATTCTTATTGCCTTTTGGAGTCATTCTTCTGCAGCGTGTGCAGTGTAATTTTTTTCTGCCCAGAGACGAGGGGGAGAGCTTTGAATGTTGATTCTGAGTGGGTTAAACGCCTGGAAGTCTTGTACTTCTAATGGAGAGAAGTGTCCTAAATGTTTGAGTTTGGGAGGGGCAAGAATGGAGAGGGGTTTAAATCATTGGTAGTGATCAGGGATATCTAGATCTTCTTTCCAGCTAGTAAATTTATAGACCGATTGAGTCTGTTTTCATCATACTTTCCTATTTTAAAGTGTAGAGCTAGAATGAAGGTTTTTAAAAAATTATCCTATTTTTTTAATTAAGGGAAGGATTTGCATTGGTGCAACTCAGCTGGGCAACTGATTTGATCATTCTTGGCATCAAATGGGCATCTACTTTAGTTTGTTTTGAGAGTAGGGTATGAATCAAAGGACAGTCATCCCCTGAACGATCAGGGTAAGCAGGCCACATTAGACTTGCTGGACACAGTCTTGCAGACACTAATGTGTCTGGAGTTTGCAAATCTCAGTTGCTTTTAAACCTTCGTTGATTTTCAACCTATCATTTATATTACTCCAGCTCTTAAAGGCCTTAACTGAAATGAGTACCCAGCTGTACTGTGCACTATATCAACGGCTTTCAACCTGTGGTCTGCAGACCCAGGGAGTCCACAGACTCTCTAGGATTTCCACAGGGGTCCACACCTCCATTTGAAATTTTGTAAGGGACTGTGAATGAAAAAAGGTTGAAAACCACTGCATTGTTTTAATACATAGTAAGGGCTAGTCATGGTCCCAAAGAGTGTATAGCTTCTGAATACCAGTCCAATATCTTTCCTTTTCTGTATGTGTTTCTCTGAACATGCTTTCCCCCAGTGGGACTGGATGCTTTCAGTGTCATTGGGGTGCTGTGCTTTTGGTGTGTTTAACTCCTGCGCCTTGTAGGTTTCTGCAAAGTGTGATGTCATTTCACTGCCAAACACGTCTGTCATTTGGTCAGTCTTCTGGTTGGAAGAGGAAAGATCCCTTCAGCCACGTGTGCAGGTGCCTGCATCACTCATGAGGAAAGCCAAGCTCCCGTCCCCACTTTGGGTCGCGTTTGAAGATATGTAGTGACCCCAGGCAAGAGTGAACCCCAAATTCTCCAACCAGGGGATGCTGAGGCTGGTGCTTTTGAGGGGGAAAAAAATCAGATTTGTGCCAGGGCAAGAGCTGTGACAGACTGTTCATCTGATTCCCACCTTCCCCACAGCTGGGTGGAAGAGAAAATGAGTCAGGCCTAGTGAGGCGTACTAGGCCTGGGCCCCACGACAATACAGAGACTGAGGATAAAGGCGTTTCACCAGGAGAGCCACATGTTTAGGTTCTTGCGCCAGCTGTCTGAGCACAAAGATGGTGTGAAGTTTTATACGCCGCTCCGTCTCGCAGTGGATGACTTGCTGCGTTTCAGCACCAGGAGGGCCCACGCTGGGCGGGCATGAGGGCGAACTGCTCCAGGGAGGCTGATCTCCCCTCTCACTTCACAGTTGACCGTTGCCATGTCTGGGCTGAGACCTGTGGAGCGAGGCAGTATGCGGGAGCAGCTGCTGCCGCCACTGTTCATGCAGTCCCAGGTGGGTGGATAAACAGAGGACTGCAGCCTCCCAGAGCAGCCAGCCTAGCCAAGGCCAGGCAAACCCTGTAATCACGGATGGCAATCAGGCTCTCTGGATGCCTCATCAAGGACTGGCATGAGCTCCGTGGATGGAGGCATTAAGGACAGCCCAGTGAGCTAGGACAACTGACCCAGGATATTCCTGTTGGCCCAGCAATCCGGAGAGTGTGTCTTAGTAACGACTCTGGGCTTGCATGCCAGCATGCTCGCCCAGCTCCTTATAGAGCTTTAAATGCATTTCTGGGCGGGCTCAGCTGGTTTCAATGATGTATTCAGTGCTGAGGACTTGCTTTGTCTTCCGTGGTGTGAGAGGCATTGGCTTGGACGCTGTGCTTCATCTCCATGCTGCAGCCTGGTGGAGTGATAGTAGAACAGCCCGGGGTTCTCCGAGCACAGGACCTTGCGGCATTCAAGGCGTTCTCTTGTTATCGCTGTGCAGTAATAATTCAGCTGCTACAGGAAGGATAAAAATGCACTGAGCTATGCTAGCTTGGGAACCTTTAAAACTTCCCTTGCGGAGGTTAGGGGAAAACACCCAGGTACAAAGGCGATAGGTACGATACAAAATGAAAGGGGTGGAGAATCTATCAGCTCGCATAGGCTAGGTGGTGGGATTATGGTCCTGGATTGTGTCTTTGTAATGATACTTTGCACCTCTGTAATGGAAGATTTCAGAATCCTTAACAAATATTGAGGCAAGCCGGTGAGCCAGGAGAGGTATTGTTATCCTCGATGTACAGATGTAGAGGCTGAGGCACACAGTGGTTGTGACATAGTCAAGACAACATGGGAAATTTGGAAATAATAATGTCCTGATTCCCGCAAGCCAGTCCTCTCTCATATGTTAAGCTCCTTCTGATCCAGGTAGCTGGAGTTTTGCAACCTTAGGCTGAAAAGTGCTATTACTTATAAAATATTATTTTTGTACTAGTAAGATACATTCCCATTGAAAATTAATGCAGCGATTACACAAAGGCAAACTGAAATCTGTGAGTATTTAATACCACTGGCGCCTGTTGTCAGTATATGATGTGATCCCAACAACATATTCTTATGGCAGGAGTTACCAGGTAGCGATGTTTCTTAATCTTACAGGTTTTCTTTTCTTAGCCTGTGAGCAGTGTACAGTCTTTGAAGAAATGCTGTACTGTTGTTAGCTTTGTGATCTGGTTCTTTTGTGTGAGACGTTGCAAGTAGCTGAAGAGTTGACTGTCTGCCTTAATCTGTTTTATAGAGTCAATTCTTGGGGCAGAATCGCTTTCCTCGGAACCAGGTACTGGTATTTGGGATGAGATTTCTGAAACAGCTTGTGTGCTATTTTTGACCACCTCTGTTCAAGGACTGGTGTAAATAAAGAAGTTACACTAAGAATATACCCAGGCTGTGCATCACTAATTCCTCCTCCAATAGGAACCTGACCTGCAAAGTCCCCAAATCTGCTACTGCTTGAGAGAGAGGGCACAATATTGAGACTCATCAGTCTTTGAAGACTTTTCTAACATCCACCTGGCTCCTTGTGATAGGAAGGAAGCTGGTTCTTGCTCTGTGCTGGCTGTGCATTGTCAAGTTCCTACTCTGCAGATATCGCACAGACCAGTTCCAGCAGAGCTGTCCATTGTGGCAGCTGCTTCCCTTCCATATAGTTTTTGTTCTTCAGATAAATCTCTCTTCATCAGGGTAGGCATTTTTTTCCCCCCTAAAAAAAGAATTGCTATCTGTTGAAATTAAAACCAGAAAGTTGTAGGGAGGGAGGCGGTAAATGGATGTGAAGAAATAGAAAACAACCAATTAAATAGTACATTGTGTGTAATTTTCCTTGGCAAATTGCCATGAAATTGAAGAACATTTTAACAACTAGTCATTTCACTTGTATTTGAACTATGCCGATGGATTGCTTGCATGGGAACTTTAGTCATTTCACAGTGGGTCCCCTCATCTTTGGTACCACTCCATTTGCCCTTCTTAAAAAAACACTCTTACTACCAGCAAGAGCTTATAGTCAGTTGGATCATCTTTAGTAAAAGGTGATTTCATGGGAAATGTGACGGTGCTCCAGCTAAAATGAGAGGACTCAACTGTTGTTCTGGGGGGTGAAGCTTTCCATCAACAGTCACGAAATATGTACAGATAGGATACTTTCTGTCTGGGAGGGATTTACAAATAACACAGGCTTGCCACAGCCCTAAAAGACAGGGAAGTATTTATCAGCCCGAGTGTACCAATGAGCATTGCAGAAAGAATGGTTAAGTAACATGTCTGAGGTCACACAATGAGTTTGTATCAGAGCCAGGAATAGACTTTAGATAGCTTGACTCCTGATGCTGAAGTTGAGCCACAAGACTACTGTGCATCTCTGTAGGACTTCTTAAAGTGGTATTTTTACCAGCAAAGCGACTGTTGCTAAAAACAAAAGACCAAGATTTTCAAAAGATTTAAGGGGGCCTCAGGTTTTACTACAGCACTACATTAATGTGCACTAGGGTACTTTTAGTTTGAGCCAGTTAGCGTGCAGCACGTTGGTATGCTTTAGAAGTCACACCCCTCTGGGGGCACATTGCTGCTCCGTGTAGACAAGTCCCGAGACCTCTTAAAGTTTGCTGATTTTCAGAAAATGCTGAGGCCGCCTTCAGGCGTTGCAAGCTGGGCACCGCAAAAATGAAGCATCTAGAATCACTAGTCACTTTTGAAAACCGTAGCCCCAAAGCTCAGCTGCTTGAGAAAGCCACGTGGTCGTGGCTCATGGAATTTTTCTCTCATCCCTTCAGCTGTGTAACCTTGCCCAAGACACAGTTACACATATGATAATGTTGCAGAATCACATCCACAGTCTACTGCACTAGGAGTCAGTCCCCCGGCCAGCTATAACATTCAGCACTTGGCAAGCTAGCAGGTTGCCTTTCAAAGCAGTCGATGTTCTATCCGAATGCAGTGTATAATGAAGCCTGCAGTTTCACGGCATGGAACGTGCTACGGAGTGTGTTAATCAGGAGAGTGGATGGATAAGTGCGATTAAAAAGTATCGTAACATTCTAGAAGCATCTAACTCCTGAAACATGAAGCATTGTCTCGTGGCTTCTGTTCTGTGTTTGTACAGCACTTAGCGTGGTGGGGTCCTGGTCAGTGACTGGGGACCCTAGACGCTACCGCAATCCTAATCGTTGTAATAACAACAGTGGGTGTTTTGGGTTGTGATCCTGGTGTTGATCTTGACTAGTTGTGTGACGCTGGGCAGCTTCCTAATGACTTGCAGCTCCTGCCTTCTTTGGTAGCTTTTTGGGGGCTTAGCTCCTCAGATCCCTTCAGCTCTGTGCCTTATTTCCCCATCTTTAAAATGGGGCTAATAACTTCCCCCATAATGCACTTCCAGCTCTCCAGCCAAGGGCATTATCAGCCGGACCCTTTGCTATTGGGTACGTCCGTACAACAAAAAAGACACACAGCAGCATCTCTCAGACCCCAGGTCCGTTGGCTTGAGCTTGTGGGGTTAAAAATAACTGTGTAGAGGTTTGTGTCTGAGCTGGAGCCCAGCTCTCAAACCTGGTCAGAGGCTGAGAGCCCACACGTCTACATGGCTATTTTTAGCCCTGCATCGAGAGGCTGAGTCAGTTGACCCAGGCTCTGAGACTTGCTGCTGCAGGGTTTTTTTTTGTTTTTGTGTGTTCCTGTGTCGACATACCCTTAGAGTCTGCAAAAGTATTGCCACTGGGAGCAGGTTCTCCAGAAGCGCAATGTGTGACTGCTTGTCTCTTATTGTTGTTGAATCAAAATAAGGTTTTCAGAGCAGTGTGTTTCAAATCCGTGAGCATGTTCAACATGGATGTTGGTATGGAAGCTCCTTTGATATCCAGCCCCTCTACTTTGGCATGTGTAAGTTGGAGGAAGATGCTTATAAACTTGTCCATGCCGTTGGACATTCGGATCTTTAGAGACCAGGGAGATAGCTCCTTGCAGTTCAGACAGCAGCGTGAAGGTGACATTTTTCGGAAGTGGCCATTATAACTGCACTGACGAGTCCAATTGGAAGGTGCAAGGCAGGTGGACATTGTGGTGTGGAAATGAGTGAGCTAGGCTTGCTACCTTTCTAATGGCTCGTAACTGGACTCCCAAGGCCCTGCCCAGTGTTCTGCCCCTTCCTCCAGGTCCCCTCCTTACTCCTCCTCTGTCCCCAAGATTAAAAAAAATTGACATCATGGCTTGTCAAATGGCATCTGGACACATGAGCCGAAACCTGGACTCTCCAGGTGAAAACCGGATGGATGGGCGAATCTTCGGATTCCCCTTTGAATGCTTGTGCTTAGAAATTCCTGGTTTGTTCAATGCTGAAGTTTGGGGAAGTGCACTTGGAAAGAAGGGAGGCTATTTTTTGTGTTGTGTTCTTCGTTTTCTGGATGATTGCTTTGTCTACAAGTGCCCTGAATTGATTTCTAGTTTCCTGCTAATCAGTGGGCCTGCAATTACTATTGCCTCTGATTGCAGCAGTGATGCCAATGAGAGCTTTCATGTCCCTGAAGGTTGTTCACTTGAATCCCTTCCTTTCTTAGTGTACACTTTGACTGTGGCCTGGGGGCTTTTACAGCTTTGCCCAAAGGGTTTAGATGAGGGTCCTGTTAACACAATACATTGTCATCATACATGGCGGCTGACGTCTAGAACACTGTATTAGTGATCAGTTAATTCTATGTGGAGAGGCACAAAAGGGCTAAGAGCTGTATGAGGTTTTTTCAACAAAATGTCATTGATCGGAAAACATCAATTCTCCAAAACAAACCTGTTGTGGAAATGGATTGGTTTCAGCAAAACAGTTGTCGGGGAGGCTGTTGAGCGCCAGGTTGGAATTTCTCAACAGCCCCAGAGAGAGGGATCTCAAAATAGCCAGGAGCCTGTGGTCGGGGCCCTCACCTGGGAAGTGGGAGACCCGGGTTCGACTCTCTCCTCTGAATCGGGCAGGGCTCAACATTCAAGAAGAGTTCGAAATGGCCGAGTTATTGGAGTTCTTGTAGGCTGGGGCATGTCTGAGATGGAGGGCAGGGGCTAAGACCCAAAGAACTGGGTCAGAAGGAGGTCAGAGAGCAGGGAGATGCTGTAACAACCCTCAGCCTTGGAGTATCTTCTTTTAAGATAAGGAACCAGATGATTATATGAACTGTGTCAGCTGTCTTGTGAGCACTATTGACCGAGTATCTCATGCTGCTGACAGTCAAGAAGAGCTAATCCTGCTGGGCGACTGCTTCATCGTTCCTAGACTTTTGGCACCAAAGCAGCTAGCCACTGAGTTTCGTTGACTCAGCGCTGAGCAGGGGATTGGATGTTCATCTTCCAAAGTCCTTTTCTTTCAGGCTCATGGGTTTTTCATGGGAATTTGGCTCTACCGTTCACCCTGGGGCCAGCGTCGTATGCAGAACCTTTCTGTTCTCGTCTTCTCATTCCGACGCACGCCACAAAATCCAAAGCCAGGTTTCAAATATTAAGATTTCTCCGTTGGTGGAAATCAGTGTACGTTTCAGTGGAGCTACCCTGACTTGCACCGGCTGAGGATCTGGTCTTAGTGTGTTTGCTACCCCAAAATCTTAATGAAAACTGAGTGAAAATGGAGTTTGGGGTAGAGATTGAAAATAACACAGTTTAGTCTTTTCTGGCCACATTCTAGCTGTGTATACGTGTGCTGCTCACACAGGCTTTTGCGGGTCTCAAGGTTTGAGGTTGTGGGTTAGCAATTTTGGTAAAGATCTTAGTTCATCCACCTCCCCTTCTCAGCCATTTGTGAAGAATGCTGATAAATTTAAGCAATAGTCCAGGAGATAAGAGATAAGGAGAAATAGCCTTGCAGTAACAGGCTCTAGATTAGCATGCTGCAGAGAGAGAGCAAACATAAAGTGGGCTTAATGTTGGCAGCAACTGCAGAGCTATCTTGGAATGCCGATATTATTTATTTATCGTTTACACAGTCCTGTAAATTTATAGGGCACTTTACAAACAGAGGAAGACCCTTGTCTGGAAGAGTTTGCAATCAGAGCGAGAGAGGGCCCGGGTGTGGGTGGACAGCCGGAGAGGAAGGCGGGTTGCTGGAAGAGGGACTTTGGTGGCGAGGGATTTGTAGGAGGCCGGAAAAGGAGCCTTCGGAGAAATGGATGGAGGCTCGAAGCTGGGAGTGGACAGCGAGGAAAGGCAGTGTAAGGAAAGAAGAGTGAGAGGGGGAAGGAGAGTACTGAGAAGAGGAACAAAATTGATGACTGCCAATTATCTCGACTCCTTTCTTTTGCTCTGGGGGAGGGGCGGATGAGGAGATGAGTCATTTCCAAAGCAGAGCGATACAGAGCATTCTGTTACCTTTTCAGGCCCTCTTTCTTGGTGTGGTGTGCAACAGAAGCTGCTTTTACTAGGAGTAGGGTGGCACCTGGGTGGGCGCGTGTGGCTGGCCCAGGAAAGTGACTCCTTGCGGTCAGGTGCCAGCCGTGTGCCTGGGGTATCTGAGCTGCAGCACGGAGGGTGCCTTGGAGGCGTTCGTGAAGAGGCCCCTGCGTTGCTGTCCGAAAACTCTGCCTAGCACAGCATATGCCACAACCTTGCCTGGCTGGAGGAGCCTTGTCCAGCTCTGTTCCCGTAGCTACAGCGTGTAAGACTCAGACACCTCATGGGTGGAGACGGTCAAAAGCGTCCCGGGGCACTTGCCAGCCACCTCTCAGAGACAGCGTCACTCTTAACCCTTTGCAGCTCCGTGGCAGTGCATTCTCGCTGTGCAGCCTCAGTGTCTGTCTTCCCAGATGACTGTGGTGAGGGCTCCTGTTACCATTGGTATCTGCATTTGTCCTCATAACACCTCTCTGAGGTGGGGACTTGTTGTTATCCCATTTGCTCGGTGAGAAGAGGGCAAGAGACTTGCCCATGGTCACACAGGAAGTCTGTGTCAGAGCTAGGAATTGAACCCAGCTCTCCTGAGCCCCAGGCTGGTGAGACAATAGATATCCAGGCAGACCACGGCTTTATGATGTTCGACTTAAGACGAATGGCACTTATGATGTTTCTGAATTGACACCCTGATTCTGCTTATGACCATTGGTTTTGACTTTATGACGCTCGGTCCCGCACTGGACAGGATTGGGTTCCGAGTTACGGCGTTACGACTTATCCTTATTTTCAGGAACCCAATTGTAAATCTGAGGACTGCCTGTAACTTGTGCAGGTTTATGCACGTCTTTCTGCTTCTGAAGGGGAGGGGATGGAGGAGAAATGTGCAGTACCGAACCTCCGGCAGTGCAGAGCCTCCGGACTGTACCTCTTCTCATTGATCTTTCTGTGGCTTTCATTTTACCCTAATCTTAAAGAGGCCTTATCAGTCTGGTCAGCCCCCGAAATGTATCAGCCTTGTGCATGTAACACTAAGGTTTCGGCAGCTTTTGCTGGATGCATTGGGACTGCAGCTACCCAACCACATCTATGGAAGCCCGAACTTCAGCAAATTGCATGCTCCGTGATTATGGGTTACCTCTTGAATCCTGTGATACCAAGAATGTATGAAAACCTTTCAAAAGACAGAAGAAAGCTCATCATGCTTGTTTCTGTTTCAGGTTTTGCTTTAAGTTTACCAGCCAAAAGTCATGCTTCTTGGTTTGTTACTCATCTCCTGGGGTCAGGAGGGACATTTCCCCCATGTGCTGCTGTGCACATTCAGTATGATATATAGTTATTTGATCTTCATTTGAGCCATGAGCTGTGCCAGAGACAAAGTACTTGATAAAACCAGCATTCTGAACGGCCATGCCAAATCCTACTTCCTGGGATTACTTACAAAAAATATTTCTGTGGTGACCTTGACTGACTATTTAGAAGACTGAACTTTTCTTATTCGCGCACCTTTCACTAGTGCAAATAAGGCCTCAGATACTGTCATGAAGCCAGGCTCAGGAAGAGATCACTCCGAAGACTGCTAGGTTTGCGAGGAAGGATTGATGTCCTCAGAAGGGCCCAGAGTTGCCAAATTTGGCTATTTCTAAACTGATGAAGCAGAAACTGAACTTTCTTGGATCCAAAGCACACAAGGACTGTTTACCAAGCAAATTAAGATGAGGTAGAAAAAGAGAGAAGCCCAAAAGCATCTTTTTTAAAAAAAAAAAATGGTAAAAATTGGAAACCCTATGTGTGGATAATTAACTTCCACTTTTGCTATTTGAACAGAGCTGTATTTAATGGATAGATAACACTGCTCTACAGCCAAAATGCTTCTGAAATAAATGTAGTCAAACTTTACTAATTCTGGGTCACTGAGAACGAAAATGATTTTTAAAATTGTTGATTGGCTCTAGTTTTCAAGGTATGCTATTGGGTCAGTATATACGACCCTTGACATGGGAATGGCGGAGGATAAGTGAGTTATAAAGGGAAGGGATCTCAATTTAAACCAGAAATTACTAAAATACATCTTTGACTGGATCTATAAATAAATCTATGACTGGGTTTGGACAGTACTTGCTTTTTAGGCAAAACAATGAATGATGCAATCTGAAGCTGCTATTGCGTCATACATGATATGAATTGCATCATGTTATTCCTAGAAGTCATGGATGATGCAATCATAATGAAGCTTACATCACTCTGCTGAACAAATTGCCCTATATCAGCTCTAGAAATCATACAGTGTCGTACTCTATTATTTGTCAGTGTTTGATTTTGCAAAGGGACACATTTCTGTTTAGCCAAAGTGAGCAGAGATGCCTCGTGCTTGTGTGAACAGTGCAGATAACTTCTGCTATGTTTGTGGTGAAGTGACTTTTGCATCACAAAAGCGCAGTATAACCACTATGGTTAAGAAAGCCTATCACCTTTATTTTGGCTGCAAAATTGGAGATCAGGACAAGAGGTGAGCCCCACACATATGCTGCAACACTTGTGCAACAAATCTTTGCCAGTGGTTGAACAGGAAAAGGAAATCTATGCCTTTTGCAGTGCCAATGATTTGGAGAGAGCCAACAGATCATACCAGCAATTGTTACTTCTGCATGGTGCCTCCAGTTGGGAAAGGTGTGTCAAAGAAGAAAAAGTGGACTGTGCATTATCCAAACATTCCATCAGCTATACGCCCAATACCCCCCGGAGAAGGACTGCCGGTTCCTGATGCACCAGAATCATCCTCACTTGAGTCAGACAAGGAAGAGGAAGAGGATGAAACTTCTGGTCCTGAACCATCAATGTCACAGGACCCACATTTTCTTCCATCCTTCTCCTCTGAACCACACCTCATAACGCAAGCTGAACTGAATGACCTTGTCAGGGATTTGGAACTACCCAAGAGTAAGGCAGAGCTGTTGGGCTCCAGACTACAGCAGTGGAATCTCCTGGCAGGTGATGTTAGGGTTTCCATGTTCCGTGACCGTCAAAAGGATCTTGTCCTATTCTTCTTCATGGAAGGTGATCTTGTAGCCTGCAACAACATGGATGGTGTGATGGCAGCCCTCAACATCGTTCACGATCCAGATGAGTGGAGACTCTTCACTGATTCATCGAAGATGAGTCTCAAAGCTGTTTTGCTGCATAATGGCAATGTTTTGCCATCAATTCCAGTTGGTCATGCGGTCCATATGAAGGAAACCTATGACAACATGAAACAACTTTTGAGGTGCATAAACTATGACCAACATCAGTGGCAGCTTTGTGGCGATTTGAAGGTTGTTGCTCTCTTGCTTGGTCTGCAGACTGAATACACAAAGTACTGCTGTTTTCTCTGCAAATGGGATAGTCGTGCAAGAGATTCCCACTACATCAGGAAAGATTGGCCACTCCGACAGTCATTGGAGCCTGGGAGGAAAATTGTTCAGCATCCACCACTTGTTGAATCAAGGAAGATTTTGTTACCACCCTTACACATCAAGCTGGATCTGATGAAGAACTTTGTCAAGGCCACTGACAAAACACAAGCAGCTTTCAAGTACCTCTGTGGAAAATTTCCAAGGTTAAGTGAAGCTAAGATAAAGGAAGGTGTCTTTGTTGGTCCTCAGATTCGTGAACTTCTTCGAGATGATGCATTTGACCATGCACTGCGTGGCAAGGAAAAGACGGCATGGAAAGCCTTCCAGTCAGTGACAATACATTTTCTCAGAAACAACAAGGCAGACAACTACAGGTTGTTGGTGGAAAACCTCCTCAAGGCATACAAAAGCCTTGGTTGCAACATGTCACTAAAGATACATTTTTTGCACTCTCATCTAAATTTTTTTCCACCGAACTGCGGAGCAGTGAGCAACGAGCACGGCGAGCGATTTCACCAGGACATTGCAACAATGGAGAAATGCTATCAGGGCAAATGGAGCCCATCAATGCTTGCAAACTATTGCTGGACAGTGACAAGAGATGCTCCATTTAATGAATACAAGAGACAAGCCAAGAAGCGCCGAGTAGACACTGAATAGGACTAAACTATGTACATAATAGTTTTTTGCCTTTTGTTTCATAATACATTTTATTTATATAACCCTTTTGCTGATTTTTAAAGTGTTACATAAACAGGACAGGTGAAATATTATCATGTAAAGCAACCATAAACACATGAAAAGACCTAGGTTTACAATTTATGATTAAAACTCTACTATCTACACAATATACACAGACATAAAATGTAAAAACTTAAATATCTTAAAAAACAGTAGCCAATCAGTTGTTTTAATTGTCATATTTGAATTCAGCACATCAAAATACGTAATAAATATCACATTTTATCTCTGAAGCAGACGACTTCTAAAAAATTGTAGACCAGTGTAATCAGCTCGTGTGGAAAAAGTTCTAGTGACTCTGTACTCTGCATCTTTAATGACCTCTCCTGCTTAAGTATCTGTACTGAGAGCCATCTTGCTGAGGATGGCATTTTCAGAGCAGGGTACCAGCCCCTGTACTTGTGTGTGCAAATGGGCACTTGCTTGCTGAACTCTGATTAGTCACAGCTCACGGATGTACACATTCAAAGGCAGGTGTAGTAAATGCACATGTAGATGGCCAGTTTCACCTGTTGTGCAGGGAGGCCAAAGTCAGACATGGCATTATCTTGACTTCAGGGGACTGTTATTTGGCCTTCAGTGTTGCAGGGATGTGTGTGCGTACATTTGTTTCTGAGTGGGAGGTGATGGAAGGGAACTGTGGCGTTCAGAGCCTCCAGTGGTGGAGGGCTATGAAGCAGGTTAGTAATAAAAATGGGATATGTGGTATAAAATGGCAGTTGATGTCATGGGGTGCAAACATTTACGAGGATGAGCAGTGCTTTGCAACTTGTGAATAATATGGCCAGGCCCATAAAACATTTACGCCAGCATCATCATGTAGCAGGGACACACACGTACGTGTTTGCATAACTTAACAAAGGATGAATCCATGAATGGTTAATAGCAAAGATGATCAAGGGTTCAACTCCATGCTTGAGGTGACTCTAAACCTCTGAGTGTCAGACCTGGGAGGGGAAGACAGGTGTGGATCACACCTATTGTCCCATTTGGTACATGCCCCCTGAAGCTCTGGTACTGGCCAGTGCTGGAGACAGTTAGGTGGACCATTGGTCTGACTCAGTATGGCCGTTCTTATGCATATATTTATATGTTAAAATGCACATTCGTATGCTTGTGATGAGAGTTGTCCTGGAGTGTGGTGTACCCTTAAATACATATACTTTATCTGCATAGGGCCAGATCCATAGCAGGTGTAAGTTGGTTTATTTCCACACCTGAGAAGATTCTTCTTTTGTCAAGGCCCATTTTCTCATAACTTTTAATGTAACTGTTCTGAATTTGTTGTAGTTTTAAGACCCTTTGGAAGCTTGACACAGAGACGTTTCTTCCTGAAATACATTTACTCTGTCTCAGGAAAATTCTCTTGTCGATCGTGAGTGCTGGAATTTGTGTCCACAAATGCTGAGGTGTTTGAACAATCCCCTCTTGCCAGGTGGTGTCTTCCTTCCCCTCGTAAAAACTCAGAGTTGGTTGGACCCCCTCAGCCTTGAGAACAAGTGTGTGTTAATTTGCCCTGCGAAAACATGTAAGTCTCTGAATCATTGGCCTTGTAGCCTTGAATAATGTTCACATCAACCCCACGGAGCTGATACAAGTAACCGTTTCCAGATACAAGTAACTGGCAGCAAGAGAGTCAGATTCTTACCCAACCCTGGACGGCAGAAACAACATTAAAGAAAGAAGAGAAAAGAGACACATCTTTTTTTCCTCCCTCTAAAAGTCTGTTTCCTCAAAACCCCGTTTTCACAGAAGACTCTGTATTTCCTAGAGTCAACATTTCCATCTCTGACAAAAAAAAAAAAAAAAAAATGAAATTGCAGAAAGACGGCATGTGGTCTGGCGTGCTGCCAAGCAGAGCACGCTCTTTGGGGTTATTATTAGGTAGATAACTGTATCAAGAGCTGAAGCGTCATCTTGTCTCTGAAGGCTGCAGCGCTCCGTGTTTGAAATGCTGATACGCTTGATGCTGATGAGAAAATCTGTTGTACTTTCTCAAATAACTTTTTGCAGCAATAACTCGGTGTCATAGGAATTCCTGGGGGAGATGATAGCGACTCCAGTGGGGTCCACGGCTAGAATTGAGGTTGCAGAACAGCTTCTATTATTGTCCACTGCTTATACCTGCTCCTGACTTTAATAAAAGCACACACAGTTGGGATGGAATCTTACATGCTTGGAGTTTGATCAGGGATGGGCAAACTTTTTGGGCCAAGGGCCATATCGGGGTTGCAAAATGGTATGGAAGGCTGGGTAGCGAAGGCTGTGCCTCCCTAAACAGCCTGGCCCCGCCCCTGATCCAACCCCCTCCCACTTCCTGTCCCCCCTCAAAACTCCCGACCCATCCAACGCCCCCTGCTCCTTGTCCCCTGACCGCCCCTTCCAGAGAGACCCCCACTCCTAACCACGTCCCCAGGACCCCACCTCCTATCCAACCCCCTCCCACTCCCTGTCCCCTGACTGCCCCCCTTGGGACCTCTGGCCCTTTTTCCACACTGCCCCGCAGGAGCACGCAGCCCAACCCCCCAGAGTGCTGCCCGCGTGGCAGCATGGCTCCGAGGGATGAGGAAAGGCGGGGGTAGGCCGGGAGTTGCCTCTTTGGCTGCGAGCTCAGGGGCCAGGCAGGACAGTCCCGCGGGCCGGATGTGCCCCATGAGCCGTAGTTTGCCCACCCTGAGCTAGATACCCTGGGGTGAATTAAGTTCTTGCAGACCTCGTGGTAAAGGTTGGACTCAAGAAGGGATTGTGGGGAGTAGACGTTAGTGGTGCTATGGATAAATTCAGAGAATGATATTCTGTGTATAAGAGGCATCTGAAAGAATGCTATGGGAGAAACATCCAGCATCAGCAATGAAGCAGAGGGTAGGGAGATGGGGAAGAAGAGATGAGCGGAGTAGCAAGAAGGGACAGAGTTGTGAAGGGTCTTGGAAGTCACGACATGGAGCTAGCTATGGCAGAAGAGTGGGGAGCCGGTGGAGGGATTCACAGAGCAGGGTAATGTAGTCAGAATCACAGGCCAGGAAAGTTCTTACAAAGTGCTATGAGATCTTCAGAAGCTTGTCTCTGAAACGTTAGATTCCGTCTGTCTCTCTGTACTATCTATATCTGCTTAGGTCTATATATAACACATCAGTGGGAGGTATTTTGGCTGATGCACTCACAGTTTTGAGCCACAGTGAGAGATTTAAAAATATCTCCCTGTTCTAGGAACATACACCATGACAGATGTCATCCAGAGCGGGAGTGGCCTCCAAAATGGGAACACAACATTAGTACTACGAGCGTCAGTATTCTAGTCGATGACTTATTACTTAGATAGCACTACAAGACGTGTGAGGTCTATGATTTCTGCCTGTCAGAATTTTTTCACACATCCAGTCACGCAGCAGCTGTCTCTCCTCTCTCTAAGTTGCTGTTTCATTTCCTAATGAACTTTCCTAGGGTTTCTAACTAGAGGCCTGGCAAATCAAAGCTAAACAAAACACAGACAATGGGTGAGCCAAGAGTTAATTGTTGTTCATATTGCAGTGGCACCCAGAAGCTGGCTCAGGATCGGGGCCCTGTTTAGGCAGGCCTCCAATTCACTGCCTCAAGGTTATTATTTTATTGTAGCATGTCATTTAGTGACCCCATTTGAGCTCATGGCCCCATCATGCCAAGCAATGTTACAAGCACCTGGTCAGAGAGAATCCCAGCATTAGGAGGTGAACGAGGAGGACCGATTTTTGTCTGTCCTCTGTGCAGAGGTGTAGGATGCGGTGTCTGCCACACGGCATTGCAGAGCTTGCATAGTGCAGCTGAAGCATTGAGGAAACGTCTCCAACAAGTACCTCTCTAACACGTTCTGCTGCGTGTGTGCGTGCAAACGGCACTGGGCCACGTTCTCTTCTGGAGAGGTTCTTGTGCTGTTCTCATCACTGAAGCATCCGAGTGCCTTCCAGTGCATTTTAAACCACGTGACATGCATCTGGGGCATGTTTTGTTATCTCATCCTCTTCCCAGGCAGAAAGGGGGGTGCAGGGAGTGACTTATTTTGGTAGGATTTCTTTTTTTTTTAATGGATTTGATTTTAAATGTATATGTTACTAGGTATTTATGCTTGAGAAGGCAAGGGCAAAGGCTTATAACGTAGCCAAACCAGGATGGATCTTTTTAGGTTGTAAGCTGGGTGTTCTGTCTAGTACAATGGGGTGCAGCTGTCCATGGCCGCAGCGTTTAGGGTCTATAGAAATACAAAGGATGATAAGAAAGATCATGAAAGGCATATCTGACCCCAGAGCCATCTCCCCATCAAATTGCTGCACCCTGCTATGGAGGTGGAAGAGTTGTTTAAAATCTACAGTTGTGGCATCAAAATCCCCTCAAGCGGGCCGAGCAGGGACAGCTGTCCTATACTAATCTTAGCCAAAGTCAGCCTGCTGTTCCTCTGCCTGGGTCACTAACGAGGAGGCTTTGGATGTCGGTTCAAACACCAGGCTCTGGTGAAAACATTTGCTGTGTCCTTCCGCTCCCACGTTCAGGGTGGGAACGGAAAAGGGCTTAATAAATCGGCACAAGAGAATTAATAAAAGGGAGGGACACATGCACTCCACTCCAAGATTCTGTTTGTATCTTGTGTCCCTCCCTTTTATTGATAAACTTATTAATTTCCAGGTCAGAAAAGTCCCAAGGGGGCTTCTGAATTTCCCAGTGTTGGTCTGTTACCTGCCCAGCGTGTCATTTCCAGCCATAGACTCCCCTTTTTCCTTCCTGTCTGCCCACGGGCTGGCTGGAGCATTGGGGCAGCTGGCCATATTGCTCTGAGAGAACAGCATGTCATCCCAGCTGTAGCCAGTGTGGCTTGAGGGGAATTGTATTGTCCCAGAATCTTGGGGGTCAGAGATGGAAGAGTCTTGTTATGCCTAACTCCCTACTAGGGTAGGACCTTTCCCAACAAGACGCTTTATAGGGTTTGTTCAGTTTAACTATATGGGTCACTAGCAAAGGCACTATCAAATGCTAGCTGGTTTGGGGGCCAGAAAGTTTGACCGCCCTTGTGAGTGATCTTTCATGGAAAGTTTTGCCTTTTAGATACTTCCCACATAATTTTAATATAAGAGTGGGGTCATATTAACCACTGGGAGAGGAGAGGTTGGGATAGCATGTGACTTAATGTTGTATCGACAGTCAACAACCCATCAAGCTCTCTGTTCCAGAGAGCTGCTCTGATTTGACTTGTATGGAGCTGTGGGTTTGTTTGCTGACATTTCCCCTGCTATTGCAGTTAATTCTTAGAAAAACAGGATGCAGGGAGAAGCATTCAGAAGACGCCACAACCCAGGTGGGACGTGGTGCAAAGTTAGATGAGTTGTAGAGGCCTCATAACCTTGAAAAGTGGCCTTTTCTCTTTTGTATATTATCTAATGCTGCCTATGTATTCTGACCTTGTAAGAGTGGCATGGCCCGGAGCGACAGTGATAACAGATTAAAAACATCAGTGGCATGACCTGGAGCGACAGTGACAACAGATTAAAAACAAATACATAGAAAGCTTTGGGAGCGTGGGTGTCATTGGAAGAACAGAAGGGTGGAAAATATTTCTGGGTTGGTGTCATAGGAAGCAGCCAGGGCATCAGTATGAAAGACGAGTAAGAGGAAGGCCGGGTAGGACATGTAAATAGCAGGAGCCTTGTGGTGGTGTATGTCTCCCGCCTGTCTTCTGCCTCTGTGCAGGGCTCTGTAGCAGCTGTTGGAACTACAGTACATACTGTACATTCTCCTGCTCTGGAAACACATGATGTAACCCGGCCTCTTGTACATTGCAGGAGGGCACGTCACACTAGGAAATAAATGTGGCGATGGCAGTTTTATGTTTCGCTTTCAGGTACATAACGTAACAGATAGGTAATTATTGAGACACCCATAAAGTCTCTTTGTTTTTCCACTCCTCTTTTAGCTCAGGTATTGCATGCGTGCGCTTGTGTATCCGTTCAGGCTATCTACGGGGTCTGCCTCTTTGTTTCCTCTTTGCCCAGTAACCTAAAATGCTTTGTGTGAAGATAACGCTTTAGTTCTCCTCCTGTCATCTCTGTGTGTATTGTTTCAGTGACAGCTAGCTCTGTACCTTGACACAAGAGACTGTGTGCATGTGTGTGTGTGTATGTACATATGTAACATGAATTAGCCTGCGTTAACAAATCCGTGCACCTGAGTGGGTAATATTAGCCAGCATCATAATTTGAATAGCTTTAAAGGGACATCAACTTAAACTGAGCCCCGAATTCACATTCTGTACAAACAAGTTGCTGTATAAAATTTAAGAGCAATAGAAGTGTTTCTCCAATTTATTTTTGAAATGTCCCAGTGAAAAGTCTCTGCTTTAAAATATCCCCCTACAATGTTTGAGATCCTGGGATCCTGGCATTAGGAATCGGAAGGTGAAAGTGACATCACTCGCTGCTATTTTCCAAGCTGGGTAAAATCCACAAAAGCAAACGAAGGCCCTGATTCAGGAAAGAATCTATTTTCAGGCAGGACTCTTAAAGTCCTGTTGAAGTCAGTCAGACTTAGGCACATGCTTTTAACTGTGTTTCTGACTTGGGACCTTGGAGCATAAATAACACCAAGGAAACTGGATTTTTAAGTTTTTTGCTGCTAGTACTCAGAAGACCTTCAGCACTGCCAGCTCTCCCAATTTTATCTCTAGCCTCACCATATTTTGGGGTTTTTCTTAAAGGTTCCAGCTCCGGGAGTCATGTGATTATTTAAGAATCTCAGCTCTTATTTAAGCAAAGTATGTTTCTAGCCCTTGTGATTGTCTAGAAAAGTGTGAAAAAGTGAATCGTCAAGGCTCTAAACTGGAAAGCAAAGGAAAGAACCCCACCTGTATCCATTTAAAAGTGGCTTTATTATGAAGCTAGTCTCAGTAATTCTGGGGGCTGGGCTCATGTTATTTGAACCCTCGAGGTTGGCTGCTCTGGATCATCACAGTAAGAGAGGTAAATACATTTATTTGGAACGTATGCTTCCATATTTTAGTAGCGAAATATGTCCTACAGAAAGAGAAAGCTGATGGCTTCTTATATTTATTTAAAGAGTGACAGAGCTCATGTTTTTGTGAGAGTTGCAGGGCTACTTTTGCTCTGATCTCCAGAGAACGCAAATGTAAGTCACACAGTCCGTCTGTAACAGACAATACTGAACAGTTAAATGTTCAGGTGTTATTTTATATCAACAAAGGCTTCTCGAGAGATGAAACGTTGCTATAAAAAGCTGGATGATATTGGTTCTAGTGGAGAAGGTTAGTCCAACCTTTTAGGGCAGTAGCTTTCGAAGCCAGCCTGTCTGCCATCCGTTGCCCATTTTGGCTTGAGGCCCTTCAATAGGAATAGACTGGGTGAGTGACAAGGAGTACACACAATCTGTTGTGTAAAGAGAGAACATGAATAACCACACCGATGTCTCACCTGTCTTGCAGATGCCATTGAAATAAAGATGTTCTCCCTGATCCCGTACACATTTAGCCCCCCGACCCCGGAGGGCTTGTGATGTTGGCTAATATCCAAGACATTCTGCTTGGCTCATGGCAGTCAGGGGTGGATTTCGGTGAGCTTGGTCAAACTTGACTTTCTGGATGTGCGTGGTCTGCAGCTTCCAGGCTGTGGAGAGGTTATATCCCTGTGTGGCTGGGGATGCGAATGGCATTAGATCCTTAACTAGGGTGATTCCTACTCGTGTGCCAATGACCGAAGATTGGGCTAGAAAGGAATCGTCGTCTTCTCTCACTCACGCCCTGGCATATCCGCAGGCTCTTATGAGTAGGGGTTGCTCTCCTCTGAAGCACTGAGCTGGGGTTACTCATTAGTGCTAAGGGAGGCAGTGTTGCCTAGTGGACAAAGGCCTGCACTGGGACTCGGGAGACCTGGGTTCTGTTCCCAGCTGGCCTGCTGGGTGACCTTGAGCAAGTCGCTTCCCCCTCTGTGCCGCAGTTTCCCCATCTGAAAATGGGGATAATGATACCGATCTCCTTTGTAAAGCTCTTTGAAATCTACAGAGGAGCGTGGTGGTAGAGGTGTTCCTTTGATTGCACGAGGTGGGCATTGTTGGAATTCAGTCCTTCTCATTGCACTGCTTTGTTCTTTTTGGACTGTTATTTAAATAGCCCAGCTCCATCTTCTGCAATCTGCTCCCTCCCCAAACCCATTCAGTCTAGGTGTCCGGGGGTAGGTTATATGACTGCTGTCCAGGTCCCAATGGCTCCCTATAGCTGGTTATTAGGGGAGTTCCATAGATGCCCTTCCTGCTTCTTCTAATAAAATAAACCATTTCCTAAAACCCAAATGACACACCCAGCCCTGCTTTGAACACTGACCTTTGGTCAGGCGAGCGAGACGCGGGTTAAACAGTAACAGAAAAATGTAAGTTCAGTTTCCGCCTAGAGTAAAAATCAGTGGTGGTTTCTTCTCAACACACTTATTTCTGGAGAGAGTCCCACAGGCCAGGAGTCCACCATGACACAGTTCTGAGTAGCCTGCCAGTGCAACTGCATTCTCCAGTCAAGCTCATAGTAAATCTTTAACTCCTCGTGACTGTGTAATCTAAGTAAAAGCTATAGAAATGTCATGGTTTGAGCTGTTTATGTTGGGCAGAGTATAGAAAAAACTTTATTTAAAGCCCGCCTCCCACGTTGCAAGATGTCAGGTTTAATTCTCGCGAGTACAACAGTGTGTTTGACTGCAAGGTAACCTAGCAACGTACACACAGCCCGCCGTTTACAACCGTAAAACCCAGCAAGCCGTTTTTCAGTCTGTCGTGGATCGATTTATTTTTTGAAAACGAGAAGGGTGCACAGGTGGAGAAGATAATGAAAGTTCTGGGCCATCTACAACTATACCTATGGAGCCAGCCAAGCAAATAAAGTGGTTAGAAAATATGACAACGCATACTTGAAGTTTGGATTCTCCTTTACTGGATCGAATGAGTCCCCATTGCCTCAGTATGTTATATTATAACTGTTATTTTATATTTTTGTTTACAATATTTGATTCTTTTCTAATTAGGAGAGAGTAGAGTTGGATCTTACCCAACAAGAAATTCATATTTTACTCTTTAAAAATATTGAAAACACAATGTAGTGTTCAAAGTTGGACAACTAATTTGTTTTAAAATCAACCAACACCACAATGTGTTTTTAACAATTTTGTTAAAATTGTTGTGTTGCTTGTTTTTCAGTTTTATACATTGGAACACCACAGTTGGCTTTTTTTTAAAGAGCAGTTTTACTAACCCTCTTTGGCTTCAAAGATCTTGAATCATTTCTTTGAGTGCCTATTGCTAGGGATTTCTATTGTTACTGTTGTTTACATTAAAATGAACGGGAAACCTGGATGTTGTTTGTTTACAATGTTATAGTTTGTACGTATGTAATCGTTACAATGAATGTTCCTCAAGTAGTGCCAATAGTGAGCCGCAGTGCCTATGGCAGCTGAACAGGTGGGCCTCGGGGAAAAAAAGTTTGGGAATATCTGCCATGAGCAACAAACGTGATGTTTTTGCTCCTGGGAGCAGTGAAAAGATAACACTTAGCTGGTTAAAGCAAACTGCCGGGTGCACTGGGTTTCACTTCTAGTCTGCAGGTTCAAGTCCGGCCCAGGTCAATAGCGACCAAAAGTCAACGTCTTGTAGATTTCAAGGGCCGATTGGACCATTGAGATTATCTCCCTGATCTGCATAACCCAGGCCAGACAACTTCTCAGAATAATTCCTTTGGAACTAGAACATTTCATAAAAAATTCCAGTCTTGAATAACGTGGGATTGGAAACAGAGGCACAAAGAAGTCAAGTGACTTGCCTTGGGTCACAAAACAGGTTGGTGAAAAAGCTGGGAACAGACGGCCGATCTCCTCCCTCCTAGCCCAGTGCCCTTCCCCGTAGCCCACAGGATCTCGTCTATGTTAGGTGAGCTTTTGTGCAAAGACTTTGGGTTCTTTGTGGACAGGTGTTTACATCAAAACAAGCATCCTTGTCTGGCATATTCAGCCAAGAGGCAAGGGGCTGAATGGTACATGGAGACCAAACCATTGCCTGCTTTGTTCCAGAGGAGATGCCCCCTGCTTAAGTTTTGAGGCATATTGGGTTGAGCCTGTGCCGTGTGTATTCTGTCAATAACAGGACCTCAGTCTTCAGGTGTGTCCCTGTGTCACCTTCCCTGAGCTCTGAACCACATGCACAGACAGGCCAATACATGGTAAGACGACATCACTTTAAGACCCTTGCATTCCAGGTTCCCCCTGTGGGGCTGGGAGAAAAGACGAAAGGTGCACGCATCCATATCTACCAGTCAGCAGCTCTTGTGTGACCCTGTGGGACCTAACCCCCCGCCTTAATGGATAATCCAGGGGGTCAGTAATGACTGTGATCTAATGTTGGGATGCGGAAAGCACTCAGTGACCCCCTTGTGATTACAATGCGGACAGCGACAGTGTTCTGTAAGTGGAGCTAATTTCAGATTGTCTTGGAGTTGGTTTTACCTCTCAAAGAGCTCGGGGTTTACAAAGTCTAAGACGAACAGCAAAGTTTTGGGGATTTGGATTCGAGGAGAAGTTCCTTCTCCGTTTTAAACCTTCCCCTACTATGACCTGATCCCAGACGTACCAGCTGCCAAATGAAATGGGTCTGAGCATTAAAAAGAATCAGTCCATGCTCAAGCACACTCAAAAGATTAAAGCAAAGCTTCCTGCCTCTCCTTCAAATGACACAGGGGGAGGGGGGCAATAGCAGGGAGGGAAAGGTGAGGGTTACGCCAGGACAATCACGCTGATGAGACAGGTGCATGCCTAGGAGCAAAGTGAAACTGACGAGCTTGATCCCACTGTCCAGCCTGAGCGAAGAACAAGCAAGCAAACAAATTGCACGAAGGGGGAAGAATGCTTGAGCTTTCGAAGTGTTGTTTCGGCTTTGCTAACCTGCGGCGATGGCACAGGATCGTTAAGAAATCCATTTAAAACCTGAGCTTGGTGTTTACAGTGTCACTGCAAAATAGATTCTTTACACTGCCCGAGGCCCCGATCCTGCGGTTAGAGCCACGCAGCTTGGGGCACAGCAGGGCCCATGCATGGTCGCAGGGTTCCAGTTTGAAGGGTCGGTACCGAAGTGTGATGCTGTCTCTATGCTCAGTGCTGTGAACTCGAGTTCTTTTATGGACATCCAGTTAGTGCACTTCACTGGAGGCCAGGAGTCCTTGCTCTGCCACTGATCCACTGGGCAAGCCTGCACATGTCCCTGCTGTTGTCTATATCCTTTTCCCTTCCCACATTTCATCTGTTTGGACTGAGGCACGATCTGTCTCATTTACTATGTGCACATACAGTACCTAGCACAACAAGCCTCCGTTCCTGGCTGGGACCTTTGGGAGCTACTGTAATACACAGAAGAATAAGTGGAGATCGTCTTCTCCATGTGTTGGGTCAGTTGTGCCCAGTCCGGGGAATGGGAAGCCTCCTTGGCAAGGGGAGAGCTGGGCTGAGTACAATTGATCCTGTGCTCGGAGGTGACGGGGAGCATCAGCTGCCCATGTAACCCTCTTAGGGGAGCGTGCAACTGTTCCAAACCTGTTGTATCCTTGAAGCCAGGGGAGCCTCAAGAGAACCAAAGAGGAGGGTGATGCGTGGCTGTAAGTGCAGGAGGCTAGGTGAGAAATCATATCACTCCACTGCGGAAACCAGCGAATCCACCAGGAATATGTGGATGCTGCTCAAATACCAGGGCGGAGGCTGGAATAGCTCCCAGGTTCCTTCTGCTGACAGAAGCAGCTCGATTGCCTTCAAAGGGAAAGAGACAACAATGGAAAAGAGCCAGGAGACTGTTTTATGACCCAGGATAAAGATCACGGGTCTGGGCTAAGTTTAGGAAGATTCTCTGACATGCAGCATTAATTAATGAATGTTTGTTCAGCTGTTTGAAATTGGGAAGCTCCATATAAGCACAAAGTATTGTTATTAAAACCCCAGCCTCTGTAATCATAACAGCACAGGCATTGTGGAGGTGGATTCTTGGGGTCAGGCCCAGCCGTAATGTGCGCACGCTCTTATTAAGCACTGGTCTATACTTAAAAAGTTAGGTTGATGTGCTGCGTAGGTCAAGGGCATGGAAACCCCCTCCCTTGCAACTGACATAGCTAGGCTGATCTAACTTCCAAGGCAGGTCCAGCTACGATGACAAATGAATGCCTCTGTCAAAGTAGCTAAGTGAGTTCTGGGAGGTGATGGTCCTATGCTGAAGGGAAAAACCCCTTTCATCGATGCAGGTTGTATCTACTCTATGGGGTTATGTGGATGTAGCTATGCTGGTATGTCGTCTCCATAGTTCAGACAGCCTAAGCGTGGTTCTGTCATGTGTCTCCTTGAGTCCAACATGATAGAGAAGGAAAGCATTTAGGAAGGGGCCTTCACTGAGGAATGTAGTCATTAGGTGCCCATTTGTCACTCTCCATGATAGGTGGGCGCCTGAATCCTTTAGGCTGTTTTGAGAAGCCCAGCTTCAATTGCTATAGCCAAACAGCCGTTGTATAGACAAACTGGGGGGCTTCTGCCCTCAACAGGAGATTTGCCACTGAATTGAGTGGGAGCAGAGGCAGGCTGTTGATGGACGTACTGGCTGGCATTTGAAAACTGGGCACGCCAGCTTCTGGGGAGAAAGTGACACAACTTGCAATGCCATAGAAATTCACTGGACAAGGAGAATTTTTGGGGTGAGGTGCTGGTGTGTAAGCCAGATGGAGCGTACACTGATCTGTTAGTTCTCCTCTAGCAGAAGAGTGACTGTACGGATAAACCGAGTCTCTCTAACTCTCACACTCCAAGCTGAGGGAATTAGAGGTTTCTCTGAGTGGCACTGCTGATAAAATCTGAACTGTGTTCCCAGGCAGGCCTGGGATCAGGGACTCCACGGTTTGTTCCCTTGTCTCATGCAGAAGCCTCATCCTGCCTCCTCAAGTGCTCTGAAAACCTGGCTTGTATTTCTTCTCTGTGAGTGTTTTTTGGCAAACCTTTAACTAAAGAGGGGCAGTGGCACCCGAATAGGGATGTGATAGCGGAAGGTGCTCCCTGCCTATGAGGAGCATGCTCAGATATCACGGGAGACAAGTGCTGCCGATAGATCAGACAGAATCTGACATGCGTGAGTGCCACACTCGGCTTGAAGGAAGTAAATCCTAACGAGACCAGTTGACAGGACTCTTTAAGATGCTGTGTGAGCAGGGCCTGCAATCTGACACGTTCGTTCTACCTCTGCTTAGCAGCACAATGGGATTCAGGCCATGGGGACTGCAGTGCTCTCCCTTGACCCAGCTGGAAGGATGCCTAGATCAAGATGGAGTGATGCGTGCTGGGACCTGGCTCTAGGATGAGAGAAACTTTTGCTGCACACCTATTTGGCCCTTTGAGTCATGTAGAAACACACCTCCTTTCAGATCTCTGAGCGCAATTGACACCCACTTCACTGAGCAGAAATATTGTGTCTATGGAAGGATGTCATAGGTGGGGTGGGAGGATCCAGTTGGAGATACTGGAAAGGAATCAAGTGGGTTCTTGAGTTAATCTGGACTGGAAAAAGGAGAGAGAGAGCAAAGGAAGGCAGAACACAAGGAAATGGTCAAACCCTGGTGCCTGTTCGTATTTGGAATATTGAATGAGTCACAAAAGTTACCCTGTAATGGAATCGAAATGACATTAAAGTGCACGTTCAAATCAACTGCACATAAAACCTCGATCAAATTTATTGCAGAAAAGGTGACTCCCGTGAAGAGTTTGGGAATAGGGTGTAAAACTGTCATAATACTCCCTGTGGTGATTCGTGAATGCTGACAACATGGAGAGTGTTTCCTATGAAAAATTCAGATAGAAAAGATGATTTTTCATGCCTTTTTATATTTTTGTTATTGAAACGTGGCAGTTTTAGAAAACCACAATAATTTAATGTTTGTGGTTTGTTTGGGTTTTTTTTTTTTTTTTTTTTTTTGAGTCAAAACAACCAGGAGGTTTTGAGCAACCAGAAAATTTCCCAGGGAAAAGTCAGTTTTTCATTGGAAGGGAGATTTGAAGCAAAGCTTTCAATAAAACACTGTTAATCCCAACTCTCTAGCTCAGGGGCTGGCAAACTTTTTGGCCTGAAGGGCCACATCTGGGTGAGGAAATCGCAGGCAGGGGATGTGGTGCTGCCCACTTCCGGGAGAGCCACGGGACCCGTGGTGCCACGGGGATGACAATCCCTCAAGCCGGATCCAAAGCCCGCACAGACCGGATCCAGCTCGTGGGCCATAATTTGCCCACCCCTGCTCTAGCCTATTGCCGTAGATGGGTGTGCTGGGGAAGAGGTGGATTAGATTTGTGGGGAAGAGGGGGAAGTTCTTTTTAATGCCGGCAGATGCTGTGAGATCATTTTGAATGTAATGCCTTTAGTCAGTTGCGCCTGTTGTCTGTGCTGTGTGTATTTTGAGAGCCTAACAGCTTCCCTGCCTCCACCAGATCTTTTTTCTACCCTCTGCTTCATAGCCATCGAATTGTATTGAGTTGATGTGCCGTGGCCTCATAATGTCTAATGCTTTCCATCATTTCCTTTTACCTGCCAATGCAAGGCTCCTCCAGTCCATCCCTCCTGCTCCTTCATGACTTGGGATTCCAGATGTGTTCCTGAGATGAGGGGGGTGGGGGTTGTAAGTTTCCGAGACAGCGTATGCAAAATAAAAATAATTAATTCCATGTGACACTGAACTCTCCCCTGTGCTGCCCGTGAATATTTCCTTTTTAGCAGCTCCCTCCTGTCTTTTCTAAGGAGCATCTCTTCTTACCCTGCCTTAGTTTTTTTAAAACCTGTTTTTCGTGAAGGTAAATAATGGATAGGTTGCAAAGGAGATGTGGAATTTCAGAAGAGGAGGTGATGTACAAATCCCACCTGTGTCTGTCCCGCTGGTTACACTCCAGGAGCTCACGGGAGGTGATGGCTTCCAGTTGCAAGAAAGCGTTTGCGATCTTTGGGATCAGTGTACCATAAGAATAAAGTTTGTCTGTGCAGGAGATGGCTTTCTCAGGGACAGGTCTCAGACCATGGAAATGTCTCCCCTAGGAACTAAGGATCATCACATACCTTCCACTCCAATTGCAAGGTGTATTTCTCTGCCTGCCTCCTCTCCTCCAGAGCAGCAGTTAAAAAAAACCCTCTGAAAAATGAGTCCCTACCAAAACAAAACACTGCTCTGCACACCCAGTTCTCCCTCTGGAGAGAGGATGAGAGAGACTGAACCAATGCTAAGCTGGGCTCATTCAAACAAAATGCATTTTAATACAGCCGAGTGCAAGTGATGCCCTGAGGAACAAGGAATGCAGCCCAGACCTATAGAACTGGGGAGAGCAGTGACTCTGAAAAGCATCTAGGGGTGAAGGTGGACAAGCAGCTCAGCATGAGCTCCCAGTGCCATGCTGTGGCCAAAAGGGCTAATGCAATCCTTGGATGCAGAAACAGGAGGAGGGGAGTGGATTTTACCTCTGTATGATGCATTGGTGAGATCGATACTGGAACACTGAGTCCGATTTCTGTGTCCCTGTTTTATGAAGGATGTTGGAAAATTGTTGAGGGTCTGGAAAAGAGCTAGAACAATGATTCATGCCTGGACAGAACGCTCGACAGTGAGAAAATTAAAGTGTTAAATCTGTTAATTTACCAAAAAAACCAAAGACCAAATGCACCCAAAGAGATTGAGAGACACCTTGATTACAGTGTGTAAGTACTTCCAGGGGGAGAAAGACCCAGATTCTAAGGGGCTCTTTACTCTAACAGAGAAACGCAGAATGAGAACCAATGGCTGAAAGCTGAAGCCAGACATATTAGAAATCTGACATCATTTGAGTGAGGCTGATTTAACCATTGGAGCAAGCTACCAAGGGAGGTGGTGGATTCTCCATCTCTTGACTGGTTGCCTTTCTAGAAGAGAGGCCTTAGCCAAATACAAGTTGTTGATCTCAATACAGGGGTGACTGGGTCAAAGTTAATGGGCTGTGATATACAGGAGGTCAAACTAGATGATCTGTTGGTCTCTTCTGGCTTTAAACTCTATGGATCTACGAACAAGCTGTGACAGACATTAGTCATATTGCTTAATGCAATGATGAAGGATGCCTAGATACTTTGGCGGTAATGGTGGTGAAGGAACTTCTAGAAAATAGACTGCAGTGTTTCGTTCAAAAAGAAAAAGGGGGAGAGGGAGCCTTTGAGGTAAAATGATTGCCAAGATTTTCAAACCTGCTTCAGAAAGCACTGAGTACCAGCCTTTAAGAGGTCTCTAGTTGGGCATCCAAGGAATTTGGCACCGAAAGTCAAAAGTTCCTTTTGAAAATGTTGACCCTTATATTTTAAAAAATATTGACCCAAAGGTTTCTTAAACACATACACACACCTTAACCGTGTTATTAATAGAGCTGTAATGTATTCAGTCCAAAAGAACCTGAAAACTCTGCTATTCACGGTGGTTGGTTTACTTTTTGCTATACAGTCATCTTAGCCATGTAAGCAAGGCGAGTCAGTTTCAGGTTTGGTCGCAGTCACTTAGTGGTTCTCCTGTGGTACCCAAAGCTGTTGTATGTTGAGCATTGTTAGATTCTCTCCCCACTTCACACATTATGTAGTACTTTGTCCTGCAGTTGCTGCCATGGAGTTCAGTAGGACTTTGTGCAGTGTAAGGTGTTATTAAAGCTGGCCTGTAATTTTGTTTTTTATGTTTAGAAGACTTATATTTTTATTAGGCTTTGTGAATTCCTGGAGGTAGGGTGCACCTTCCATTGTTGTACTTGTTTCTTTCTAGAGACCTTGGCTAGTAGTATCAGTTTTTCAGGGAAGATGCTGCGGTGATGGGTGGCTATACAAAACCCTAAGATAGACAGAGTGACTTAAGAAGCTTACATATTTAATGAATCCATGCATGGTTTCCAAACCCAAAATATAGCTTGCAAACAGTATTGCCGGATACATTCTGGGTGAGCCTATGCTCCGGGGAAAGTCTAGCTAATTCAAAGACTGGCAGATTGACAATGATGTGTGTGATGTAGGGCTTCTCTGGTGTTTAATTATTTTTAATTAAAAAAATGCATGCAATATTAAATCTCGCATGTCTGTAAGTTGCTGTTCCTTTGGGCTTGCCAACGCATTACCCTCGCTCCCTTTTATTCAGTACATGGGTGTTTGTTGTCCAGGCTATCAAAGATTAGTTATATTCTGGGCCCTTTGCAAACCTCAGTGGCCTCAGGCGAAAGATCAAGAAACACCCTTCCCAATGCCAGCAGTTCTGCATAAGCCCCTGTCCATCACAGACTTGGGAAGGGGGGGCTGTGTTGGATGCTGAGTGGAAGCAAAAGAACACAAGGGATGTGGGTGGAGGGGAATACGGATGGAGAGGAAGGACACAGGGCCACTTGTTCTGTCCTACAGACCAGGGCCATGAGGAGCACAGAGAGTCTGACTGACATCTCATGATCTGCCCTCGATGCTGAATGGATCGCACAGTGAATCCCGCAGGGTCTTTAACTGGGCCAGATCCTGCCCTCTGATTCAAGGGAAGATGCATGTGCAGTTCGGCTCTAAAAGCAGAGGTGAGCCCACTGGGGTCCTGTAGCGATGCAGGACTCAACCCATGCGGCGCCTCCTGCTGGCTGTCCAGGGAATTAGCTCACCAGCTGTCGGAGCGCCCTCTGCTGGTTGCCATCCCTCTTGTCGCTGGCCCCCGTGTCCCTCCCGGACCCCGGTGCCCCTTTATCCCAGGGTTCTGCCCCGGCGGTATCCCTGCAGTCTCTGGGACTCCCCTCCTTGGGGAACCCCCAACCCACTGTTCCCACCTTGCCTCGGTGGCTCCTGCCAGTCATCATCTAGCCCCGTGTCACTTTGGCAGACTGCAGGCTGTCATGGCCACTCATCATTGGCAAGGGGGGGTGGGCCCAGCTCCCTCTGCCTAACCCCAGTACCTTCCTTAGGCCTTGCTTCAGGCCTGCAGTCTTGGGGGGTTGCTAGGCTGGAGCTCCCCAGCTCCCTTGCCTATTCCCCAGCAGTGCTCCACCTCAGGTGCCCTGTCCCTCAGGCAGCCAGGCCCTGCTCTCTCCAAGGCTGGAGAGAGAGACTGTCTAGCTCCTGCCTTTCAGCCCTTTTATCAGGGCCAGCTGCCTCCTAACTGGGCCTGGTCTCAGCTGTGGCTGCCTTCCCAGTCAGCCTTTGCTTCTAGGCTCTCGGGTTTTCCCAGGCTGGTTTTAATTCTTTTAGGGCTGGAGCTGGTAACCACCCCGCTACAAGTCCCATTAACAAGAGTTCGGGTTTCTTCCCTACAAGCCACACGTTCCACTTTCCCGGGGTTTTCCTTCCCCCTTTCAGCAGGGATTGAATGAAGGGAGATGACTCCTTTCTCTGCCTCTCTCCTCCTCTCCCCAGCCATATGAAACTGTGTGTGCAAATGGAGACAGTGTTTGGCTGGAGGTGGAGAATGGGATCCAGATGATTTCTCGCCAGTGTGGAGTTGTGCTAATTCATTCCCACTTTCAAACTCCTCCTCCTGTGTTTCAGCTGCATGACCAGCACTTCCCAGTGGGCCCGCAGAAGCAACGGGGGCTTATTTCAAGGCAACAGCACAGGACAGGTCTGATCTTGGCAGAATTCAGGTTTTTTTTTTTCATATAATTTTTACCAATAATATTGATGTTTAATTTTCACAGTTGCAGCAAGTTCTGGGAGGGTCAGACACTAATTATTTAATGACAATGGTCTTTGAGATTCAAAAAGTTAAAGCTTTATAACTAGAAAGCACACATTTTCAATAGTGTAGGTCAAAATGTACATAGTAAACATCCTTAAGTCAAACTCTAATAAGTTCACAAGCAGCATTTTTTGCCTATCTGTAAATTTTGATGATCATAGAAGGAAATATTTTTTTCTGGATTTGTGTGTGTCACTTGAAATTTACATTTACTGACATTTACCAATAGAAATCTAATCCCTCCAAGCCTATTTTTTTCTGTTTCATCTCCCCCCACCTCTGTTCAGTCTTTCCATTGGTTCTTTCTTTGGTTGTAGTGAAGCTTTTAGTTCGTTTAATTCAGAAGTACTTGCTGCTGAGAGCTCCTGCTGGCTTTCAATCCTGGGAGAGACCAAGTGTGGAGTGGGAATGAAAGACCTAAAGATGAAGGTTGAGACTGTTAGACCTATTAGCTAGTGCTAATGGAGAGAAGGCGTATGTGTTTACCATCCCAGAGTGAAATGGTCTTTCAAGGGGTGGGCATTAGCAGAGTGAGACTTTTCACAATTTTCCTTCATCATTGAGGTTTTTCTCTACCCATTTTTGCTCCGCTATTTTTTTTTACTAGTCCTTGGTTTTGATACTGTAGAATCTATTTAATTTTGGACTAAGAATTGAGCAGTGGTCCGTATCGGGATGTGGAAGCCAGAGATGGTCTTGTGGTTGAGATGTGAACTCGGGAGATCTGAGTTCTGATGTCAGCATGGCCATCGGTTCCCTGCGTGACTGTGGGTCAGTCACTTATAGCCACATTTTCAGAAATGGCTTCTGATTTTTTCTTTGTGGGGGTGCATGCATCCAATTTGTAACACAGTGGGCCTAGTTTTCAAAGAGTTGAGCTTCCGTAGCCAACACTGAGTTCAGTTGGAGCTGTGCATGTTCAGCATTTCCAAAAGCCAGGCCCAAGCTGAGTGCCCAGAATCAGTGGCCACTTTTGAAAATGTTGGTTCTCTTTAAAAAAAAAAAAAAAAAAGCTGCCTGTGCCTCAGTTTCCCCTTCCGTGAAATGGGGACAATAGTCACCTACCTCACTGGGGTTTGTGGGGATAAATCAGTCATGCTTGCCAGATGTTCGGATACTATAACAAAAAGGATCATAGGCCTATGAATGAGATGCAGAAAACAGACCGTGTGAATAAATAAATACGCACAAATAGCATATCCAAAGTGAATGGAAAACATGAGAATAAAAAAATGAGATTTCTGAATTTCATCTTCAGGGGGTCTTTTTCATTGTTTTGCATCTTGCTCTCTGATTGTTGGAGCTATTAATTCCAGCTGAACCTCCCCCGAGATGAGGGGTCACCTGCAGTAGCTGAGTGCGCCCCCATGTGGCAGGGGTTTTCCTGACACTGTCCCAGTCATGCAGCAGCCATGCTGCCAGGTTTAACTGGATCCCAGGGTGATGTCCCCAGAGCAAGGTCGTACTGATTAAGTGTGTCCCGACTAAGTGGGACATGCTGTGATGTAAAACTGGAACGGTTCCTAGAAAGCATTAAAATACAAAGAATATTAACTAGAACTAAAAACAGCGATGATTGGAATTACTCAAAAGAGCGAGAACTGGGCCCTGGGAATCGGGACTCCTGGGTTCTATTCCTAATTCTACCACGGATTCGATGTGGACTATACATAGAATAAAATAATACTTCCAGGCGAGAGAGGCTTAAGGAATGAATATTTGTAAAATATTTTGAGGTTCTTAGGGACATTGTGCTGTACAAATGCTAAGTAGTGTTAATAAATGAAGCCAGTGCACTGTGTATTTTACTGATTTACCTAGAGGTTTCTTTTCCTCCCCCTCCCTAAGACAGAGAGATCAAAAGGACCCTTCTAAGCTGCAAAATGTGCTTATTAGGTCACATGAATTCTCATAAGACTATGAGACTGTCAGCCCTTTAATCCATACTGCCATGGAATAAAATTACCTACTGGCCTAAATAACTGCAAGTCTGTCCTTATCTCACCTTGTGCTCATCTGCGTGGGTGCTTTCAAACATACCCCATCAGCTCTGCGCCAGAGACTTAATTAGTAAATCTTGGGCGATTGCAAGTTCTCATGTTGGTAATCACAGCCCCTCATTTAAATCTGTTTAAGTAATCTTCAAGAAAGGTTGGCACTTTAAAAGGAACAGCAAACAAAATTTACTCCTGCCTACGTTTTGCACCTACTGTAATAACTCCCTGTATCTGTGTGTGAGACAGAACAAGACAGGACAAGAAGCAATGGTGTTTGGTTGCAATGGGGGACGTCTAGGTTGGATTTAGGAAATACTATTTCACTAGAAAGAACAGAAGTATTTGTGGCACCTTAGAGACTAACAAATTTATTTCAGCATAAGCTTTCACAGGCTACAGCCCACTTCATTGGATGCATAGAATGGAACCCACAGTAGTAAGAGAACATGAAAAGGTGGAAGTTATCAGACCAATTCTAAGAGGCTGTTTAATTTAGATGGGCTATTTTCTCCTGCTATTATCAGCAGGAGGAAGAAAAACCCTTTTGTAGTGATAATCAAGATGGCCCATATCAGACAATTGACAAGAAGATATGAGGATATTTGGGGAAATAGATTCAATTTATGTAATGACCCAGTCATTCCCAGTCTCTGTTTAACCCTAAATTGATCGTTAAACAGAGGGTTAAACAGAGACTGGGAGTGGCTGGGTCATTACACAAATTGAATCTATTTCCCCATGTTAAGCCTATGGAAGCTTATGCTGAAATAAATTTGTTAGTCTCTAAGGTGCCACAGGTACTCCTGTTCTTTTTACGGATACAGACTAACATGGCTGCAACTCTGAAACCTGTCACTTTTTCACTAGGAGTGTGGTGAAGCACTGGAATAGTTTCTCTAGGGAGGTGGTGGAATCTCCTTCTGTAGAGGTTTTCAAGGCCTGGTTTGACAAAGCCCTGGCTGGGATGATTTAGTTGGAGATTGGTCCTGCTTTGAGCATGAGATTGGACTAAAGACCTCCTGAGGTCCCTTCCAACCCTGAGAGTCTATGATTCTATGAGACAGCATTGGATGTAGAGCCATTTGCACCATGTCAAAGTGGCCCATTTCTCCTGTTTTTTCTGTGGGTCTTCACAAAGTAGCAGGTTAAGGAAACCATATTTTCCTATTATTTTTTTTAAACCAGAAAAACTGGCAGGAGACTCGGGAACAAATGTAGGTACTGAAATTATTCACTTTTTTGGAGATGCTCTTTATTAATGATACTCTCCCACTTGGCAATATAAGTTATTTTTGTACATAAGTATTGAAACAGAGAGTAACAGATACACAAGCCAAGGGAATGCAGCAAAGTTGAGGCGGCATAGCTTAAGACAGGGGTGGGCAAACTACGGCCCATGGGACTGTCCTGTCCTGCTTGCCTGAGCTCCCAGCCGGAGAGGCGAGCCCCAGCCTCTCCCCTGTTCCCCTTCCACTGACTGCCCTCCCCCCTGAGTGTCTGCCCCATCCAACACACCCTGCTCCCTGATTGCTCCCCACAACCTCCTGCCTCATATCCAGTTCCCTTGCCCACGCACCACTCGCCAGAGCCAGTTCTGCTGCTGCAATGCTCCCCGGCAGGAGCAGTGGGCTAGAGCGTTTGGGGCAGGGGTGTGGATGTAGGTCAGGGGACAAGGAGCGGGGGGGTTGGATAAGGCGTGGGAATCCCGGGGGGCCTGTCAGGGTGTGGGGGGTGCGGATAAGGGTCAGGGTGGTCAGGGGAGAGGGAGCAGGGGGTTTGGACAAGGTGTGGGAGTCCCGGGCGGCCTGTTAGGGGGTGGGGATGTGGATATGGGTTGGGGCAGTCAGGGGACAGGGAGCAGAGGTGGGTGGGTAGGGGGTGGGCTCCCGGGGGCAGTTAGGGTGGGGGGTCATTAGAGGGGGCCATCAGGGGACAAGGAGCAGGGGGGCTTAGATGAGAGGGTAGGTCCCAGGGGGTGATTAGCAGTGGGGGGGTCTCTGAAGGGGGCGGTCAGGGGGCAAGGAGGCGGGGGGCTTGGATGGGTCGGGGATTCTGAGGGGGCAGTCAGGAGGTGGGAAGTGGGAGAGGGTCATATAGGGGGCCGGGTCAGGCTATTTGGGGAGGCACAGCCTTCCCTACCCGGCCCTCCATACCATTTTACAACCCCATGTGGCCCTCAGGCCAAAAGTTTGCCCACCCCGGGTAAGAATTTAGTGGTTATACACACCTTAAAGATAATTGATCTACCTCTATCAGTTCATCCTTTCTGTCTTATATTTCCTCAAATAGCGCAGTTGTTAACTGAATCTATTCAGTGATCTTGGGCAAGTCACTTCCTCTCTCTGTGACTCATTTTCCCCTCCCAACCTTTGTCAGATCTTGTCTATTTATTCTGTAAGCTCCGAGGGGCAGGGACTTTTTCTTACTATGTATTTCTACAGTTCCCAGCACAATGGCACCCTAGTCACGGTTGGGGTCTCTAGGCATTAACGTAGTATGAATAATAAATAATACATGCAGGAACTCTCTCTTTCTCTTAATTCTTTTATTTTGCTCCATGGCATTTCTCTTGTTAGCAGGTAGGGATAAAATTCATTTGAGTGTGGACACAATACTTATTCCTTCAGGTGGCCAGTGTTCCTGCAATTGTGATGCGGCACAAAGACAGAGGGGCGTCTGAAGTTGTTTTTTAATTTTTTTAAACTTGATTTTAAAAATAGTGTTAAAGGATTTAAAGCTTCGTGAAAAGGTCAAGCTCAGGGACCGTTTCTGAGCAAGGCTCAGTGTCCCCAGAGCCGTGTGATGGCGTCCGACATGTTTAGCCTCTTTGGGATATTAGCAGAATGTGGAGCGGTACAAAAGGGCAGTGAAATTCTCCGACTTAGTTACCCAAATTCCCAGCCTGCATGTTGGTAAGTAAGGTCTGTGTTCAAACAGAGTAAACCAGGAGCCTGGTTAGTTTTTCACCAGTGCTGTAATTCACCTTGTTAACAGGCTAAGGGTCCCCATCTGTATTGTTGTTGGAGGGGAACAGGGTACCATGTCACAGGTTTACTGGAGCAAGGAATGGTAGTACCCTGGTGTGGGGGTGTATGTGGGTGCGGGGGCTGTCAGGAATCCAATCCCCATCTCTGGCACAGAGCTAGGTCTAGGTGCCACGCTGGACTAAGAGGAGTCTGCCTTGGTAAGTGCAGATCGCCTTCTGCTCTGACCCTTGCAATGGCCTGATCCCACACCCAGTGAGGGTTTTGGGGTTGACTTAGTGGGAGCAGGGTATGAGCTCTGTGACTTTTCCTCCTCCAGGAAGTGTGTCCCTATGGCTTCCTGACAGTGCTCTGAGACCCATTGGAAGTCCCACAGCAGCTGGTCCAAAGATTCCAAGGATGGATGTATCTGAGATCCAAAAGTGCCCCCTGCCATGTGGCGCAGAGCAGTAACAAGGCGACAGCCTGGGCCAGGGATACTGAGCTGGAAAAGCTTCAGACTGGCCTCCGTGGGGGTGTTCACCGCGCTCTCAGGACCCAGGGGGACCTGGGCAGCTACTTCCTGTAGCAGGTGCTATGCTGGTGGGAGCGGTTAGGTAGATGCCTGCATAGATTTCCTATTGTGATAATTTTGCTGGTCTGTGGCTCGGGAGAGAGTAATTCTGCAAGATTGGGCAAGTCACTAGCCACCATTGCATGGTATTAACCCATTAAACAGCATGTTGCAAAGTTGATTTTTGTTTAAAGAGGATCCCTCCCCAGTACAGAACTGTTTGGGGAATTCCAGTTAGCTTATAGGATCCAATATGCAAGGGCAGAGGTTCAAGATCTTCTCAGTACATAGCCCTGAGCTCTCATTCTGCTTTGACACCTCCAGCACTGCTTAGCCAAAGTTCCCTTCTGCTAGTGCTTTGATGGAGGAAATGAGTGCTGGGGGAGAGTCAATGCTTTTGAAAGGAGCAGCCTGAGATTCCTTCTGGCAAGTGGAAAGGCAGGAGGGGGAGGAGCGGCCAAAAGTGCAAACAGCTGGATTGCAAGGTCCAGCATTGCTGGAACAGTCAAGGCGGAGACTCTGTAATCTGGAGGAGTTTGTACTGTCCCGAACTAGCAGAATAAGCATTAGGAGCAACATCTGGCCCTTGCGTGTTTCCATCTTTGCAAAGTTTTACTATCTTAGCTGATCCAGATCACATTGAGAACCAACATGTCCCTATGCAGGCAGGTAGTTCGGATGCTTGAATTGTTTGTGAATATATAATATTATAATTTAAAATATATAATAATAATGTATCGCACCAGGGTGAAAATCAGCAGAATGGGCAACTGAAGGTGAGCAGGTATTCTGCTGTAGGACCTTTCCCTGGCGTCTCTGCCAGGCAGGCTGCACAAAAAATATGTTTGCAACGAATGGATGTGGTTGCAGTCGGAGAGCTGAGGAAAGAAGCTGGAAGAGGGACGGGTGGCATCTGTTGGCCTAGCCTCAGGTTTGAAATACCTGGTCGGGCTGGTTCAAGTCCCAGCAGAGTTGAGTCCAGCGTGTTCCACCTGAGACCGTGGGGGCTGTATCTGGTCAGCATGAATTTTAAGCGACAGGGCACTCAGAGTTAGGTTTTAACATTGTCGTTGGCAAGATTTCTCCTCTCCCCGCACCAGGCAGGGTGCTGCCCCTACCCCAGAGGTAGCTGCATTGCCATGGAGTTATGTTATATCCATCACTTTGTGGTCCTTGGGAGCTGACAGTTCCGTATGTCTGTGATTTTGCAAGCCCTCAGCAAGCAGGCCCCAGATTCATGAAGGCATCTCTGTTCAGGAAAGCGCTTTAAGCAGATGCTTAAATCCCATTGAAGTCCAAGGGCTGGTCTTCACTAGGGCGGGGGATTAACTGCAGATACGCAACTTCAGCTACATGAATCACGTAGCTGAAGTCGGCGTATCTGCGGCCGGCTTACCTCCCGTCCTCACGGTGACAGCAGTTGGTGGCGCGCTCCCCCATCGACTCCGGCTTACTCCTCGCGGGGAGCTGGAGTTCTGGAGTCGACGGGGGCAGCGCTAGCGATCGATTTCTTGCGTCCTCCTGAAACATTGACCGCTACCTGCGGTAGTGAGGACATACCCTAGGAGACTTAAGCATGCAGGTAAATGTTTTCCTAAGCGGGAGTAGATTTAACAATGCATTTAAATGCTTTCATGAATGGAGGCCCAGGTCACTTTTACTCAGGTGCCTCATTAGAGATCAAAGTGCCTACATTTTCAATGGGAATTGATTTAAATGAAACTCACGTATGAGGAAACTGATAACTGGTCAGGGAACAATGCAGAACTTTCAGAAGGAAAAGATTGGAAATTTTGCACTTAGTGCTCTGCAGCTTGTTGGGGGAAAAATGGAAGGAAAAGTTAAAATGCTCTTAGCAACCAAATCTCTTTGAAGTGCCTATGGGAATTTGCACCTTCTTTTCAAAGGGAGCTCCCTGTAACAGGAATAACCAGGTATATTTCATAGAAGGATACTTTGGAGTTAAAATTTAGTTCATCTGGGCTGATCAAGAGTGACAGACTGTTGGAAATTTGAGTCAGGTAGTGTGCTGCTTTGGATGACTTTAGATAACTGTCATTTTCCTTCTGAAATTTCTTTTGTGATGAATAGGACTCTTGCAGCATGAATTTGAATGGGACATTGTGTAGTAAGAATAATAATCAGGTGCATTGTATAATATTAAGTGGAAAGCTACTGCCTAAATGGAATGTGGTTATTGGTGCATCTCAAGTAATGTGAGCGTAGATCCCTGAGCAGTTTTCAGTTTCCCTGTATGAGTTTTATTTAAGTCAATTCCCATTGAAATGAGTAGGACACTACTTCTTAATTGGTTTCAATGAAACTTTGCACATTTATAACAATAGGCAGCTCTAATGTATAGGTACTTCATAACAAGAGTAACACTTTGACTGGAAAGAACAGAATCCTTCTATGAATGCTTGCATATCACTAATGAAAAGAGGTGGGAGCGGTAATTATGTATAATCAGTTGAAATGCCATTTTTCATACTAAATGGGAGTGCCTTTAGTGTTTATAGAACTGAGAAACCAGCGGCCTTCGCTAAAGCTGGAGATAGTGCGGCTGGGTGCTGGGCAAATTTCTCATAGACCGCTCTGCGAATACACCTCAGTCCTGAGCCCTCACTTAGCTGCCAGGACACCTCCGGCCTCTGCATCCTCCTCCACTCCTCCCTTCATCCGTCTGTCTGCCGTGTGTCCCAATCCATGATTGGAAACAGCCCCAGCTTTCGGCTCCCCTGCCCAGCTCTGCAATGCACCTTTGTCTCGACCACTTCATCTAGTGCATAGAAAGGAACAGACACCAGGAAGATATAGATATAGATACACACACACAGAGAACATGAAAAGGTGAAGTTGCCAGACCAACTCTGAGGCTATTTAATTAAGATGAGCTATTATCAGCAGCAAAAAACCTTTTGTAGTGATAATCAAGATGGCCCATATCAGACAGTTGACAAGAAAGTGTGAGGATACTTAACATGGGGAAATAGATTCAATTTGTGTAATGACCCAGCCATTCCCAGTCTCTATTTAACCCTAGATTGATGGTATCAATTGGAATCTATTTCCCCATGTTGAGTATCCTCATACCTTCTTGCCAACTGTCAGCTGAATGAAGGGTGGCATGTGACAGCTTTCACTGGGAATGGGAATCTTTTTAAATTGCAAAAAGCAGTTTTATTTATCCTTGATCAGCCGATCCAATCTATAGCAACAAGATCCAGGTTTGTGTGTGTGGGTGGGTGGAAGAAATGGAAATTCTTGAGTTTCAAGCCCAGCTCTGGCAGATCCTTGGGCAAGTCACTGCATCTGCTTCTGCCTCTATATGTCCATCTGTGAAATGGGGACAATGCTTTACTGTGCATTGGCTTTGGAAGTTGGTTAGCTGACTCTCACGTGGTGTTTTGAACAAGCTTCGTTTTGCTCTGCAAGTGCCAAGTTGTAAAGCATTGACAGGATTGACTTAAATTACAAATGAAAACACCATAAAGATGAACTGGGGCTCATGCTATTTAAACCACCAGGACCTGTGGTTCAAATGCCTGCGTTTTCTCTCCATGCTGTAGCTGGTTACGTCACCGACACCTTGACCCTTGGCATTGAGACAGGCTCCTCTGTCTGCTGTAGGTGCTAACAGCAGTGGTAACAGAGAACACAAACTGCAGGGGGTTTGGGCTGCGGTCAGGGTAGATGAGTGCAGGGAGGAATTGGTTTGAAATTACTGCATGTGACATCCTATGACCTGGGACAGCTGATCTTCCTGTGGCTCAGTTTCCCCATCTGGAATGGATAATTCCTACCTCAAAAGGGGCTTTTAAAGTGCTTCCTGATCGTAGGAAGGAAAGATGCTGTAGAACTCCAGGGAATTTTTACATTTTAATTAGCAACTAAACCCCTCAGCCTTCAACAAGGGGATCCTCTGGCTGCCCTTTGCAAGGGGATGTGGGCTGCCATGCGGTTGTCGGTGACTCACTGCCCCTGCCTCCGTGTTTGCAGACACTACTTCAAGTGCAATTTGTCTCCAAGTGCTCTCGATGGCGCGAACGCCTGGGCTTTGTACGGTGGGGCTCTGAGTTTCCAAACACATGAAAAAGAACAGCGTGAAATGTCCTTGGCTTACTTTCGAGAACAACAGTCTAGACAGGTGCATTGTTGTACAACCTATCAGGTTCAAATATTCTCTTCTCCACTGCAGCGACTGAAACATTTCTGATTTCACCATTTCCCCTCCGAGACTAATGAAGACTCTTTGTACCTTCTGACAGTCACATCCCTAGCAGCTGGTAAGAGCTTTAATCCAGTCTGATCACCCCTGCATTGGCTCCCAGGGTGGGGTATCGACTAAATGAGCTAGAACACTTCCTCAATTGCTACCCTCCGTGATTCTGTAGCAAATCAGAGCCAGATTCATCCTTGGTGTGACTCCAGGGACGCTGGTGGAGAAATCTGGCCCTTCTGTACCATGCCTAGGGAATGTCACCCTAAATGCTGTTGTGTTGAGACGCCGGCTATGTCCTGGTTGTTCTGTGGCTGTGTGATTTTTTTCCGCAGGACAGACCTTTGCAGTGGGTAACGAATTGGGCGTGTGGCGGATTCAGATGCTAAGGGTATAGTGGAAGGAAAGCTATCAAGGTTAACAGACCTGGTGTTGGGTTGATCTGAGTTCAAAAAGCTGAATCCTCGACTGGGGTGGAACAGTAATAGATGCACTGGGGTGGGCTAATACCTAACACCGGGGCCGCTCTATGCTGGCCTGAGCCCCAGAGCACCTGGAAATCTGTTGTAACCTGCATTAACTGCCAGCGTCTGCAAGGAGCTGTGACTTCATCTAAGAGTCATGATGGCCATGCCCCCATCTCGGTGCAGATGCAGCAGTACAAAGTTCTCTGGTGCATGGTTGAGGATCCAGGCCAAATCCTTAGCTCCTTTATCTGCCTTTTGTCCATGGCAAATGCTTTGGTGTCTTTCACAGTGTTGAAAATCAAAAACAGCATTAAAAAAACAAAAATGAAGCCGAGGTCCAGACCCCAGAGCTGCTGAGTAACCCGTCAAGTGAGCGCAGTGCTGGCAGCAGTCATAAAGTTTGATCGTGGGGGAGAAAAATCTGCTCCTCTTGTCCCTGAACTCAGGGGAGTCCATTCTTTTTTGAGACAATAGAGGTTGAATCAACCCTGTGGTAGTTCCCTAGCGCAAGCTGGGTGGGCTTTGTTTGCCCTCTGTTGAATGAGATGATGATCTTTGCCCAGTGGTGTCTATTATGTGTCAGTTTCGGGTAGCCACTCTCAGGCACTGTGGAACTCCTTGCCGGAGGATCTTGTGAAGCCAAGTCACAGCCACTGAACCAGGTGGGGTGGTGGCAGCTCATTGCTCTGTTGTACAAGGCTCCCAGTCCAGTTCAAATGTCACACTTGCTCTTCCAGCCCAGACAGCGCAGTTAGGTGTCCCCTTCCTGTGCTTTTCATCTGAGGATCCCCAAGGGAGTTATAAACATCAATTGAGGAAAACTCATAACGCCCCTCCATTCGTGAGGCATGTCGCCTACCCATTGCACAAGTGAGGAAAGGAAGTTGGGGACCAGAGAGAATAAGTGACTTGCTCAAGGTCCCATGTGAAGGCCAAGACATAGGAAATAGAACCCAGATGCTGCCAGATCTTTAACCAGTGGGTATTACTTCCCCAGAATGAGCAACCCAAGGGAGAACAGGCCGCCTGCTTTGAATGGCATGAAAATGAGGAGTTTACATAAGAATGTAAGAACGGCCATACTGGGTCAGACCAAAGGTCCATCTAGCCCAGTGTCCTGTCTTCTCACAGTGGCCAGTGCCAGGTGCTCCAGAGGGAATGAACAGAACAGGTAATCATCAGGTGATCCATCTCTTATTGCCCATTCCCAGCTTCTGGGAAACAGGGACTAGGGACACCATCCCTGCCCATCCTGGCTAGTAGCCATTGATGGACCTATAGTCCATTAATTTATTTAGTTCTTTTTTGAATCTTCTTGTAGACTTGGCCTTCACAACATCCTCTGGCAAGGAGTTCCACAGGTTGATTATGTGTTGTGTGAAGATAACAAAAGTTTAGTGGTGGAGTCCAGCTCTGCTCTGGCAGTTAGTCAGCTTGTGCTTTGGCTGTTGTGATGCACCCGACGAGTGTCTGGAGATGGCTGAAAAATGGAGATCTTTGTGATTTTTTTTTTCTTTTTTAAATTCCCTGCTCTCCTGCCTTTTTACGTTTCAAAATTCAGATTCTGCCTGGTTCTCAGCTTACTAGCTGGTTGAAAAATCTCTGTGTGTTTGATGTGAACACTTTTGTATGAAACCCCTTCCTTTTTCACATACATATTGAAAATGTCCTCAAAATTCAGAAATAGGGAAAAAAATTGACCCGCTCCAAGTGTGAGCACGCGAACCGTGGCCATTCCTTAGCGCACATCATTGACTTCCTGGGTTACTTTCACCGTTGGCTGCCTGTTTCCAATGCAGCATTTTATAGAGCTCTTTTCTTTCCCTTCTGCTTTCTTGAAGAGATCAGAGATCCCATGCCCCTTTCCTGCTATAGTAGCTGGGAGAGCATTTGGCATCCCATGCTCAGATGATTGCCTGGTGTCCGGGCTAATAGGATGGCATGGTGTTAGAGTACCAAAGCTGCATCCGTTGCTGATATCGCCACGTCTGGATGGATTTTGTTTTTTGCAAAAATTAAGAGTAAATTTAAGTGGTAGATATTTGATTTTTTTCATCAATGAATTTTTGTGTGACGGACCAGTGACCTAATGGTAATTCACCAAAGGCTAATAAGGAATGTTATTTTGGGTTAGCAAGATTGACACATTTCTTCTGCCTCTTTAGTCTAATGTGTTTTGTTTATTTGAATGAAAACTGGTTAGGAGCTCAGCAGCATTGACTTTAGGATGTGGGGATTAGACTAGATCATCTTGCGGTCTCTTCTAACCCTATCATCTGTGGTTCTATGACGGCTCTTACATACATTGAGTAACAAGGACAGTCCTTAAAGCCAAAGTCCTGTCTACTCTGAGCTTGTATTAGAACCCAGGGCCTTCTTTCTTAAGAGAAAATGATTTGCTCTGTTGTTCTTGGCCACAGTTTTCTGTACTGGCTTTGTTGCATCCTAGGTGGTTGCAATCCTCCACCCCAGAGATGGCTGCATTTCAGGCGTGATCTGTGTATAGAGTTGGTGAAATGCTTTGGAATGAAAGGCTTTATGAACAAAAATTTCAAAATTGCCTAAAGCCCAGATATTTAAAGGTATTTAGAGGTTGCTGTATTACTCAATGTTGCAATGCCTGACTCATTTTCAAGTGATTTAGGAGCAATCAGTGGCCAGTGGGATTTTTGGCTCCTAAGTGCCTAAATCCCTTTTGAAAATAATATGCTCCTAAATCATGTAGGCATTGCAATGCTGAGCACAGTAAGGCCTAAATATGTTTAAAAACAGACTTTTAAAAAATGTTTTTTCAACCGGCTGCAGTGAGAAGCCATAAAGGACAGTGAGTAACTTTTTCCTCTGCAGAAATGCTCAGACTAATTTTTTTGTTTCTTCTAAGCAATTAAGTGATTTCTATTTATTTCCAACTTAAACCGCCCTCCCTCCCCAACAGTGCAGTCTCTGTATGTTCATTATGTAGCCGAGCCATTAATTTTAATGACCTTTGCATCAGGCCCATTACTGACAAGGGTGGTCCAATGCTGCCTGTATCAGATAGTCTGACGAGCTAGGTTCTGTTCTTGACTCTGCCGCTGACTTGCTAGGTGACCTTGTCACACTCTGCCCCTCTCTATGCTTCATTTACACTGGTCGTAAAATGGGAGTAAATATTAACATGCATTTGTGAAATGCATCAAGATATTCCTCAATACGCAGCTAAGGGTCAGATATTACCCATTGTGTTAGCACTAGTGTCTTTTCTCCCCTCTTTTGTCTATATGAAGTGTGATGATCATTTTCAGTAGAAAGGGTCTTATCCGCACTTGATGTATATCAGCGTAGGGCTATTAACTTCAATGGCTCTGTTCTGATGCACCCTAGCTAAGGATCTGGTCCAGTATTGTAGAAACTGCCTCAAATTATTCTTAAATTTCTAATATTCTCTCACTCCTTCACAAGTCCCTCCCGGCCCAAATAAATAAAGCTGGGTGGGAAAGGGCACATGGTCAGAGGTTGGATGTACAGTGTCCAGCCAGTCATTTGGGAGCTGAGAAGGTTAGCAATGGGGCAGCTGTTGCAGCCTGAACAGTAATTGTCTTTTTAGGAACCGTGAGGCAGCCAGTGCATCTCGAAGAAATGTGCGGCTGCCTTTATGCCATTTCCTGCCCATCTCGCCACGTCCTTTTGATTGGAAAGAGACTCAGATCTGACAAGTTCTGTGGGAACGTCAGGCCGCTCGTGTGGTTCTTGCTAGTCCTTTTGATTGGAAAGAGCCACGACTCAGATCTGACAAGCTCTGTGGGAACATCAAGCCACTAGTTCTTGCTAGTCCTTTCCCCTCTCTTTAAATCCCTGCCTTCTCTCACCACCCCCAAAACCGCCGATGGCTCCAGAGACGTTCCAGGAGTGTTAGTCGCCTATTGCGAGCCATTTTAGCGCTGTCTTGTTTTGACGGTGACAGTGAAGAAAGGTTTGCCAAGAGAACGCTCAGAGCCTGCCGCTGCAGAGGAGGGGATGTGTGTGTTAGATGAGCTTCCCTTGCAGGACACTGACATGTTTTTCTTGGCTAAGCGACTCATGTTTTGCTACCCGGGTGGTGGAAGAAAGGCGGGCGTTGGCTGCGGAAGGAGCAATGAAATCTTGCACCTTATGGCAAGCAGCTTTCACACTGATCCTTCCAATCGGAGTGGGTTTTTGTGGTAGTTCTTTTTTTTTTAAAGTTGTCATAGCTGTTTTTAATCCTTGTCCGTAATGAAGTCACGCGGTGTTAACACAGACAACAGCAAGGCAGCTAACACTGCAGATGTGCTGCAGGCTCTGCTTTTTATTTGGGGATCTTATGGATGAGGACAGAACTCTTCTCCTCTAGTGACTTCCTGAGAATCCCAAACACATTTATTTAGATGCTTAACTCTGTGCTTAGGAGCATCACTGTCGGAATCCAGCTATGACCGTTTTAAGCAATTGTCTCCTCACCTCCTGGGAGGGAGGTCTTGAGTGTACGGGGAACACGTTAGCCTTCACTCCAGTGCACCCACCTCTAGGGTAGAATTCAGTGACAGTTTAGCAGCACACAGCAACATTACAAAATGGTTAGGGCAGCAAATAAAGAGAAATACTGTAGCCATTTAAGCTACAGAGTGAGGTGTGTACATTGGTGGAACATAAATTACCTGAGGTGGTTATTTGACAGGTGATGACATTTCATCTTCCCAAATAGGTATTATGCCTACCTGTTCTGTTGCAAAGAATAAGGGGATCTTTAATGATCATCCAAAAGACACCACAGAGCCTTCTATCTCCAGGATGGAGCATTGGCTCAGTGTTGATCCAGAATGAAGAACATCCCCAGCTGCTTCCTCCAACAGCTACATTTTCCTAGGAAGAGGGATTGGAAAGATTGGGATTGTTTACCTTGGCCAGGAGCCGAACAAAAAGATACACAGTAAAAGCACATAAAATAAAGAATGGCCTACAGGAGGAAGATTGGGAACATCTGTTCTCCTGTCTCATGCTACAAGAGCAAGGCAATGTTGAATGAAATTAAAAGGTGGAAAATTCAAAACTGATTAAGGGAATACTTTGTCACCCAATGCAGGATTCAGCTGTTGCTATCCACCTCGGAAATAGCAGAGCTAGACTTAAAAATAGGGATAGCCAAGGATTGCACCTCCCGGTGGATAGGATCATACCTAATCCAAAGATCTCAATCGCTGAAGTGTGTCCCACCCTCCTAATCATCCTGGAGTCCTGTGTGTATTAGCTTGCCAGATTTCTGGGCAGGCTTTGTTTCTTGGAGTTAACAGTGATTTAATTATCTCCAGCCAAGGCTGCAGTTTATTTCATGTGCAACTACGACTTGGGCCCTGCCACCCTGGGCGACATCCCTTTAAAGCTATATCCATGGCAGTTAAACTTGCAAGCTCCCCTCCCCATTTAATGAAGAAAATACCACGTCTGTGCACACGTCTCACTGCATGAAGTCTTGTGAACCGATCCCTGGCTTAGTGCACACTGCCTTCCCTGTGTGCCAGTGCTGGGTGAGCTACTGCTCAGTGTATTAGCTTCAGCTTTTTCCTAGATGGATTTGTTGGATTTCCAACAAAGACAGACAAAGTTGGAAGTCCAGGGTCATTCAGCACGCAGGGCTGTGCTCCGTGACCCGGGCCTGCTGTGCTCAGCTCCATATACGGCCAAGAAATGGAACAGGAAAAGTGAGCACTACTTGAATACCAGACATACGATACATTCCTCAGGGCTGCGCGCTTGGAACGAGCTCTCTCCAGAAAATGGACTCTGTGTTGCCATTAATGCAGAATGTGAACTGTGTAACGCGGAGAGGGAAGGCAATGTTCTGAGTGCTGGCTCCAGGGAACACATTGTCAAACGTAAGTGAATTTATTTTGTGTGAGTTTTTCGGGGCAGATTGTCCTGCAGTTTGCAGGGATTGTTGGCTAACTGCAGAATAGCCCTGCTTGCAGCTTCATTAATTCTGTCGTTTTGCCTCCCTTAAAAATCAATCTGATTCGTCATCCTCCTTTAAATTATATTTTCCCAGAACTGCCTCTTCCTGTTGGCAGTGGGTGGCGGGTGAGGAAGGGATTCAGTCCAGAGATGACGTCAGTCCCTATCTAACTTGAATCTTCCCTTGCTTAGGTCTTGAGCTTGTAAATACTTGACTGACTTTATACATGTGAATAGTTCTGTTGAACTCAGCAAACGGATTGGACGTGTGCATTAGTGTTTGCAGCATCCAGGCCTTAATTGGCAGTCATTGGATGCACCATGCAGAAGCAGAGGCTGGGGGTGAGTATGAGATCTGCACCCCAGAGTACAAGCCCAGCATTCTGGAGCACTCAGTTCCTGGGGTTTGGCTTGGACCCATCTTATGAAAATCAATGGGATGGAACAGGCCAGTCCTTCATTTTCCTGCCTCTGTCATTGGCTGGTCACACACAACTGCAAGCCCTTAAATGACGTTATGGAGTCCAGCTGCCTGTTTGGACCATGTGGCTTTCTGGTTTAGACCGTTGTGGCTCTGAAGCTTCCCCAGTCAGGAATTTGGCTGCATCTCTTTGCTGTCCTGGATGTTGCCCAGCATAGGCCGCTGGGAGGGAAGATGTTTGGACCTTATTGTATTTCTGCACACGTTACTCATGCTCACGAACCTTAAAGGGCGAGTTCATCCAGCATGGTTTACAGTAATGTCAGTGCCTCCTGCTGGCTTGTCTCCATCTGTTTAATGGGGAGCAAACAGGTTAGCCGGGGCTGAACTGTGACATTGGTCAGGCTGAGCCTTCTGCATTTTAACTGTAGCCTTGATTTTCCCCAGAAGTGGGTGGTTAGTCGTGAAAAAACAAGACACTGATTCACATTTACCCAACCTCCTCAGGCGCCTGTGTGCACAACTCATGGGCAAGGCTGAAATCTAGCCGAGGCTTAATGGCACTGCTTTGCCCAGTAGCATAACCGTGCAAAGTTCACTCGAAATGTTCTCCCATGTGGAAAAGCGAGTGGGCGGAACCAGGCTGACGTCACCTCTGTGGCGATGGGGAAGGCCGAAGGAGGTGCGTGTGTTTCTGTCAAGCCATCGCAACTTCCTGGCTGGTGCAAAGTTGACATTTCACCAGCCCAAAGTGGAAGTCGATGGGCGTAGGCCGTGAAACGGGCAAGAAGATCAGGCAATCCACCACCTTGTGCAACTTTTAATCTAGGAGGATCCTGAAGAGCTTTACAGCACCAGATTCTCACCTCACTTACACCCGTGGAAATTGGGAGTAAGGCTACCAGAGTCTGTGGAGTTACCTCTCTATCAAACTATTCTATGTGAGACTGTGAGACACTCCGTGCATAATGGATGGAGACAATGACTCACTTGCTACTGACTCGCTTGTTATTTGCCTCCCTCCTTGGCGACTGCAGTGGGACCATTACTGTCTCAGGGGTGGGAGTTGGGCAGCTGTCCTACTATGATTGTTATAATAATGTCATAGCAGTAGCACACATGGCCTTCAGTTGATAGGGGCCCGTTGTGCTGGGTGCTGTTTAGACCGAGAGAAGGAGACGTTCCTGTCTGAAAGGCCTACGCTCTAGAGGAAGTTCTGAGATGGGACCTCCTTTCAGCTTAGCCGGACTGATCAGAGGTAAGGAGCAGAGGAAACCTTGGAGCCTGACCCTTCCTGGCGCAGTGACATCTCCTGCAGGCGTTGCCAATGTACCACTGAATCTTCTATGGTTGGATTTGCATCCGTGTCTCCTCTTCTGAATATCCATTGGAGGTGTTCTCCTGAGCTGGCTGCAGAATGCCCTTCAGAGGTTTATAAGAATATACCTAGGTATATGTGCCATGCTCCTCACCACGAAACCGGGCTGAATGGTTTTGTTTTTGTTTTGTTTTATTTTTTTAAATGGGGGGAAAATATGTCAAAATTGTTTCCATTTTTAAAGTTGCCCATTTTTATCCATTTTCATTTTTTAAAAATATTTCACGTTTTATCAAAGCAGTTACTGATGTGGTTCTCGGTTGTTTGTGAGATAAACATATTTAATATTTTTGACACTTCCTGTGAAAATGTTTGAAAAATGAACATTGTTGAAGAAGTCAGCTTTTTTGAGAAAAGTCTTTCATTTCCCCCCAAAGGGCATTTTTTGATGATTTTTATTTTTTACTAAAAATTTGAACCAGCTCTCAGTGCTGGTCGATAGGAGATCTCTAGTTACTGTAATGAGGCGATGAGGATGCTATTTAACTGCAAGCGTTCCTTTCTGCTAACCTTTCCACCGTCCTTTCCTATTTCTTGAATGGACTATGAAAGTACTCGAGGGATTAGAACTCTGCAGCTGTGTCGAGATCCCATCTGTTTCTGTACTTGACTTTCACGTTGTAGCACATCACTTTGTTCTCCACAGTTGTTTTTCATATAAAAGCAAGCATGTTGTTAGGCATCTGAAACAGTGGCTCCTCTGGGCCATGTTATAATAGGAGGATGTCTCATTATGACAGCTTCCAACATCGCATGGAGGCAAAGACCTTTTACATGCGCGGTGAAAAAAGCAACAAACATGCGTTGTTCAGATCTTTGCACCTCTATCTTACCCAATGTGTGTCTGTGTTCCATAAGCTGTATTTTGCAACGACTGCCTGTAAATTTTCCAGGGAAGCTAATAGAGGTCTTTGTGATAGTAGAAGAGAAAGGAGTGAAGGTCAAATTCACATTAATGAAAGCTTCCATCACGTGCTCTTAATGTAGGGTGACCAGGTAGCAACTGTGAAAAATCGGGACGGGGCATGGGGTAGGGGAATAGGAGCCTATATAAGAAAAAATCCCCCAAAAGGGACTGTCCCCATAAAAATGGGACATCTGGTCACCCTATCTTAATGCCCCTCCTACCACTCAACTGGGGTTATTTAGAGGCATGAGAAGTAAAGGAAATTTTACCTTCCAGATGTACAGGCTTCAGAATTATCCTTCCTATTATTATTATTATTATTATTATTATTATTTATTATTGAGGAATTCTGCAAAGCAGATATTGGGAAGAATTGCAGTGCATTCTGTACTCCCATTGCTTCAACCATCATTCATAGATACTTTTTTTTAAGGCCAAAAGCATGTGATTGTCACCCGTCAATAAAATACTATATTTTAATACTGCTTTTCATTGGGGGCACTTAAACTGCTTCACAAAAATTAATTTAGCCTCATGGCATTTCCGTGGAGTAGGAATACATTGTACCTATTTCACCAGTGGGGAAACTGAGGCACAGAGGTTCTCAGCAGTTCATTGTCCACGTAGGGCACAGAACCAACGTGTCCCGACTCTGCAGTCATCTGCTCCAACCTCTAAGCCTTGAGGGCTATGTCTCATCCTTCCTTTCAGCAGCAGCCCTTTAAGATGCCCAGTTGCTGACCCCAGAGAGTGGCTGTATAATGGAGATGGAGGCCACAAAGCCAGTTTTCATGGGTATTCAGTATTTTGAGGACACTGACATCAAAAAACTTGGTGCATGGGAGTGAGAGCATCCTTGCCAGCCATAGTGGGATCACCCTTTCCCAAAGCTGAATCATTCCCCCTCTGGCTGAGGCCCCAGCGAGCGTTTCTTCACCAGCAGGCGTGCCCTCCGGCTTTCCTCCTAGCTGCATAGTCTTCACCAAACCTACTTCCTGTCCATGGATGGCTTCGTTTCCCGAAGCGCCTCTTGCATTCCGTCAGGGCGGTGATGGGTATACAGGCTGCAGGATGTTCTGCTCTTGCTGCTTCTCTCTGATTTGCAGGGTTCCCTTTCCAAACCCCAGTGTCACAGAGTCAGCAGCGCTTTCGTTTCCATGCTGTTATCTTCACTTTCGTAGAGGCGGGGATGGACAGTACCGGTAATCCGTTTCCATTTCCCACAGGCTCCTTGAGAGCCTGGCTGATAATGCATAAAGTTTCACACCATTCTGTGGAGGGGTGTCAGGGCTACACTCGACAAAGAGGAGGTGCGGTATTGTCCAGGGGTTCTTAACCTGAGGGTCATGGCCCCCAGGAGAGTCCCAAAGTGGGGTCACAACCATCCTGCTCTTTCCATGTTGCTGAATGGCAGGAGGAGGGTGGGTTCCAGGGACTCCTGATATGGAAAAGAAGGGTTTTTCCCCACTCCCTGGGATCCTACAGGATTACTTGGTGCCATTAACAGCTGCAGGACAATATGCCAGACAAAGTGGAGGGGTGGAAAAGGCACCATAGACTGAAGAGGGAAGCAAGAGCGTGAAGTCAGCGAGTGACGTGTCTGTTTATTGAATTCTAGCAGGCGTTGGGAACAGTGCTTAAAACCTGATTGAAAAAATTCCCGTGCAAAGTACAGGGAGAGGATGGTGTCATGGCCAAATTTCTCTGACCTGGCGTGTGTTCTGTGCCCACTTACTCCCTAGGTGAATGTGAACGAGTTTGAGGACCTGATTTTCAGCACACCCGAACGCCGGCTTCTAAAATAACCTAATCTGGCTTTTATTACAGGAGTATCTGAGCGCCTCGCAATCTGAAGTGTGTTTGTCCTCCCAGTACCCTTGGGAGGCATGGCAGTGCTGTTATCCCCATTGTACAGGTGGAAAACTGAGGCACAGACAAAGTGACCTCCCTGGAGTTGCACAGGAAGTTTGTGGCAGAGTAGGGACTTGAACTTGGGTCTCCTACCTCCCAACTTCCTGTGCTCTGCACACCTGAAGAATCAGGCTCCTTCCATGTAGCTGTTCTGAAGGTACTAAGTGGGGTTTGTGGAATTTAATCCATGAATGTTTGTAAAATGCTTTGAGAGCCCCAGATGGAAGGCAAGGTACATACTGTTGCTATTTTATATCCTAAGCAAGCTTTTCAGGGCCAGACTGGCTTCTGATCACCTTCTATCGAGAATGAGTTAGAACTTGGTGTGAACCCTGAGCTTTCATCTCTCCTTGGCTCCTGCCAACCAAGCAGATTAGGCCAAATTAGCAGAAATGCTGTTTAAATTTAGCTCTGAACGTGGTGTATATAGATGGGCACAGAGACAGACGAACTCATGCTCTCTTCAGAGTCATTTTACCAAATGCCACCCCCTCGTTAACGTCTTATTGCCTCCAAGGCAGCGAGAGGTGGTGAAACTGTGATCATACATTTATCGCTGAGCTATGACAGCAGTCCTATATTTTACCTGAGCTGTAAAAAGTAATCAAGGTTTGAGCACCTCCTTAGTTCAACATAAGAATTAGGAACATGACACAAATCCTTATTATTGATTTTTTGGGTATATTTCAGAGAACATTTGGTTTTCACATTTTTAGAAAAGAATCAGATTTAGTCTTACAGGAGGCAGTCTAGTTGTCTCTCATATCCTGAAATTGAAATCACTCCTCTCCCTCCCCAAACACTCCCCCCCTACCCCCGTCTACTGAAAGCTCTTCCCTTTTGAACTTTCAGTTTAATTTAATATACCAGACTGGAGATCCCTGCCTAGCGAAATATTCTTAACAGGTAATACAGGCAAAAGGTTCCTGTTTCAAATAAAGCTTCAGAACTGACTTGATCACTGCTCGGCATTAGTTCTTTCTGTGTCATTTCCTTGTGCGAAATTTCAGGCACTACAGAAATGACAGATATGAGCAGCAGATTTTAATTTTGAGCAGTCTGTCTGTAAGCCTTCTGGGTATCTCTTAGTCTTGCTGACATGAATTCCAAGACCAGAAGGGACGATTGCGATCATCCAGTCTGATCTCCTGGATAATGTAGGCCAAAATAATTCCTGGAGCAGATCTTTTTAAAAAAACGGATCTACTCTTGATTTAAAAATGGTCAGGGATGGAGAATTCTTGGTCAATTGTTCCAAGGATTAGTTACTCTCATCAGTAAAAATTTACACCTTATTTCCAGTCTGAATTTGTCTAGTTTCAGCTTCCAGCCTTTGGATCATGTTAGGCCTTTCTTTGCTAGACGGAAGAGCCTTTTATTAAATATTTCTTCATGTAGGTGCTTATAGACTGTAATCAAGTCACCCCTTAACTTTCTCTTTGTTAAGCTAAATAGATTGAGCTCCTTGCGTCTCTCACTATAAGACAGGTTTTCTAATCCTTCCGATGAAGTGGGTATTAGCCCACGAAAGCTTATACTCTAATACTTAGTTAGTCTTTAAGGTGCCACAGGACTCTTTGTCACTTAATCCTTCCCGTCACTCTTCTCTGACCCCTCACCAATTTAACAGTGTGTGACTGTTGTATCCTGTGCTACGCCTTGATCTTCGGCCATGCGGCCTAGGCCATTGTCTGCTCTTCTGTGCTTGTAAATTAAACAAGGATAAGCCTGGCCAGTAATGGGATGTTGGGCTCTGAGAGCCCGAAGCTGTGGAAGATGTTCTTGGGAATGATGACTCAGCAAATGGTGGTGTTTCTATACTAACTCAGAGAGACGTGTCCAAAAGAGACAGTGGGATGGTGCAGCTTTTCAGAGGTCTAGTTAAAAAACCACCCCGATAATTGCTGTCATTAAATAGCCCATAGCTTTTTACAAGTTAGAGTGGTGATGCCTGGGGTCCTAGCCAAATTTCACTTCCCATGAGTTATGATGTGCTTACCTAAAGTACCCCATACAGGTTCAACTGGGTGCAACATTCGTTATTTCCTGCCCCAAACTATTGTGTAATGGTCTGTGTGCTGTTAACAAGGGTATTGCATTCCAGAGATTGGCTATGTGTTAGTGTTAAGTGCAGTTTAAACACAGCAGCTGTTTTACCATACTACAGAATAGACGTTGTCAGAATATGTTCTAGACAGAACTGGTGTCTACGCCCATAGCTGCTGAACACTTTCCATTATAGGACACTATTCTCAGTTGCTTGTAAGTTTGTCAAACTTCCACCATTTGATTTTGGGTTTTTTATGCCAGATCTCTGCTTCACCCCTTGAAGTTTCAGTTAAAATGGTTCTTCGGTTTCTGAAATGAGATTAGGGGAAAAAGAGATTGTTTTGTCCACGTTAAAAATATTCTCAACCATTTTGTCAAGAAGCTCTGGTATCTCTACTCTGTGGGATAGGCACTTGGAAATTCAGCAGGGAGCTCATCCTGGTATCAGAGATGTGCTTTTTTGCTTTCCTGGTGAAAATTTGCCCAATTTTGGCCAAGTTATAAGTTTGCGAAATGTCTTTTTGCACGTGCCCAGTGGAGACTTGCTAGACTTTGGCAGCTAAACTCTCCAACTATTCTCTATGTTCTGAGCATGCGTCATCTTGGGGCTGAATAGGAATTATTCTGCAGTTGATTCTTCTGGCTGTTGGTTGCTGCTGGAGCAATAGGCACTGAAACTGAAAGCCGGTGAGACTCTCTTCTGTACTCTTGATGCCCCCACAACATGGAGAAGGAGGTAGCTGCCTGGCTGGAATGCAGAGGGGTAAGGGGCAGAGGGTGGAGGACAGCCTGGAAGAGGGTGCACGTAATAAGGGTTTATAACTACTACAACAAAGACCCCTCTTGAACTTGGGATTGAACCCAAGATTCCTGAGTCTCCATATTCCTCTGCTTTCAGCAAATAGCTGTGCAACCCATTGTTGTCGTCCTCTACTGGCTGTTCTGTGTTGATGATAACAGCCTACTACTGCTACTGCTTACCCCACTAGCTCAAGTGGCAGTAGCTTGGTGTTGTGGATCTATAACCGCCAGTCTCTAGAGTCATTCTTACTCTTTCTCTGACTATTCAGGTATTTTATACAAAATGGAACCGCTTTGGCAGAAAAGACTGAGAGAAATCCCCTCAGAATACCCCATAGCTTAGTGATTGGGGCATTCACCTGGAGGTCCGAGTTCAAGTTCATGCTTTGGTTGTGGCTTGGCTTGAGTCACAGATTTATTTATTTAATTTGTTTTGTTTTTCAAAGCTGCCAGCTAACCAAAAAATCCGTTATGTGCGCACCTCTTTTTACGATACAGTCTCTGACTACATGATTGCAAACTATTTTTTTCACAGGTCGTGGACTCCTTGAGTGCACAGAATGAATGGTGCTCATTGAATGGATAGTTACTTAACATTTCTTTTTATCCTCGTTGCTCAATGTGTGGCTTTATTTAACGCACATTATCTGAACCCTGCACTGAATGCAAAATTAACTTTTTTCCCCATGCTGCTGTCACCAGCGTAGCTGAATGCTTCACAAACACAAATGAAGGTACCTTCTCAATGGCTAGGAGTGGTATTATCTCCATTTTTCAGATGAGAAATTGGCAAAACTGTCCCTTAATTTTGGGTGCTCAGTCTGAGACATCTGGGGCCTGATTTTTCACAGACAGTATCATTTGTACAGCACTTTGTGTTCAAAGCACAGCTCCAATCAACTGCAGTTGCAGTTGTGAGCCCTCAGCACTTCTGGAAATTTGCTCCAGGTGATTCAAGCCAGGTGCTAAGAAAATGAGGAGTACGCAGAGGCCACCTGTGAAAAAAAGGTTGTTATAAGTCACTTGCCCAGTGTCTCACCTAGGAACTCGGTGGTGCCTGCAGGGATAGAATTCTCCAGGGTGACATTCCGTTGCCTTTACTGGAAGAGAAAAGATGGTCTTCTGGTTATCTCCTGTCTCGTTCGCTACTCACCTTTCCACTTCTGCATCCAATGTGGCAGGAGCCCTGTGGACGCCCTTCCCTATTGGACCTGGATGAATGACCAGATCGGTGTCCATTTACCAGCTCTAAATACATCGTAAAATAATTGGCTAAACAATGCTGTGTCTCAGTGTTGTTGTTTCTCCTGTTTTGCAATAGGACCGTCAGGCACTGTGAGAAATGGACTGACAGCTGGATCTGGTTTTACTGGGGCACGTATTTGTTCCTCTGTTGCTGTTTTGTAACTTCTTGCAGCGTGACATTTATAAACTCAAATGCTGCTTCCCCAAAGTATCAAAGGAAATAAAGCCACTTTTCACCACAGACATAAAAGGCTTCTAATGTACAAGTGCAGCAGGCACCACCACGGAGAACAAAGCCGACAGCTAATCACGTCTAATGCCTTTTAAGTGTATGCCTCCTTTTTCACTGCCAGACTGTCTCAAAGAGCTTGAAGGCTTCAGTGATTGCCTCCCCAAGAATTGGCGGAGGAAGAACCCTCTCTAACTTTTAAATGCCTCTTTTAATTTTCCTAAATCAACCTAGCATCCCGGCCAAATTCAAGTTTGGGGATCACATTCGACTTAATTCCTTTGCCGTTTCAGTTGCATTCATTGTTCTTGGCTTTCAGTGCTTCCCTGTTGGTCAGGACTGCTCTGTGGTATTAAAGAGCTGCTGCTATATTCCAGGCAGGTGGCTGCATTCCCGTGGTAGATTGAAGTGATTGCTACATGCACCCTCACCTTCCATTGATGTTGGTAGGAGCTAAGATACTTGGCCTTGGCGAGACTGGTCCTGTCAACAGGGCTGCATGCAAGCTTGAAGTTGGGCATAGGTTTTGGTACCTTGCTAAATCAGGCTTATGGTTTGTGAAGCATATTGGAATCTCTGAGGATGACATCTACCACATTGATGGAAGTTGTTAGTCTATGCTACCTATAGCTACCATATGCTGGAAATGGCTAGTAGATAGAGCACGAGACTCATGAGACCTGGATTCTATTCCCACCTCTGCCATTGGCCTGCTGGGTGACTTCAGGCAAGAAACATCCCCTCTCTGTACCTCAGTTTCCCCATCTGTAAAATGGGGATAAAGAAATGGGCCTCCTGCATGTAAAGTGCTGAGAGTTCTAGGGATGCAAGAGTTAGGCAGTGCTATTTCTCATGGGTCAGTCTTGTGGCAGCTATTAATCTTCTACCGCCAGCACTGGAAAAGCCAGCACTATTTTCATAGCTGTGCCAAATGGAGCCATTTCCTGTGCTGACAGCAGTCGATCCCACTTCTTAAGTGTCAGCATCAGCAAGAGAAAAATGATCCAGGGAATGCAAAAGGACCCAAGGAGGGAAGAGAAATTGAAAAAGAGCAAACAGCTTCCATGAAAAGTTGGTGAGAGACGAGGCACAAGAGGGAAGGGGGCAGGAAGAGGGAAGAGACACGTAACTGGGGTGGTGCAATAACCTTTTAACCCATGGGGATGTGGCTTTGTATATTTAATTTACCGGTTGCGTGGTTCTCCAGTCTGGTTCTCCAGTGGGTGCAGTTTGGTACTGTTGGCAGCCTCTGCTCCGTAGAGGCCTAGGATTTAGCGTAGGTGAGTGTGGAGGGGTATTATTTAACAAGAGATGCTTTCCTGGTAGACTTAACTGTCTCTGTCCACTACTTTTTGTCTGGCAGCTTTCAGGGAATCTAAGACGGACAGACAGACCTTTGAATATTGGCGCCGTTCAGTTCTACTCACCTCTTTCCCTCCTCTTTTTTCGCAAGATTTTTTTTTTATCCTAATTGAACAGAAGCCCTTTGGGTTGGAAGAGAGATTTTATTTTGTTATACAGTCTTGCAGAGCTGGAGGTAGATATCAATTTGTGGGCACAGAAATAACTCAGGGTTTCATCCACCCTGAGTTTCGGCCCTGAGTTTTAGTGGGCGCGTCACACAAATTTGTAAGCGTGGGCTTGGAGGACATGAAAAGCATCACCCAATATCTTCAGGATCAGTGCAGCTGATGATGTCATGCTGTGAGCTGATGTGTGTGGCATGGTGTCACAGTACATCAAGACAAGTCAAGCCCTTTGTCATGGAGGATAGAGCTTTAGAGGAGGGACCCATAATTCTACTGATGTGAACTGGGTTTTGCCCATGAACAGACGAAAGCTTTTCGCACATTCTGGCAGCCAGATACCAGGGCACAGCTTTACCTCCTTGCAGAGGGATTTTTCAGCGAAACGCCTGTCACTGTTGGTGAGGATTGTATGGCTGAACCTCAAGCTTGCCCTTCTCTGCCGTTCTTTGCTACTGCTTTCAACAGTCTATTTGAGTGTTCCTTATGATTAATGTTATGGGGGGAAGAAGATGCAAAAAGTGGAGGATGAATGCTGTTTCCCTGTGTGATTCCCTCTTTCTGCCATGCTAAAGGAACAACTTTCTTTTTCTTTTCTTGCTACAGAAATTCAGAGGAGTGTGAACGTATGACCTGTTGGATGTGAGCTCCTTGTCCTAATCTCTTGCTTCCTGGGGTAAGTGGTGTTTTTTTTTGTTTTTTTTTTTTAAAGCCATTAGCAGCAGCATGGCAAAGGGAGGGCGAGTAGATTTTGCGCCTGGGCTAGTACATTTCTGTGATAATTTTACAAGCTCGTCTTGCAGGATTAGGATTTGAAGGCCGTGACGTATGCAATTAGAAAGACATTGCTAAATTAATACCTACATTGATAGGTCTGCCTTGTCGGATGCGTGACTTTGACATAACAATAGCTCTGCTGTCCTTAATGTTCCTGTTATCTGAACGAACACTTCCTGCTAGAAGGGACTATAAATCCGTGGATAATTAACGCAATCCTCAGTCATTCATGTACAATATACTAATGTGAGTTAATGGATAAAAAAGAAACAGTATTGACCCTGACTTAGAGTTTTGTCATGCACTAAGCAGATCTACATGTCCCTACTTCTGTCAGTTTCAGTTGTGTGCTGTGGCATCGAAGCCAAGTGGTCCAGACTCGAATGCTAACGACTCCTGACATTGGCTTATCTGAGCACGTTCCCAGATGTAAATAATCCAGGTGAACAATTGACACTGAGTCCTGCTTATTCCCTTCCCATCTCCTGAGTCAGGTGATATGGGTTAGAACTTCATCTTTCTCTTCTTGTCCTTCCGGTCTCATTCTTTCTTGTTTTCCTTTGCGCTGTTCTGAGACCAGGCAAAGCAGGCTCTTTTGTGTGCGCACACCCTTTATAGGAAAGATGTGTCAGACAGAGAGGCGTTGAGGTTTATCCCCAGGTGGCTGTTTAATTCCGTTACCTCTCACTTGCTCCCACAGGAGTTATGAGTCATGAGTCACCCAGGAAAGCTTGGGAGAAATTTGAGTGGTCCTGCCACTTATACCGAGAGATCATAACAAGAGAGGGTGAAGCTCGAGTTATATTGCACCTTCCTCAGATGGTTAAATATCAGGGAAATACACATGATGGAAGAAGCCCCATCGCTTGGAACTTATAAAACTAAAACGTGCAAGACCCTAGAAAATGTGCTGTGCATTGGCCAGGAGACAGGTTGGATGCTCTTAGTGTGCGCTTTCCATAGGGAAGCTGGCTTCCTACTATGATATTTCATTGTAACAAGGGAGGATCTTGGAAAAGCATCTGTCAACCGCTTTGAGAGAGACAGGAATTGTCAAGGGGACTCCTTCCCAGAGTCACCTTGGCCTGGATTTGTTCTTTCACGGGATCTCCAAAGCTCCGGCAACTCTCTCCTTAGCTCTTCAAAGCAAAATATGTCAACGAAAGGACACAATTTACAGTGTGACCCCTGGTCTTCTTGATCTTGAACAGTCAATGAAATCTAAGACTTTGTCATTCCCCTCATTACAAGGGCTGTTAATAAGCCGAGGTGTCGTATCAGTGATACAGCTAGATTTCCAACCCCCTCCCCCCTTTTTTAATGACTCTGACCTTTTGGGCAGGGTCAAGGGTCAGAGTCAGATTATTTACAAAGGCTGCTCCATAAATCTGCCTGTCAGGACAGATGTTAGCATTCCAATGTTGTTGCACTGCTGAAAGAAAACCCTGTTGAACTCTCATCCAGATCTCCTCTCTAGCGTTTAAAGTGATGGTAAAGCTCACTCTGTGTCATGATGATGATGTCGATTCATTACCTGTGAATCGTGACTTCCACCGAGGATCTCATGAGTGCCTAAAGTATATCATGAGAGGCAGGTTAGTCCTACGACTGGACAATGGACTTGGACTTTCGAGACACAGCAAAGCAGTAGCAGAACTGTGAATATAACCCAGGAAGTCCTTAGTTCCAGTTTATTGCACTCTACTTGGTGTCAGTTCTGTAGTACTGTGTGAATGATTTTGCAACTGAAAATTTGTATTTTTTTTCCATTCTATTTCTGCTACGCCCACAAAGGAAGATAGCTCAGGATTCTTCTAATCTCTGTACCCTGCAGAGAAAACCTATTTCCTTTCACACGCTTAAGAACAGAAGTCTCGTTCTGAGTGCCAGTGAACACTATTTGTATTGGTTGCTTAACAAAGCCCTACCAGATCCTAGTGTGTTTTGACTAGCACTGTGTGGAGAGCTTGGTATGAATGTTCTGTGTGCACTTCGGGAATCCCGAGCACTGATGGGCGGTTGGTTGGGTTTTCCCCATTCTTAATGTTCATAGAAACAGTTCCTAGATGGCTCCATCCTGACCATTGCCACAAAGGTCAGTTTTCAGTTACCAATGAGAGAAGTTAATGCCATAGGAGCCCAATTTCTGTGGTTCCACGAAGACAGCCAGAGCCTTCAAAAGCACAGAAGTCGTAAGCCAGTGAGGGTTTTTAAAGGGAAAATGTCAGGTAGTGTAGGTCAAAAATGTATAATGTGGGTTTAAAAAACCCCACACCCTTTAATAGAATTTTTTAAATAATTATTTCTAATATTCAGTTAAAACAATACATATGGGATGGGTTTAACCACTCACCTGCAGTGTTTGCAGCCTCATACGCTACACACTGGACAAGAACTGACTCATGTTTGTGAGGTGGATCAGTAGATAATGTATTTATCCTCACAACACCCCTGGGAGGTGGGGAGGTGCAGTTATCTCCATTTTACAGTTTGGGAAACTGAGTCACAGAGCAGCTCACTGACTTATCCACAGGAAGGCGGTGGATAAACTGGGAGTGTATTGCTATTATTTATTTGTGTTATAGCAATGCCCAGAGACTCTAGCCAAGGTCAGGGTCCAATTGTGCTAGGCGCTGTCCAGATGCATAATAAGGAGATTGTTTATTCCCTGAAGAGCTGACAGTTTAATTAGATAAGACAGAAAAAATGGGGGAGGTGAAGCAGCAGCACAAAGAGGTGAAGTGATTTTTCCAAAGTCAAACAGCAAGTTAGTGATGGTCAGTCTTAGAACCCAGTTCTCCAGAATCTGGAAACCTTCCATCTTCTACCTAAATTGCAAGTGTCTATGAAGTGAAACTGACCAGTGTCTCCGCTTTGTTGGAACCCAGTGAAAGAAAAACAGAGGGTTTTTTGTGTTTTTTTTTTTAAAGAAAGAAAATCAGTTTTAAAGTTCCTTCAGTTTTAATAATTGAGAACCAGATCCCCGAATGTTGTATGTGTGCGGGGCTCCAAGCATTGTAATAGGCAATTTTAAAACCCTTTGACAAACCTACTTGCCTTTCATCTGAAACTGAAGTCTAGGATGTCAAAGCACTCAGGTGCACTGTTGCAAAACATGACCTTAATGCTGAGTTTAGTCATACAGCATCCTTCACAAGTTATATCATTGTCAAATGTAGATCTCTTTCTGCGTGGACAGTCTTGCTGCTTATGATGTGTAGAGGAAAAGGCTTCAAGTGCCTGGCTATGTTACATGGCCCAGATGGCCAGCAAACTTCACTTTTTTTATAACGAGAGAATTAACATTAGCAGCAGGGGGTGATAGTCGCTTTAAATTAACTAACGGGAAGGCATGGGAAAATGGCAGTGTTCAAAGACCCCATCTATTGCCCGAATAGATAATTCCTCTTCAGAGCGATGTTTAAGATACCGTATCCATAAATACTAATAAGGCTCTTTGATTCCAGTTTTCAGGTAAGATGAACATTTTATTGGGTATTCTGTCCATCACATTCAATACTTCAGTGTGCCATCCTTTCAGGTTTATTAGCATAATTGCACTGCTTAAGCAACAATAAAAAATTCAACAGTAAAATAGCAGTTAGCACAGGCAATTTGTTATCAAAAGCTTTTACTTAAGGACAGGTTCACAGCATATTTATTAGTGAGTTAGGGTTATAAATAATTTTTATTTAGAAAAACAAAAAGGGAAAATGTTTTAGGAGTTTTTTTTTGTTTTGTTTTTAAAAAATGGTAAAATGGAAAGCCCGAAAATTGGTCACGGCTTCTTTTTCTGTTACATGAAAGCTCAACCAATTTACACATGTAGCGGAGAAAAGATGATAGAACTAACTTGGGTTTCGTGTCTCTTCTGAGCAAAATGACTTTAAAATCTTCTAATGTCTACTAGGATGGCTTGGTTAAATCTCCTGGCAGTTTTTTCCTGTTCCAATCCTTTCTCCAGCCTCAACAGAATTCTTTCCCTTGCTATTAAGGAGAACCGTGAGAGCCACCGAAAAACACTTGTGCGCTGAGAAGCACACGTCAGTTACCCTGATGTCATCAACCTCTGTACTGTGCCTGGAGGCAGGACCAAACCTATTGGTTGCTTCAGGAAGGGGTGGGCTCCCCTCCTGGATAGCTTGTCAGCCTGATCCTGCCTCGACAGTGCCTGAGACACTTTCAAAAGATCAATCATTCATTTCTCCTTAAGATACGGGTGAAGCTCTCTTGAAAGTGGATGTGATGCTTCTGGGGAAGGAGGCTATGCAGTGATGGCTGGTTCTCAGTTCAGTTCCCAGGGGGCCAGTGTCTACATCATACAAGTGCTGTTATATGTTTTACAGTTTGTTGTCTTGGCTGGCAGTCTAAGAAAATGGGTGGGGCGGAACTGAATGGGCAAGGCAGGCAGATTTCCCCCCTTGGTCCTAGGTGTTTCTAGAGTAGAGCTGACAGACATTGGCAGAGGGCAGTGTGTGCAACATTACTGGCTAGTTGCTTTCTTCTCGCATTCTATGACAAAATTGGAAATGTTCCATTTCCAGGAAATATTTAACTGAGGTGTGCACGTGCTGATGTTCCTACACAAAAAAGGCTTACTGGGGGGGGGGGGGGGAGGAAGAGACAGGATCTCACATTTTCCACAGGTGTTTTTGTTGTTAAAAAAAAGAAGCCATTTTTGTCATAGTTTACCAGTGATGGAAATGCATGGAAGAAGGGTGCAAAATTACACCTACACCCACACACATGCCTCAATATAAAAATGTTCTAATAGCAAAAACCCACTAGGTGTAAACAGGAATTTTGCCCAGTTTACGTGAGGAAAGCCAGCTGCTGCTCATATTGCTCACAGAATCATAGGGCCTCAATAGGTCATCTAGTCCAGTCCCCTGCACTGAGGCAGGACCAAGTATTATCTGACCATCTCTGACAGGAGTTTGTTTAGCCTGCTCTTAAAAATCTCCAGTGATGGAGATTCCACAGCCTCCTTAGGTAATTTGTTCCAGGGCTTAAACACCCTGAGAGTTAGGAAGTTTTTTCTGATTCTCAGCCTAAACTTCCCTTGCTGCAATTTAAGCCCATTGCTTCTTGTCCTATCCTTGGTGGTTAAGGAGAACAATTTATCACCCCTCCTCTTTATAATTACCTAGGTGATGACTGCTATCATGTCCCACTGTCTTCTCTTCTCCAGAGTAAACAATCCATTTTTTCCAGTCTTTCCTCATAGGTCGTGTTTTCTAGACCTTTACTCAGTTTTGTTGCTCTCCTCTGGACTTTCTTCTTTTTGTCCACCTTTTTCCCGAAGTGCAGTGCCCAGAACTGGACACGGTACTCCAGCTGAGTCCTTCTGAGTACTGAGTAGAGGGAAAGAATTACTACTTGTGTCTTGCTTACAGTGGTCCTGCTAATACATCCTGTAATGATGTTTGGGGTTTTGTGCAATATTGTTGACTCGTATTTAGTTTGTGATCCACTATAACATCTGGATCTTTTTTGTTGTACTGCTTCCTAGGTAGTCATTTCTCATTTTCTATGTGAGCAGTTGATTATTCCTTCCTAAGTGGAATACTTTGCATTCATTCTTATTGAATTTCATCCTGTTTACTTCAGACCATTTCTCCAGTTTGTCTGGACTGGTTTGAGTTCTAATCCTGTCTTCCAAAGCACTTGCAATCCCTCCCAGCTTGGTACTGTCTGCAGACTTTGTAAGCATACTCCCTATGCCATTATCCAAATCATTTAGGAAGATGTTGAATAGAAAATTTCCATCTCCCGGACTACCAGTTGGCTCCTTTTAGAAATGCTGGAAAACTGCAGGTGGGGGAAATCAGAGATGTATTTTTCAAATGCGCTTTTCTAAGGGATCCTTTGGGGTGATGTTGAAATGAAAGACATTTGTATATTTGCTTCAGATGCCTTCCACCCCATCTTCTCTCAGGTGTGATGCTCCTAAAATCAGGATCCTTCTTAAAGGTTCCTTCACTGGTGTGTACATTGTTTTGAATCTTCCCTTCACCCTCAGGGGTTAGTTGTCCCTCTTTCCCTCTCTATCCATTCTCTGTGGATTGTCCCGCTGGAGTGCCTTTACTTAGACTCCCACCCCTATATCCCCATCCCCACTCCTTCTCACCATCAAAACCTGGGAATCTCTCTACTCTTTCACCCCGGCCTCCAGAAACATCCCCCACTTTTGGATCTAAGCACATGTTGACTTACCCTTGTATTGACAGACCCTCAACCGTATGTTACTCTGGCATAGTGATCACTCTCACCCACCGTGGTGACGGATATTAGCTCCGGAGATGATTGACATTCATTTCATTGTGAACTATTTCTGGGAGGTCAAAGCATTTAAAGAAGACCGGTGATGAAACTATAAAGATGTGCACAGTGTATTGTGAGTGGCGTCTCATGATCTGGGTGGAAAAGGGATAATACCACTTTCTTCAACCCCTCCACCCCCCAATCTGACCCCTTGTTTAAACTAATCCTGATGAGGCAGAAGTGAAGGCAAATTTGCTCCAGGCAGAAGCTGCTGTTCATAGTGAAACAGGATGTGCAAGCAGGTTGTGGAATTGGAACGGGAGCCCATGGAAACAGGTGAAACTGACTGGGTACATATTAGAGAAGTGATGAGCTTGTGAAGCCCTGTTTGCAAACATGCTCTTCTGTGAATGTGTGAAATTTTAAAGGCGCTGATCATTTCAGTTCCCCTTTTCGGGTGCAAAAACACTTGTTGTTTAGATATGAATTTTGACTTTCAGCTCCTTTATGGATGTGAATGTTATGCTGCTTAATGGTTCTCTCTTCTGAAACCACCTGGTACTATACAAAATTTAGACTTTTCTATCAACTAAGCCACCGACATTCATGAGAAGAGGCTGACCTACACGGAACCCAAATGCAGTGAATTAATGTTCAGGGAACTTTATGCTCAGAAGAGAGTTGGCCATGTTTAGAATTGTGATTGGCACATTTCCGTGCACGCTAGGTCTTGACTGCAAATGGGCTCTCGCTGTGGTAATTATGAATAGGTTCCATTGAACGGTCCTGGAGTCTTCAAATGCCACTTGTTTTGTTGATGATCGTGTCTCTTTTTTCTATGGTGCCCTGATTTGGAGCAGGAGTTAATTCAGGGAAGCCCAATGGCCTGCATTATGCAGGAGGTCAGACTAAATGATCACAGTGGTACCTTCCAGTCTTGAAACCTATGAATTTCCTTGGTTACGTGAACACCTCTCAGAATTACATAGCATGCATATACAATACTATTATTATTTGGACTATGGTAAAGCCCGGAGGCCCCATCCATTCTGCTAGGCACCGTACACACACAAAGAGAGAGCCAGTCCCTGCCCCAAAGAACTTACAGGCCAAATAAGGAAGTGAGACTAAGGGATAGGAGGGAAAACAGAGACACAGAGATCAAAGTGACTTGCCCAAGGTCACACGGGTCAGTAGCTGAGCTGGGGATGGAATCCAGGTCTCCTGGCTCACAGTCCAGTGCTCTACTGGACTAGGGTGCTTCAAACAGATCTTTTCTCTCCCTTTTTCCCACTCCAGCCGGCCGGGCCTGGGCTTACTGACTGGTGGGATTATTACAGACCAGCTGCTTGAAATACATTTTGCCTGTTGCTCTGAAGGCGCTGAGGTTGATACTCATCCTGATCTTATCTAGGAGCAAGGCCAGATTCACGGACTGGTCGCTGAGAAAGCTCTGTATCCTGCATGAGCCGAACCCTGGAGATTGGTCATTCCAAGTTCCCATAGCTGTCGAAAGTCATGATCACTCAGGGTGAGGGAAGTTCATAGAATCATAGAATATCAGGGTTGGAAGGGACCTCAGGAGGTATCTCGTCCAGTCCCCTGATCAAAGCAGGACCAATCTCCAACTAAATCATCCCAGCCTGGGCTTTGTCAAGCCTGACCTTAAAAACCTTTAAGGATGGAGATTCCACCACCTCCCTAGATAGCCCATTCCAGTGCGTCACCATCTTCCTAGTAAAAACGTTTTTCCTGATATCCAATTAAAACCTCCCCCACTGCAACTTGAGACCATTACTCCTTGTTTTCTCAGTGGTACCAGATGACAACAGTCTAGATCCATTCTCTCTGGAACCCCCTTTCAGGTAGTTGAAAGCAGCTATGAAATCTCCCCTCATTCTTCTCTTCTGCAGACTAAACAATCCCAGTTCCCTCAGGCTCTCCTCATAAGTCATGTGCTCCAGCCCCCTAATCATTTTTGTTGCCCCCTACTGGACTCTCTCCAATTTTTCCACATTCTTCTTGTAGTGTGGGCCCCAAAACTGGACACAGTACTCCAGATGAGGCCTCACCAATGCCAAATAGAGGGGAATGATCACGTACCTCAATCTGCTGAAAATGCCCCTATTTATAAAACCCAAAATTCCATTAGCCTTCTTGGCAACACGGGACACTTTTGACTCATATCCAGCTTCTCGTCCACTGTAACGCCTAGGTCCTTTTCTGCAGAACTGCTGCCTAGCCATTCGGTCCCTAGTCTGTAGCAGTGCATGGGATTCTTCCTTCCTAAGTGCAGGACTCTGCACTTGTCTTTGTTGAACCCTATCAGATTTCTTTTGGCCCAGTCCTCTAATTTGTCTAGGTTCCTCTGTATCCTATCCCTGCCCTCCAGCCTATCTACCACTCCTCCCAGTTTAGTGTCATCTGCAAACTTGCTGAGGGTTCAGTCCATCCCATCATCTAGATCATTAATGAAGATATTGAACAAAACCAGCCCCAGGACCGACCCTTGGGGAACTCTGCTTGATACCGGCTGCCAACTAGACATGGAGCCATTGATCGCCACCCGTTGAGCCCGACGATCCAGCCAGCTTTCTAGCCACCTTATAGTCCATTCATCCAGCCCATACTTCTTTAACTTGCTTCCTCTGGGAACTTGAGCAGTCTCATGAAGGGCTTTGAAGGACTGAGGACTGAAACTGCGGGTGTGGGGACCCACATCAGAGCTTAGAGCATTGGGACAGTGGGCTATCAACAGCCTGTGTTTCCATGTAGACGAGCTTCTGTCTGAAGCCAGAGTAGCTCTTATTTATTTTTCTTAAGGTTGACAGTTTCATTCCTAGGGGCAGAACAGTGCAATAATAAAGCATGGAGGGCCAGGCCATGGATCACCATGTTGAAATTCAGGCCCAGTAGGACGGGACGCAATCTGCTTGCTTGTCCTCATGTGAGAAGGGTGTTTCTTGTGGCGTTGATCCTTTGGGTATTCAAAGCCCGGGAGGGTTCCACGTGGGCACCAAGGCTTCCCAGTGTCTTACTGGTCTGAGGACAGTCACCCTCAGAGGGAGGGTTTGTCCCAATGGTTTGAGGTCTTTGAGGTGCTGTAGGGATGAATCCTGTTGCTTTCTGAGCTGCAGGGTGAATCCCATTGACTAATGTTGAGCTCTTGTTTTAAAAAAGAAACATGCCGTCCATTCTGCAGGGTAATATTTTAGGGCCCCAAGACTGCAAATCACAGTAGCTGTTGTGAAAGGTAGGAAGTACCCATTGCGATGGACAATTGTGTATTTGAGGACTATAGGGTCAACTTCTATAGTCAGACGCATACGTGTTAGTGCCTCCAATAAACTTTAGTGAGGGAAGTGCACGCATGCTTCTCTAAAGGAAAAATTTGACTCAAAGAATTCCACAATGATAAATGCTCTCGAAATTCTTACTCTGGAATTTGTAAAGCTTGAAACATCTGTTCACTAAAATGCTTTGATCATGCTGTGGGGCTTTTAAAAATGATACTTAAGGCTTCTCCTCATTTCATGAAGGCTGTGCGATTCCTTCCAGTGCCCTTTTCATGTAGCAAAATGGTAAATTTCTCAGTGTACATTACATGACTTAAAAGACATATTTGAATGGTTAGGATCAACCAAACAATCTTTTATAAGGTGCTAGAAATGTTCCAGTTACATACCCAAGGAAACAAAGAATTTCCACTTACTTTTTAGCTTGTGGGAGCTGTACTTGAAAAATCTCAAGAATCTGGGGATGCCTTACGAAGAACTATATTCAAAACCTAAACAAGTTCCAGGAAAATCAACTCCTAAACATTTGGAAATATTGATGGTAGGAAAGTAGATATTTTTTTTTAGTTTTTCTTCCAACTGGGAATGCAGCGTTGGGTCTCTCCGTGTGCAGAACTGCCCGTTTACAAATTAACATACCCTTAGAACCCCGACTGGGGGTATTCTATCTTTTACCCAAGATCCACAGACCTGGAAATCCTGGACGCCCCATCATCTCGGGCATTGGCACTCTCACTGAAGGACTGTCTGGATATGTGGACACTGTACTCAGACCCTACACCACCAGCACTCCCAGCTATCTCCGTGACACCACCGACTTCCTGAGAAAACTACAATGCATTGGTGACCTTCCAGAAAACACCATCCTAGCCACCATGGATGTAGAGGCTCTCTACACAAACATCCCACACAAAGATGGAATACATGCTGTCAGGAATAGTATCCCTGATGATGCCACAGCACAAGTGGTTGCTGAGCTCTGTGACTTTATCCTCACACACAATTATTTCAAATTTGGTGACAATATATACCTCCAGACCAGTGGCACCGCTATGGGCACCCGCATGGCCCCACAGTATGCCAACATCTTTATGGCTGACCTGGAACAACGCTTCCTCAAATCTCGTTCACTCACACCCCTCCTCTATCTACGCTACATTGATGACATCTTCATCATCTGGACCCATGGGAAAGAAACTCTGGAAGAATTCCACCATGATTTCAACAGCTTCCACCCCACCATCCACCTCAGCCTGGACCAGTCTACACAGGAGGTCCACTTCCTGGACACCATGGTGCAAATTAATGACGGCCACATCAACACCACCCTATACCGACAGCTATGCCTACCTTCATGCCACCAGCTTCCACCCCAGGCACACCACACGATCCATTGTCTACAGCCAAGCACTGAGGTACAATTGTGTTTGCTCCAACCCCTCAGACAGAGACCAACACCTACAAGATCGCCACCAAGCTTTCTCAAAACTACAATACCCGCACAAGGAAATAAGGACACAGATCAACAGAGCCAGATGTGTACCCAGAAGCCTGCTGCTGCAAGACAAGCCCAAGAAAGAAAACAACAGACCACCACTGGCCATCTCCTACAGTCCTCAGTTAAAGCCTCTCCAACGCATCATCAGTGATCTACAACCCATCCTGGACAACAATCCCTCACTTTCACAGGCCTTGGGAGGCAGGCCAGTCCTGGCCTACAGACAACCTGCCAACCTCAAGCATATTCTCACCAGCAACAGCACACCGCGCCATAATAACTCTAACTCAGGAACCAATCCATGCAATAAACCTCGATGCCAACTCTGCCCACACATCTACACCAGCAACCCCATCACAGGACCAAACCAGATCAGCCACACCATCACTGGTTCATTCACCTGCACATCTACCAATGTAATATACGCCATTATGTGCCAGCAATGTCCCTCTGCTATATACATCGGCCAAACTGGACAGTCCCTACGAAAAAGGATAAATGGACACAAATCAGATATCAGGAATGGCAATATTCAAAAACCTGTAGGAGAACACTTCAACCTCACCGGACACACCATAGAAGATTTAAAGGTCAGCATTTTGCAGCAAAAAAACTTCAAGTCCAGACTGCAAAGAGAGACTGCAGTGCTGCAATTCATTTGCAAATTTGACACAGTCAGTTTGGGACTGAATAGAGATTTTGAATGGCTAGCTAACTACAAAAGCAGCTTCTCTTCTCTCGCTATTCACACCTCCAGTTCAACTGCTAGAGGAACACCTCACCCTCCCTGATTAGAGATAACAAGCTGGTTCAGCCTGATTGGACTAACCTTGTTATCTCCCACCTGGTTCTTGCCTACCTATTTATACCTGCCCCTGGATACTTCCACTGCATGCATCCGACGAAGTGGGTATTAGCCCACGAAAGCTTATGCTCTAAAAAAAATTTTAGTTAGTCTTTAAGGTGCCACAGGACTCTTTGTCACTTCTGCCCGTTTACAAATGCATGTGCTTCTAGGACATTGAAATAGCTCTTTTTCTTGGTGCCTTTTTCTTTGTGATCAGTAACTTTCTTAGTCACCTGCTTTTCTGTGGAGAATCAAACTTTCTCCTTTTCTCAGCATGTGAAGCGACCTCTAAATGCCGATCTACATGTAGCTTTGGATTTATGGCCAAATGAAATGTTGCACATCTGTCTGTCTTTAGGCTTCTATAGCACACTTAGTGCCATCTTGTCTCAAAGCCCTGTCCTGCTGCTACACCTCGGAGAGCGGATATTTAGCCAGAATATTTCCTGACTGAGAATCTCATTTGGCTGGATCTAAATGTTATGCTGTAAAATGTTCCATGCCTGTCTACGTGGAAGCTCCTTTAGCCTGACTGCTTGATGGTACATCTAAACCATTCTGACATGGCGGGGAGAGGAAAGCACTCAAATATTGAGAGGGAATGAGGGAATCGCCACCTCCAGGCATCTGAAACACATAGCCTGCAACTGCCAGAAGAGCTTGCAGTCAAAGTATGAGACTGACTTACCAGTACTAGTCAACACATGCTGCATGAAGGTTGATCTCCTTCTCTCACTCCTCCCATTTAAAAATATTTAAGAATCAATTTCTGTTATGTCAATTTACCCGTCTTCCAGAAGTGGCAAGCCTGAACTTCCCCTCTCTGCTCAGTCAAGGGCAATTGCAAACCATTTTAAAAACACGTGGTATGACATCCCATGTATTGAAAGAGACAGAGAGAATGATGTAGCAGATAGTTTTGACTCAGCTGGTAACTTTGGATCCCATGCTATTTCTGTAACATTTCTAATATGTGATCCACATTTTTTATTGTTGGGACATTTCCATATATTGTGTTAGAAGTGCAGATTACCAGCACATATCATTGTTCCAGAGTGGTCTGTCTGAACAAGTACACAGGAGCAGTCCAGTACATTCTTTGTTATGATTTTAAATTTCTGTAATTTCATTTTGGACTCGCTTAGCACATCTGGCAGTACTGTGCAATATAACTTCCTGTTGTTTCTCATCAGATTATGTACTGAACTTGTATTCCCAACTCCCTCTCGGAGACCGAAATGGACGAGAAGGACAAAATATTAAGATTGCCTAAAATGTTGAGATCGGGCCCATCTTCTGAACTGGTGTAAATTGGCATAGTTTCATTAAAGTCAGTGGAACAATGTCGATTTACACCTGCTGAGGATCTGGCCCTAGAATAGCATAGGGGGCAAATTTTAATAGTGGAGGAGATGTAAGGATGATTTTAGTGTCCCAGGCAAGCAAGAATGCAAATAGATTGAAATGATATGAAATCTCAAATTGTATCTGTGTATCAAAAGGAAGGCGCAGACTAAGTTGGACAGGGGATTGGTGAGAAAGCACCAACTAGGGTTTCTGAATATTTATTCTTATATTCAGTTCCATTATTATTCTTTTGCTATGCATACAGCCATTTGTAATAAAACAGCCAGCCAAACCCAGAGGGGCAGAGAACGCAGCAATGAAGTCATCATTGAGGTCAATGCTAGCAGTGAACTAGCAAATGTGGTGACTGTGGGATTTTGCATTTAATTTTTATCTGGATAATGAGGAGAAACACAAGGTTAGTGAACTGTGGCCAGTTTTCCCCCCAAGGTGCTTTGTTGGCACTTTGTGGTTGTTTTTCATGCTCCTTTACTGCAGTCCAATAATGTCGATAGATCTAAAGGAATCAACAATGGATGCTTTAAAAAAAAAAAATCTGGAAAGGGCCGTTGCTGTCAAGCTTTGCATGTGAACTCTTCGTACACAAACACTTTTCTCCTCTTTGATTAAGTGTCTGGTAAAAGCTAGTCACATGCCCTTCCATGAAACTTTAATGAAGCAAGATGTATTCATGTCATCTGAGTAATGGGTGAGGAAGGGATTCCAGTAACTGACTTCTATGAGCACTTCATTCCACACTCAGGGTTAGTGTTACTAGAAAGCTTCCAGCCACAATGGAGGTGGAGCTGGCCTAGACTGAACAGTTTTGGCAAACCTAAGAGGTGTTTGTTATTACTGGGAGGTGGGAGAGGAGAGTGAATACTGTATATATAAAGTAATTTTTAAAGGGAATGTGGCGTTGTGGAAGACAGTCTCTTCCCGGTGAATTCTGTTTTTTCCAGCGCACAGTCGTCCTTTGGAACTCCTTGCCAGGGGATGTTGTGAAGGCTAAAAATATAACCGGGTTGAAAAAGGAATTAGATACGTTCATGGAGGATAGGTCTGTCCGTGGCAATTAACCCAAGAAGGACAGGGACGCAGCTCCATGCCCTGGCTGTTCCTAAACCTCTGACTGCCAGAAGCTGGATCTGGCTGATGGGATGAATCACTCAATAATTGCCCTGATCTATTCATTCCCTCTGAAACACCTGGCACTGGCTGCTTTTGGAAGAGTGAATACTGGGCTAGATGAACCTTTGGTCTGACCCAGTCTGGCCGTTCTTATGTTCAGGGGCAACAGATAAAGCACAGCTCCTGTTCTGCCAGTTTGCCTCACTGCTGTCTTATCTGCCATAGTTCTTCTCAGTAGTCTGAGTGAGAAGTTAGCAATCACTCCTGGCCCATTCAGGTACTAGCCTCTCTTTTTATGTTGGTAAGAATAGGCCTTTAGTCTTCTGCTTGAGGATCTCAAAGCACGTAACAAGCCTCTGTTGATTGAGCCTTGCAACACCTGGTGGGGGAAGCTGTATCACCCCATTTTACAGCTGGGAAAACTGAGGCACGGGTTTTCCCTAGAGTTGGAGAATGTCAAGTTGCAGAGCTTCCTATGCCTATTCCTGTGACCTTAACTACAAGAGCACCCTAGGGTTATGGTGGTGGTTTGCGATGTAGACGTACCTACTGATCTAAGTCTCTTCACTCTCTCAATTCAGTTCACAAAAGAATGGAATATTCAGTGTGCACCCTGAATTACTTCTCCTGCTAAAAGAGCGAGACCTGTGTCTAGAAGCCTGTCCACGGGAGGGAGGAATTGTATGAGGAAGTATTTCAGTGTCTCTCTAACTGGTTTCCTCCTTGTTTGTATGTGGGAGTCATGTGAACCTGAATGGGCGAGTACTGAAAGATCACGTTCAGCTCCCCGGGGAAAGAAGAGACTCTTGCTTGAACAAGAGAATGATCTACCAGCAAATGGTGTTGAGGGTTTGATCTCTGTGTAGCAACATCCTCCATCTTGCAGGCTGTTGCACCCTTTTGGGAGATGGGCTGAGGCTGGAAAAAAGGTGCCTGGCTGAGATGAGGAGGTCCGTCACAGCCATCTATCAAACTAGAAGAATAGCTTCCATTTGTATCATGTCTTTCATCCCAGCTCTAAATAGGGATTGTCCCTCAGGGGTGGAACGTGGCTGCCGTGTGACGCTGCAAATATGCAATGATGTTTTTGGACAAGAAGTGAAGGATAATACTGTACCCAGTTGAAACTATTGCTTAGATAGGCGGAATGCAATTACGGGATGGAATAAGGCCATGGCAAACAGCCCAAAACTTGCAGAAGATACTGAGATATTTCATAACTGCATGCAGTCAGGACTTGTGCTTTTCTCATTCAGAACACAGTAGCACAGGACTGGGTCTGGAAATTGGGTCAAAGTTGTCTCAGGGGGAGAGCACCATTGATTTAATCCCCAGCAACATTTCCTGGAGTAGCCTGGGGGCTTTCTCTGGGAGGTCTCCCATTCACACGTCAACCACTTCTGACTTCTCGAGGTCTGATGAGATCACAGCCAGCTCTGACATGGCTGTCACTCAGTCTCTGGCACGAAAGCAGTGGAAACACCTCCCAAGGAGTCATGAAAGGGGAGCGAAATCTTGGATGTGCTCTTGCTGTGCAAAGATGGATACCTCTTATGTCCTCCGTCTTGTGTCTAGCTGGAAGGAGAAGACCTTTCGGTTGTGCTCTAGAAAAAATCAACCAACCAACCAGCCTATTTGCTGATTACAGTGGGGATATTATTTAAGATCAGTTGATCTGTACGAAGACATGACTTACATAAGTAACCTTCGGCAGCATTAGGTAACACTTGGCTCCCTTTCCATTCTGAAGAACCAACTCCATTGTGTTCTTGTGAAAATCAATGGGGTCTTATGCAGGCACATCCCCTTGCCAATGAGTGCCATTGGTGTCTTCTCCCATTAATGGTCCGCCTAGAATGCCATCTCAGTAATGTAAATAAGTGAGGTGTCCTGTGGGTATTGCACTCACTAATTGCTGGTGAGAGAAATTAAATCTGCCAGTGAATTTCTGCATTTTGGGGGACTATACCTGTCACAGTATAGGGTAGCTGCACCTCTATTCTCCCTCCATGGTCTTTTGAGGACACTCACTCTAGGGTTCTGGCTCCTCCGCTGTCTCCTCTCTTGGGTAGAGACCTGGGTCCCTCTCCCTCCTGACCAGGGGTTTTCCAGGATGCAGAATTCCCTGCATACTCTGCGATATCCCCAGCAAGCCAGACTGCCTAAACAGGCCAGTGTCTGTAGTTGGCGTTTTCTTCTAAGGCTATGAATGGTGTGATTGCCAGCAGCCACAACCCTTTATAAGTAACCACATTTATTCTTAAGGTGAGAGCATTACAGAGAAATCATACACAAACAATGAAAGTTCCTATTTGCCTGCTGAAAGAGATCACCCACCGATCTTATGTGGCCTCCGAAGGCCAAAGACCTTCCATCCCTTCCCACAAAGGGTTGGGCCCCTCTTGGATAGGCCCTGTCTGTTCGCTGGATCAGAAAGAAGGCCCCAAAGTAGTTGAAGCTCAGGCTATTTATCCAGAAGTCTTTTCCTGGCCTGTTGGTCCCTGGAGAATCCAGTATGAACCAGCACATGTGAACCTTTCCAGGTGGAAGTGTTATAACCAGAGTGAATTTGCCTAATCGCCCCGCACTGTTCCAAGTTTGTGCTCTCCCTCCTCCAGGGCATTACATACAATCTCTGGCCCCACAATAATACATACACTTAATACAGTAATATGTCCCCAGAGATATTGCAGAAAATTATCATCTGTCATAATCCATATGCTCTCATATTCAACCAATATTTTCCTCCTCTTCTATGTTCTCCTTCCCCCACAACCACCTGTGTAGTTACTTTGCGATCCACATCACTATGTACCTGAGCATCTACGTAGAGCAGTGTCCCCTTCAGATTCTCACCAGATTCCAGGGGAAGATATCCTTATTTTAAAAAGAGGGAGAGAGAGAGACATCCACATACTACCACTTGTATTTAAAATATGAGGTTTGTAGCACAATTGGCATAATACTGATACTTGATTTCTTTTTGTACCTTTTATCCCAAGCATGTCCTATTACAAACATGTAGTACTTTCAAAATGCATCTGCCTCTGGGCTGTGGCAGCAGCCAATGAATAGTCTCTGTCACTTTGCATGCAATTAAGAAAAAGAGAGCCTTTTGGGTAAAGATTTTTGGATTTGATCCTTTGTGCATCACTGAAAATGCTTTCTCACTTGTGCATGGTTAAAGGTACTTTTGAAAAAAGATATATTTAAGTGTCTTGCTTTCTTATTTTGCCTTTATCTGTGCAGAGTTTGTAAGCTTGAAATTTGCTAAAAGCAGATAATTGTAATTAGAGGTGTGCACACATCAGTCTCGTATGATTCATTAGTCACACATTCCTGGGTAAAACAAAATAATGATGTGACTGACCAAAGGATATCGCTGTGACTGATCTAACAGCAGATGAGGTAGAGATAAAAACTAAGGCCAGGTCTACACAATAAACTTACATCGGTTTAACTACATTGCTCAGGGGTGTGAAAAATCCATACCCCGACTGATGTAGTTATAGGTGGAGACTGTGTTATATCAGTGGGAGAAGCGGAGGTGGATTAACTACGCTGACAGGAAAAGCTCTCCCATTGATGTAGTACAGGGGTGGGCAAACTTTTTGGCCTGAGGGCCACATTGGGGTTGCAAAATTGTAATGGAGGGACAGGTAGGGGAAGTCTGTGCCTCCCCAAACAGCCTAGCCCCACCCACTATTCGACCCCACCCACCCACTTCCTGCTCCCTGAATGCCCCCCTCAAACCCACCGACCCATCCAACCCCCCCCACCCTGCTCCTTGTCCCCTGACCACCCCCTCCAGAGACCCCCCAACCTAACTGCCCCCCACAGGACCTCACCCCCCAACTCAACCCCCCATGCTCCCTGTCCCCTGACTGCCCTGACCCCTATCTACCACCCCGCCCCCTGACAGATCCCCGGGATTCCCACATCCCATCCAATCCCCCCGTTTCTCATCCCCTGACCGTCCCCTCCAGAACCTCTACTCCAACTGCCCTGACTGCCCCTCCCCGCCCCGGGACTGTCTGCCCCTTATCTACTCCCCAGTCCCCTTTCCACGCCGCTTAGAGCAGCGCATCTGGCAGCCACCCAGCCAGAGCTAGACATGCTGACCCACGGGAGCATGCAGCTCCGCCCCCCAGAGCAGGGCCCGCACGGCAGCATAGGTGCGGGGGAGGGGGCACAGCAGGGGCGAGGTCGGGGGTAGTCTCCCCAGCCGGGAGCTCTGGGACCGGGCAGGACGGTCCTGCGGGCTGGATGTGGCCCACGGGCCATAGTTTTCCCACCCCTGGTGTAGTAGCAGCTTCACTGAATGGCTGCACTGCTCAGCCTTTGAAGGGTTGACTTGCCCTGAGAGTGGAAAGGGCCATGTCAAGACCTTCAGAGCCCAAATTGAAGTTTGATTTAAAAAAAAATTAAATAGAAATTACTTCGTCAAATCTAAATGGCATGCTGCGAAAAGCCAGTATTGTAGCATTGTGCTAATGGAAGAGAATGGGGAAGCAAAATGGTATTTCTGTGCCCTGCCTCCCTATAGTATCTGAGCTCTTCATTTCTTGCATTTCGCCTTTATCAGAGGAAGAGTGATGGGATCTCCCCTTTGTAGCGTGGGACAGCAAGGCTACGGGCCAGAAGCTTTTCAAAGTGGCCTCTCTGATTCTGAGCACTTCCGGGTTTGGCATGTAATTTGACGTTCCTTTTCAGGAGGGCAGAGGCCTGACTTGGGCATCCAAAATCTGACTCTGAAAATTTGGACCCTTAGGTGTTAGGCCCTGATTTTTAGAGGTCGTGTCTCATTCTCCCTGACCTCCTGACTGCAGTAAGTGGGGAGCGAGTGGGGCGGATTCTAACATCCTTTAATAACATGGTACCCTGACATCTAATGTGCCTTAGAGGGATCTGGGAGCAAGCCTTTGCCCTGGGTAATTCCTGCAGATGAAGCGGCCAGTGGGTGGCAGCACAAACAGAAGGAAATTGCCCTCTGAAGGAAGGAGACACTTGTCTTGTGGTGTCTTCAGGCAAGAAGGAGCAACTACAAAACCAAGCAAAATGGACAGAAGAGTGCATTTGCCATAACGGCTCAGATAAATAGTCTCTAACGTCCAGGAGTGACCTGTGCTGTCTGCATCCAAGTCAGGCATAGCTGGTGATAGTGATGCCTTCGGTGTGTTGTGGGCTGGCAGAAATGACTATTCTTCACAAACATACCATATATGAGAAAATGTTTGGAGCTTTCATATACTAGATGCTGCAGGGAACCGAATAAAATGGCAGCACTGGAGCTGCGGCACTTGTGGTTGTGGCAGTGGGATTCCTTATACTTACTTTCGAGGGAACTAAAATTAAAAGTACGTTTTATGGTCCTCGTGAGACTGTTGTCAGTTTCGAGGGAGAGGGAAATGGATACTGCCCTGTAACTATATCCTTAAACCGCTTTCTGTTTGTTTCCCAGTAAGCAGAAATAAGTTAGATTTTCTATCTCAAAGTGAGAAAATGAATTAGCCAGCTTGGCCACAAAGTTTCTCTTGCCCCTCCCCAAAAGGAAGACAGTGATTTGTTGTTGGAAGGGAGCAGCTTTCATATAATCAATATTGTAAAACACCTGCAAGTTGCCATTTAATAATAGTACTCACCGTCTGACCCCCTGGCATGGGAGCAAATCGATGCCATGGATTGGTGTCAGCGATTCTTCCCGGTAACCCATGTTAGCACATTGTGAATCCTTGCTGCCATGGTGACTGAGTCCACACAAGAGGCTAAGAGCCTACTACTGCTACCAGACAGTGGTAACTTATTTAGCTCCTGCTTTTAGTACTGAGAGTCCCAGATGCAAACTCCACTGTTGGTTCCATAAGGTACTTCATAGATTCAGATAAAAAGATGGCCAATGTCTACTATCTAGGACCTGTTCCAGCTCTGTGGGAGTTGTTTGGTACCGAGAACTGGATCAGCCTGGCTGGTTACGTCTACGCAGCAAGTAGCAGCCCACGGCAGCGAGTCTGAGTCCTCAGGATTACAGACTCAGGTTCGTGGCATGATGCTACACATAGCGCTGTAGACGCTGGGACTTGGGCCGGAGTTTGGTCTCTGAAGCCCATCGCTCTCCATCCGTTTCAGAGCCCAAACCCTAGTGTCTACACAGCTTCTTCCTAGCCCTATGACCCTGTGGTGTGTGGGCCCAGGCTGTGAGACTTGCTGCTGGGGGCTGCTGCACTGCTTGGGCTGTAGATGTTCCCTCAGGGGGAAGCTCTGTGCCCTGAGGAGGCAGAGCAGAAATGTTCTCTATACTGTGTTCTTCGCTGGTGTATTCAATCCAGTTGTTAACTTCTGAGAATACCTCACACTCACCGCTCCGTGGGTGCGCTCGAAGCACTGCCCAGAGGCGCTCTCCTCGGGCGGCTCCCTGGTCAGACACTAGACCAGCTTTCCTGAGACTTGGCCTAACTGTAAGGAGCGTAAGACTGAGGGGGAAAACAGTGCCTCTTCTGAGGCCGTGTCACAGTATGTGTGGTGGGGGGTGAGGTGCAGAGCCAAGCATTGGAGAGCATGCCCGGCACGGTGAATCTCTCTAGCGAGGACCAGCGTTGCAGGGGGGAAGGGGAAGCTACCCCATTTGGCAGAAGAGCGTCGTCCTTTGTAGCGTCTCTGCAGGCGGAACGAGACATTTTCCCCCAGCCCCTGCAGAGAGAGGATTTCTGCCTCCTGTGTGGGGGATGGGGCGGAAGACAGGGAAGCTCCTAGTGCCATCTTCCATAGCCATCCTGGCCAGCCAGTTGTGATCCTAGGAGACTGTAGAGGCAACATCCTGCTCCTTGCTAGTCTGTAGCAGCTAGCCAGGCATTCACAAGGAGGAAGAGGGAAGGGCTCCCAGATCCAGTGTTCTGCCAGCCTGGGATATTGCATCACCCCAGGCTCTGACCTCCTTTGGTGGCCACTCCCTGAGTGCTGCAAGCCAAACTGTTCCAATTAGTCCTTGAACTTGAGCCTTATCACACGATGCTGTGGGTGGAGAATAGGGCGAGTGCACTGCTACTGAAGACACCATTGCTCCCAATGCTCCCTTTTTCATTGGGGTCACTTCACCGGTCCTGTGGTTTTAGCCTCCTTGCCCATAGGTCCCTATTCTATGAGATTATTCATATTATTATTTAGCGTATACAATCCGATCACGCCAAGCCGCAGCTTGATGGGGAAGACTTTGTGTCAACTTCCATAATAGTGGGAGACCTGTCTGAGGCAATAAACCCTTTGCCGCACACCCACTCCCGCTTCCCCATCACTAAACACCCCGAAGCGTCAATGGGGCCAGAATTTGTCCCCTCTAATCTCTGACATATTCTGCACTTGTTGGGCCAGGAAAATCATTTCAGATCCCTGAGCATAGGGAGCCCCTTCAGTAGCTTCTTTTGCTACCAAATAAACTTTATTTTAAAATATTTTTTGTAATTTAAAAATATATTCTGGTGATTATATTTTCGGTTCAATCATATTTTCTTCAGAATTCTTTCTTCATCTAGGAAATTTAATTCCACCTCTCCAAGACCTTTACCAGCAGTTCTGTTAGCTAAATGTCATTGAATTAAAATAAATAAATACAAAAGAACGGAAAGAGAAGAGCATGGTATTTTAGTGGAGGATTTTAAATGACCAGTTAAGGTATGTCTACAATGCATGCTAAGCCAGGCTCTGATTCTGGTTTATCTGCACACAAATCAGTCTGACTTGAGTCCTGGCTTCTAGGACCTTGCTAAGGGGTGAGTCACAGCCCGTGGAGTCGCAGCTCGGGGACAGTCATTCTGCAGCCTGGGCACAGCTCAAACTGCGGACCAGAGTCAGAAGAGCTTCTTAGTACAGTCTGGTTATTTTAGCCCGGCTGGGAAACCCAGACCCGGCAATTGTAAACTTAGGTTTACAGTGCAGTGTGGACGCTCAAACAGAGGCTTGGAAACACCGAGTCCATGAGTCAGGGCTCAGTATGCAGTGTAGACATACCCTTAAACCCAGATGGGGAAAATCATAATATCCTAAATTCTGAGGAATGTGAGCGGCTCTGCTAAGGAGCTTAGGTTGTTTTGTTTAATCGAGTGTTTTCTGTAGCAATCGTTGTCAACGTGATGTTTCTGAAAAGCCTTTTAATGTATATTACACTCTCACACAGAGCAAAGAGGTGGCGCAGTTCAGTGGTTACAGCATCGGCCTTGGAGGTCAAAGGCAGATGTTCCATCCTTGACTCTGCTGCTGACCAGATGAGTGACCGTAGGCCAGTCACTTTCCCGCTCTGTGCCTCTGTTTCTCCTCCCAACCTTTGTCTTGCACATCTAGATTGTGAGCTCTTCTGGAACAGGGACTCTCTTACAGTGTGTATCCAACACTGAGCACAACAGGACCTTGATCTTGGTTGGGGCTTTGAGGCACTACCAGAGCAAATATATTATTGATGTGTTTTGTGGTAGTTCCTCTGAGCCCCCGTCACGGACCAGGACCCTGTTGCTCCAGGCACTGTACAGGCACACAGCAGAGATGGTGCCTGCCCCAAAGAGCTTACACTCTTAGTGTAAAACCAGAGACACCAATAAGATACAGGCAGAGGGGGGAAACAATAAGACAGTGTTGCTCAGCAGGATGGGCAGCGGTAGAAATCATCATGTAGAGGCTTAGAACCCAGATTTCTCTACCGAGGCCACTTTTCCATTTTCCCACGTCCGACAACGTGATTTGTCCTTTTATAATTCCCCTGTAAATAATATGTATGTAAATCTACTCAGTGAAGATTTAAGCTCAAGGGTTTCCTAATTAGAGCCATTAAGTACAGTGAATCATTTGGCTGTAGTTGTTTCAGACAGCACCGTGGATTTGCAGGGTCGGGATTTGCTGCCTGCATTTCCTTTGTGAGGGCACGGACTCCCCCGACCCCGCCACAGGCGTCCGCTGTCTCTGCAGTGGAAATGCTTTCACCCAGCGTGAGCTAGCTAGGGCAGTAGGCTGTTCCCAAGCTCCATTTCACCCACCACTTCATTCTGGAGTCCCAATGCCCCCTTGGCATGGCTCTTTCCCTTTAGATAACTGTGAGCACTGCGCTCTGTAACGCACAGGGTCTTGCTCACAGGGGGAAGCTCACCCAGCCTCTTAAGACAGCTGTATCAATGTCTGTATTTTATGCAATACAGCACAGGACCATTCTGAGGCAGACAACAAGGAATCTGTGCAGGAATGACTGAAGAGCATGTTCACTGTTGACACCCTCCCCAGCTCTACCTGCCCAATAGCAGTGTGGCATTGGAGGTCACTTCTAAATCCAGCCTGCTCCTAGGTCTAGAAGAACACTAGAGCTGACCTGTTCATTAGCAAGCTCGTGCAATCGTCAAACTTCAAGTGGGGGAATATATGAACCGGGCCTGAGATCAACCCTTTGAAGGTCATTTTGATTTGTTGCTTGGCACACTTAGAAGCGATGTGGCATTATCCAGGGATTAAATGCAACATTAAACACTGGAGCTGGCTTGTCAGGAGAAAGTGGCTGGGATTATGAAAATAAAATTTATAACCTATAGTTTACTGCAGGATACGATAATTAATATGGCGCACGGTGGGCCCCATCATTAATGTGCTTTGTTGTCTTACTTGCATTATTGCTACTAGCAAGGCCAACTTCTGAGGCTGATGAAGGACACTGAAGAAAGAAATTGTGCTGTGAGCTGGTGGTAATATTTCTCTGATCACATGTTGTACCATGCATTGTATCTGATCACAAATCTCGGCCGGGCAGACTTGTCTAATAAAAGTTGATTTTCCAAATTCTTGCTAGAAGAGGCATGAATTGTTGTTTGCACCAAGGTCACTTGGAGCCGCCGCCAGGCCTATATCGTGTTTTCATAGATTCATAGATGGAAAGGCCAGAAGGGACCATTGTGATCATCTAGCTTGTCCTCTTGTGTAACTCTGGCCACAGAACTTCTCTGAAATAACTCCTAGAGCAGGTCTTTTAGAAAAACATCCCATCTTGGTTTAAAAATGGTTAGCGATGGCGAGTCCACAATGTTCTAATGGTTAATTACCCTTGCAGTTAAAAATGGATGCGTTATTTCCAGTTTGAATTTGTCTAGCTTCAACTAGACATGTCCAGCCATTGGATCATGTTAGACCTTTCTTTGCTAGAGTGAAGAGCCCTTTATTACATATTTGTTTCCCCCCAGGTACTTAGAGTTTATAATCAAGTCACCCAAACCTTCTGTTTGTTGAGCTAAATAGATTGAGCTGCTTGAGTCTTTCTGTATCACATTTTCTATGTCTTTCATCATTCTCGTGATGCTTCTCTGAATCCTCTCCAGTTTATCAACATCCTTCTTGAACTGTGGACTCCAGAACTGGACAGAGGATTCCAGCAGGGGTTCACCAGTGCCAAATACAGAGGTTAAATAACCTCTCTGCTTCTTCTCAAGAGTCTCTTGTTTATTTATCAGGGATCACATTAGCCCTTCTGGCCACAGCATCGCACTGAGAGCTCGCGTGCATCTGATTATCATCCACAACCCCCAAATCTTTTTCAGCATCACTACAGGATAGAGTCACTCATCCTGTAAGTCAGACCTTCATTCTTTGTTCCTAGATGTGTACATTTATGTTCAGCCATATTAAAATGCATATTGTTGACTTGTGCCCAGCTTACCAAACGATCCAGATCATGGTTTCTTTCGTGGGTTATCCACTCCACTGTTTACTACACCCTTCATTTTTCTGTCATTTTATCAGTGATGATTTTATGTTTCCTTCCAGGTCATTAATAAAAATGTTAAATAGTGAGGGCCAAGAACCGATGCTTTTGGGAGCCCGCTAGTAACATGTCTGTTCGATGACAGCTTCCTGTGTCCAATTACAGTGAGAGACCCGTGCAATATATTTGTAGCTATGTTGGTCCCAGGATAGTGGAGAGACAAGGTGGGTCAGGAAATATCTTTGATTGGCTCAACTTCTGTTGATGAGGGAGACAAACCTTTGGGCCAGACATGGCTCCTCTTCCCAAGAAAAGCCCGGGACTTCTGCAGCAGAATATGCTGACAATGAGCACTGTGTGGGGTCTTATCCGAAGTGGTGGGTGAGAAATTTGCATGACACCTACCTTGGATTTGCATGGTGTTTGCCAGCCAGCTTCCTGTACAAGGGTCCAAAGAAGTGAGAATTGAGGACATTCAGCACTTTGCAGATTTGGGCCAATCTGTTCTTTTGATACCAAATAAGTGATTTTTTTTTAGCTCTTGTTATCTACTGCTTTCAAACACATCCTCTTCTGTGTGCAGAGAGTTATAAAACCAGGTAAGATCACTTCACTTTAATTGGGCGGGGTAAGCTGTACATCTGCCATTTTTAATTTCCAAGATTGTGGGCATACTGGTTTTTCCTGCGTTCACTTAGACATCTCTGGAGTCTATGATAATGTAACTTCTCCTGCATGGAAGAAGGAGGGTGGCTTGCCTGGTGAAGGATTATACACCCGTCGGGCCCTGTTCAGGAAATGGCTCTCACCCTATTTGCTTAGCCTTTAAGGAGCCTTTCAAACACTGGCTAACCCCAGCATGGCTTGTGTAGATTGGCTAACAGCTATGTCTTCCTTGTGCAAGGGGCATCAAGGCATTTAAACATATGTGACTTGACTTGTTTGAATTAATTGTGCTGCACCAAGCCCGGATGACTATGTAATGCACCATTATGCCATTGGTGCTAAATTAATGCCAAAAGGGGTATGACCATTTTATTGACCATGAAGAACGTTTGTGTGCAGAGTAAAAGCCTGGTTCAGAGACATGCTGAACATGAAAGTACTGGGGAATTGCAGGTTCTCAGCACTGCTCAGGATCAGGCCTTAAGGGTGATGAGACTACTTGCCTCAGGCTTTCAGCTAATTGTGTGCAGGCATTCGAAAGGAGTATTTCACACACGTGCTTAATCTCCATGTAAATCATTGGGCTAAATGCTTCCACGCCCTGAAACATAAGGCGTATTCACGCCGAGATAGGCCGGTGGTCTGAGCTGAGATAACAACTCCTGTTCCTAAGTGATATCTGAGAGTCAGTCTGATATTCCCAGTATATATGGGGGGAAGGGGAAACTCGAGCCCAACTTGCTGCTTAAGCCATGAATTCACTCGAGAGGACCTGGCTGAATGACCTACCTTTCTCTTTTGAAAAGTAACCAATGCTGATATTCCTCTTTTAGTTTTTCTAAAGCACTGTTGGAAGGAAATGGGTGTTGTGGCAGAAGAATGCATCTTGTTTCCCTGTCCTAGGGGATTCCTGAAAGATCTGCTCTAGGAATTCTGTGGGGACAGTTTGGTGGCCTCCGTTATGCAGGAGGCCAGACCAGGTGATCACACTGATCCGTTCTGGCTTTGGAATCTACAGCTCTATGAAACCTCAAATGAATTCAGTGTGACACAATTCTCTGCAAGCCGAAAAGGAGCAGCAGCCCAGGACTTTGGGGGTAGATCGTGTGACTGAAGGGTGTCTGCCACAAGAGCATCTCTGATTTCCGATACTACATCCTGGTGGAAGGAGCAGAGAGAGGGCAGTTCATGTGTCAAAGCGCAATAGACAGAGTCACTTGGCTTGGGAACAGGACCATAAGACTTGCTGCCCCAGCTCAGATGCAGTCCATTCATTTAGTAAGCTCTCCTGCTTCTGATAGTGGCTGACTGCTTTGGAAGCAGGATTATAAAGCCTTGCTGTAACAGCGATGGGATAACCAACCCCCAGGGAAAGTTTCCTCCTAACTCCCTTTAGTTAAAGGTTCAATCTTGCTCTGAAGCTGGAAAATTTCTCTCTTCCAAAATTTGTGTGGGTTTTTTTTAAAATATCGCTTCATCTGGGCACACTGGGTAGATCAATAGTGATGTGTAAGCAGGGTTTAAAAATATATTTGTATTATATATCCTCTAGGAGCCCCAGTAACAAGATTCATGGAGCATTGTGCTAGGGTCTGTACAAACAGAATAAAAAGGTTGTCCCCCAAACCACACAATCTCAGCAAGTGTGTGATGCCGCTGGTTTTTGTGTATGTGTAGATAAAGGCACACCAGCGGAATCACTAACAGTAATCAAATCTTTTGGGAACAAGTGTTGTATTAGTGAATTTACCCACTGGACCGAATTCAAGTAGGTGGCTAGCACTTTGGTGTTCATTTAAGGTCTGTGCGGAGTAATAGAATCTTGTTATGAAAATTGATCTAATTTTGAGATGGGGCAGACTGAGAAAAGCAGACATTTTACTGTAAATTGTAGGTAGATAACAACAGAAACTCAAATATTAGAAGAAACTGGGTATCGTACAAACCACACACTTTCACATCACTAAAACAAGAGCCGTGATCGCATAGAAACATGAACCTCTCTGCAAACCACAGAAAGTAAAAGGGAGCGCTTCTCTTTCATTATTGATATAATTGCTTTTTTTTCTTGATATGAGAATAGATACCAAATGTTCTTGAACACACACACAAAGGACCAGTACTTTGGTAATGTTAAGGGCCAGAATTCACCCACAAAAAGAGCAGCTACGTAAAGCAATGGGTTAGCACGACGTGCCTAATGCTCCTAATTGTGCCTCTGATATTGAGTGTGTTACAGTTCCAATGAGCATTTTCCAAAGGCATGTGTGGTATCTTACAGCAGCTATTTCAGAACTTTTCTAACACTGGAGGGTAAGGCCCGTGTTTGCAAGTGACTAGTGAGTTTTTGTGCTTCTTTTCTTAGGATGCCCACTTGGAGACATCTTGTAAGAAGGCCTGATATTCAGAAATCACCAGCAGATCAAGGGAAGTGATTATTCCCCTCTGTTCAGCACTGGTGAGGCCATACCTGGAGTATTGCACCCAGTTTTGGATGCCCCTACTACACAAGGAATGTGGACAAATTGGAGAGAGTCCAGCATAGGGCATGGAAAATGATCAGGAGGCTGGGGCACATAACTTATGAGGAGAAGCTGTGGGAACTGGGCTTATTTAGTCTGCAGAAGAGAAGAATGAGGGGGGATTTGATAGCAGCCTTCAATTACCTGAAGGAGGATGGAGCTCGGCTGGTCTCAGTTGTGGCAGATGGTAGAACAAGAAGCAATGGCCTCAAGTTGCAGTGCGAGAGGTCTAGGTGGGACATAAGGAAAGACTATTTCCCTAGGAGGGTGGTGAAGCACTGGAATGGGTTACCTAGGAAGGTGGTGGAATCTCCTTCCTTAGATGTTTTTAAGGTCAGGCTTGACAAAGCCCTGGCGGGGATGATTTAGTTGGGGTTGGTCCTGCTTTGAGCAGGGGGTTGGACTAGATACCTCCTGAGGTCCCTTCCAACCCTGATATTCTCTGATTCTATTAAATACTGAGCACCTACCCTCTGAAAATCAGGTTTTTTAAGGTGTGTTGGGTTGTGCATCCAAAAATAGGATGTGTTTAGAATTGCTCATCACTTCTGAACATCCCTTACCTATTTTCTGAGTAAGTCATTTAGACCTTTTTAGGACCGCATTTTCCAAGAAGCCTCCTTATTTGAGCCTATAAAACATACCAAGATCTGTGATTGCAACACCATGTGTTTGCACACCCCACCAAGCATTTATAAGTGCAGAGTCCCTGGTCCTACAATCAGATCACCATGGGTGGACACCTGACAGGTTCAAAGAACCTGAATGTATTAGTGAGGCATGATTTTCCTTTGCAGCAGCCATGCTGCTTAATCCCTGTCCTACCACGGTCACCTCAGTGTTTTGTGATTCTACCTCGGGTGCTGTTTCAGCCAGTTTAACTGGCATGGCTTCCACTCTTTGAGCTCTTGTCCCATCCTCCCAGTTGGGCTCAGGAGGCTCTGGGGTCAGGTAAAATGACTGTGCTACCTCCAGGGAGCTGCCACCCACCATGAGCTAGTTTGCAGGCTGTATTCGGGATGATCTCGACTTAGTCAGACCCCTGCTCCCATCACAGAGCTGTAATTCCTTGGCTCATACCCAGCACCGTCTTTTAAAAATAGATGTAGTGTTTGCTTACCTCCCACTCCTGCCCCAGGTCTATGATTTTAATACAAGATTGCATGTTTTATTAGCAGCTAAGCCACTTAATTCTTAAGCTCCTTCAGAACTCTTGGGTGTAGCGCATCTTGGCCTGGTGATTGGGCAGTCCTTAATTTACCAATTTGTAGAAGGAGCAATTCTGTAGGCACACACCTTCGTGCTCAGCTTGTGAGTTCCAAGGGGTGATTATTTCTCTGCCTTATCTGTGCAAAAAGCATCTACTGCATCATAGCCTCTACCGTCAATAATTAAGAAGGTGGGATCCAGCGTTTAGAACAGCTGAGAGTCAGAATTTGTAAGTTCAGTGCTTGGTTCTGCGACTGCTTTACTGTGTGACCTTAGACAAATTGTTTAACATCTCTGTCCCTCAGTTTCTCCTTCCAATAAGTGGGTGTAAAATTACTAGTGCCCTGGGATTTGAGGGGACATGAGGCTGAAATGTTTGCAAAGGACTTTGGGATTCTCGGCTAGAAGTGAAAAGTCTTGTTTTTCCTTCGAGTGGGCAGCTTGGCTTAAAGACCCAAGAGAAGAAAAGATGGAGACAACCTTTAATAACATGTTTTTGAAGCAGTTCACTTCTGTTAAGAACTATTTTTGATACTTAATGGCTCATGCACTTCAGAATGGTCTAGAGATTTGCAGGAAAGGTCACTTCCAAGAGTAACTAATAATAATAGGAGGGAAGTTTCTCTTGATAGAGCTGTGGCTTTTGCTTACGACACCTCCGTGATTCCTTTGATGTGAGGAATCTTTGGCTGAATTCCCCCAGCAATTCACTTTACCTTTAAATCATGTTCAGCTAATTGTAACTTTCCTGTTTATTGATTTGTTGAAGCCACTTTAAAAGATTTAATTCATTTTATTGGAGCCAGGATGAGGGGAGACTCCAACTGGCGTGAGCATGCCTGTATGGTTGCAGGGAGGTCAGTTCCATAGGGAAATGGCTTGATAGCAGCAGTCCAAATCAATATATTACAGCACGTGTTCCTTTTAAGGAAGTTTTCCCTTGAATTGTCATGCAGACCCAAGGCACCAGTGGCCTTGAATGAGCCCAGACAAAATCCAGCCTCTCAGAAATGTGGCTTTGTGTCTCCATTGCTGGGCCACTGGGAGAGGGAGGCTGGCTTTTGTTTTAGGGAGCTCAGACCCAAACCGTCTGCACTGTGTTCGAAATGGCTGAACCAAAGGAGTTCATGCAATGAGAAAATCAAAGAAGTTTTTCAGGGAGGCTTTATCAGCGGCACAAAAAAAAAAAAAAAGGGGGAGGAGGGTGATTTTCTTTCATTGTCTCCCCTCAGCATTTCCTCACAGCTCATAAATCCATCTCTTAATAGCCAGCATCTTGATAACATTCATTTGCCATTTCAAATAAACCAGGAACACATTCCAAACAATCTGACAGGCTCTGAATTCTATTAGGGGTAGAAGTAAAGATTTAGCATGAGAAATTTGTTGATAATTTGATCAGGGCTCCTTCCTTAAAGGATTTACCACTTGTTGTAATTCGCGTGGTAGTAACACCTGGAGTTGGTCAATAATATATTTAAAAGACAGTCACTATCCCCAGAGAGCTTACAATTTAGGCTAGTGGATGAGGAGAGGGAGTGGAACATGAATAAACAAAAACCTGGGCATGTTTCCCTGTAGATTAGCTGTGCATGTAGCAGAGCTTGCTACACAGCTGGCAGTTAGCTATAAGCATCACGATAGAATAGGTTTAAAAGGTAGCAGTCAGGTGTCTGAAGTAGTTCTGTGTCCAGTATTTTAATTTCAGTTCTACTCTGTTTTGATCAAACCGTTGCCCCAACAAGGACTTCACGAAGAGCCTCGCAGGCAGCACCTTCTTTTTAAAGGGTGCCGTTTCAATAGCATTAGATAATAACACCTTTCACTTACACAAGTGCCTCTCATAAGCACAGTGTATAGTGGTCAAATATTACTGTTCCCTTTTTATGAATGGATGGCCTGATCCATGTAGAGGATAAATGATTTCCCCAACATTACATGCCAAGACAGCGGCTGAACTAGGAACAGAACCCAGAAGTCCTGACTCCAAGTTCCCTGTTCAAGCAACTGAACTGTGCGTGATTAAAGATTGCCTTCCCCATCCCAGAAATATTTGGTCTGTTCACTCCTTCGCCTTTGTACCACTTTCTCCCACCCTCAGAGTCAGAGTTGGGTGACTAACAAAATATATAGATGTAGATCCTCTGGAGATGGCTGACTCAGAACACAACTCCGTGTATTTATTTTTGGTTGCTTATATGCCCGCCCTAGGAAATGACATTCTGAATCATATTACTCAAAGAAGTGCACAGTTTCCATTTTCAAATATAAAGAGCGAACCAAATCCCAGATTAATAATGTGCCTTCCTAAATTCCCCTGCAGTTTCAATTTAATGTCATGCTTCCCTGCTTCCTGTCCCAAACGGTTGTGCTACTAAACAGCTGCTGTTACTCCTCTGTGGGTAGGGTGAAATGATTCTTGCCTCTGAGAGTTTTTAAAGCACTTTGCCATCCACTGGGATGCAAAGCCGTTGTTTGTCTGAGCTGGCCTTTTTTCACAGTGTTTCACTTTCACTGCTTCTCTTAGCTATGTCTGTTTGCATTATATCTCAGAAAAATATCTCTTGTATACTGTTTTGTTTGCTCACCACAAGAGCGATTTGTATTCAGATTAATATGTTTTATTGTGCTAGAACTGTCCCATCACTATGCACTAATGAGGAAAGGGAGGTTGAGACATTGGCTGAACAAGATTATTATTCCTTTTCTGACTTGCGAGGCTTTCAGGTTGGATTTTGGGAAAGGCTGGAGTTTTTAATGTGGTAGGAAAACTTTAAAATTAATCATTTTAAGAACATGGGTTTGGCCAGACTGGGTCAGATGGAGGGTCCATCTAGCCCATTATTCTGTCTTTGATATTGCTCAGCATGAGGTACTTCAGAGAAAGACACAAGAACTTTGGCTGTGAAACATGAGGCTTTGTAGTCCTTCCAAATCTTTTCAAAATCCTTATTAACATACCTGTGTATTTTCTCATTAGCCATGTAAATGTCCATTTGCTCTTGGCCTCAATTGTGTCTTGTGGCAATGAGTCCCGTAGGCCAATTGTACATTGTGTGAAAAAGTACCTTTGCTGTAGATCTAGCAACCAGATACCAGTTTCTAATGAGAATGCTTCATTTTCTTCAGAGTAATTGGCTATTACCCTCCAGAGATTATCATGTCATGTGCATTTCTGTTGCCATTATTAAGAAGTCATGTTGGCTGATCCTGTCCAAACATGTTCAGAAACAGAAAGATGTAGATATTAAAATTCCAGCTGTGGGATTACTTTAACAAATAAAGGCCCACTCATTCCAAAGTTGCTGCCTGTTCTTAAGAAAATAAGTGTTGGGGGACCTACAAGGGAAATGTTATAAACTAAAGGCACAGAAACCTGGGATGCATGTTGCTATGTCACCTGCATTGTAGGAGGTATGCACTTCAGAACAGTGGAGCCCATCACCCTGGAACTGGTAACGATGGTGTCTCACATACAAATATACAAAACTGGATTGAATTTTGCTTTTGAAGGTGATACCTTGTCCGTTACTCTGGATAAAGGGGTAGGAACAAGAGTGAGGTACCCCTGGTTTGGGGTGACCTGGACTACTAATGATGTACAAGTGGAATCCTTGACAGATTTTAAAGTTTGTTTTTTCTCTCTCTAGGTCTTCCAAGTTGAACTTAATCATGTGAGAAGATCCTGGGAAACTAGAGAAAACCATCTTTCCTTTCTCCCTTCTTCCCTGGGGTTTCGGTGAAACTAGTTTAATGTTTGTAAAACATGTTGGGCTCCTCAGATGTGGGGCTATAAATTCATATAAGCACCGAAGTTGAGAATTTCAAAGCAGTGCAGGGGAGTTAGCAACGCAGCATCCATTAATTTTAATGGAAGCGGGGTGGCCAATTCCCCTGCGTTGCTTTGAATATTTCAACCACAATATTAATAATATAAATCACTCTGTCTCTGCGGTGACTGAAGAATTCTTCTTTTCTGATGCTGTAATTAGAGTCATATATAAATATCTTCAAGTAGAAGAGTGAAGTTGCTGTAAGAGGCCTTAATAACCGATAGCAGATTTGCTCACCTACAAATATACAGTGATGGTGGTGCGAACTTTGAATGTGGGTTCTTGCCATAACTCTTTGATTTAGCTTGTTGGGAGAAGTTTGGAACTGAGATTACAAAACCTCACTACTGTTGGCAGAGGACTACTATTGTGCCATCAGTAACACCCATTAGAGTATGCGTGTGTCTACAGACGGATATAAGTGACCGTCCTTTAGTGTGGTCATTCATTGCAACAAGTGCAAGTATGTCAGTACATTAGTTTCCATTTCAGGTACTGCAGAATCCATCGCCATAGTAGCTGATCGCCTCATGGTCTTTAACATATTCATCCTCACAATACCCCTTCACAGGTAGGGAAGTGCCATTATACCTATTTTACAGATGGGAGACTGAGGCACAGAGAGTATAAATGACTTGTATAAGGCCACTCAGGGAATCTGCAGCAGAAGTAGGACTTTGAACCCTGATCTTCCAAGTCTTCTGTATCACCCGAACCACTAGTCTGTCCTTCCTCTCTTACAGAATATTTTCTGTACAGGTCATTGTTTTTATCCAGCTGGTCCTTGGAGACTGGGATAAAGTATTGCTGAAATAATGCAATCAACCCTATGCTTGTCTTTGTCCCTAGTTCTATGCTGCCTCTTATGCTTGGTACAATTTCTCCTCAGTCACATCCCTCCTTCCAGACAATTTCTTCTCTGAAATCTTCTCGTGGGAATCTACCAAAGAGAGAAATTCAGGCAGGACCTCTTTGGGGTTTGACCTTTCTAATCAGCTGGCTGTTCCACTCCCCTCCCACCGCCCTTTCTCTCTTAGCTGTATTTGTCTAATTTAGGGCTGAAAATGTAGGGCTGCAAAATTCCTGTTAAGTTCAATAGGTGTAAGGACTTGCAATGTAAAATGTAGGCCTCTTGCGGCAGTGACCGTATTGTCTTCTGCATGGTTTTATGGCACCTTGTGCTCGGATAGGGCTTTATCCATTAGAGTAATTCTGGCCGAGCCACTGTAAAGAGCATGCAGTAATAGAATCAATGCGTGCAACAGGGTTAGTTGCACAATGGACGTTTTTAGCTAGATCTAAATCCAAGCACTGACAAAGAGCAAAGAGAAGCTGCCAGTGCCCATAACTAGAGTTGCCTCCAGGAAATTAGATTGTGTGCTTCCTGTCGGACATAGCATGGGATCTTGTGAAAGAGTGGTGCGGGAATTTAGGGCGGTTCTCACACAGGGATGTAAAGGAGCCCCCAGGGGCAGAAAAATAAATGCTCGGTTCTTGGTCCAAGAAAGAGGAAAACAAAGCACTGTAGATTTGTTGCAACTTGTATAGCCTGCAAATTTTTTTTTTTCTTTACTACATGCCGTTGTCACACACACACAATTCTGATGCCAAAGGGAAGGGAAAGGTACAGCAAAATAGGCGAGAAGGCTGAGAGCCATGTTCACTGAGCCAATCATGTATTCATTTAGCTACAGGTTTTTGGTTTTGGGCCCTGTGATAGGGGATGCTAGATGTCTAGCTCAGGCCAGAGCACATGTTCTGATAAGGCATGTTACTTACGATGTCTGAAATTAGCCCTTTAAATAGCACATTCAACGTCTTAGTAATGTACTGAATATATCTTGATAAGAAAGTCTGACTGAAGCACTGAGTTTATCGTAGTGGATCTGCTATGACTCATCAGGAAAGTGAAAGCCTGGAGAAAAGACCCACCCCCAGTTAGTACTTTTGATGAGACAGAAATTAGTCTTAAATGGAAAGAAATCAGATTGTCCTGTGATAGTCCCTAAAAGGTCCCAAGCCATGAGCTAATATCTAAGAGTTGGTCCTCATGCTGACTGAATAGTCCAGCTAACCTGGCTCCTGTCAGATGAAATGAACGATGCTTCCACCGATGTGCATTTAGGTGAGACAGGATAAAGGTGAGTTGGCAGACAGCATGCTGTGAGAGGGAATTTAGTTGGATAATGGCTGCAGGCTGCAAATGCTGTTTCAGCGTTGTCTGTCTTGGCCTGCTCCATGCAAACGCACAAATATATGTAGCTCCCCCAGCATATGCTCCCCCAGTCCGCGCTTCATGACTGTTAAGTCAGCAATGCTCGCAACACTGCTTTGAGGGAGGAAGGCAAGCGTTTGTAATCCCTGTTTTACAAACTGGGAATCCGCCGCGAAGGGACACTAGTGGAAATCAGTGTCATTGCTTGTAAATAGGGCAAGCAGCCCTGCTTTGGCAGGGAGGTGATGCAAATGCTCTAATGGACCTTCCCCATCACAAATCTCTTTGCTTAGAACTCAGGACTCGTGGGTTTCCAGCCCTGTTTTCATCACAGCCCTCCCCCAGCCCCATACTTTGCTTATGTGGAGAACAGGTCCTGAATGGAACATGAGCGATGAGGCTTTTGCTTGGCTCTAGTAATCAGGCTTGCGCGCTCTCCGTGTTCTGAGGGATTTTACAGACATTGGTAGGGTTTTCCGCTGTAAGTTTGTTTTACATTACAGCCTCTAGCACAGGAACTGCACCTGAACAACTTAACCACTTGTGCTACCTGCAGGGAGGCCCTATCCTGTGCACAGCCCCCTGAGGAATTCTGCAAGAGCCAGCCTCTGACTGCCATGGTTTGGGACCATTGTATTTAAAGAAGGCTTTCCCTTGAGGTACCATCCTTGTGTTAATGGTTATGAACAGAATCTTTGCAGGTTTCCTTTTAGCTTATAGTGCAGGCCTTTTACATTGGACTAGAACATGTTCCAGTACTCAAGCAGTTTCCTATCGCTAATACGTAGGTGGTTGGTGATGTGTTATGCTTTAATGACTGTTAACCTTGGTTCCTGCTTCCTACCTTCATGATGAGTCACTCTGTCAGTTACTGGTGCCCATTGGTGCCTTCCTCTGCTTCAGGGACAAGCACTGTAATCAGCAGTGGAACCTGCCATACTATGACCTCTGGTCTCAGGGGGGCAAGAGTAACCCAAGTTCTGTTTCAGAGTAGCAGCCGTGTTAGTCTGTATCCGCAAAAACAACGAGGAGTACTTGTGCTGCCCTAGAGGCTAACAAATTTACTTGGGCCTAAGCTTTCATGGGCTAAGACCCACTTCATCAGACCTAGACACAAGTACTCCTCATTCTTTTTGCCAAGCTCTGTTGTGATTTAAGCCGTGTGCAATGGAGAGCTGAAGGAACTTGCTAGAAGAGTTGGAACCGCTTCCCACAATCCACAGCAGTGTGGAGGAGAATGTTGGCACATCTGCTGAGGATACATTCTGTTGCCGAGAGAGCTCAGGAATGCATTGCTGGACACTTTTATGCCCTAAAAACTTCTTTGATTTATTGAGCAGCGATAACCATTATCTGTCTGCTTTTGGGACCATGCTTCAAATGCCGATGTTGAGACGAGGGGTGGGGAAAACAGTTACCAAATACCTGTTTGAAAACAAAGCCCTCCTAAGTAATGTAACTTGACGGTTTTATGGTAGTCTCTGGGGAATTCACAGCAGTGCAGCATGCTTAGCAAAATTAACAGTTCCGACTCCAGAAATACCATATAAAAATGGGCAAAGCATCCTTTGATCTCAGTCAAATGAATCCATTTGCATCAAGGGAGAGGAGCCATACTAGTGAATTATCTCAAGAGCACATATGCTTTGTTAGAACAGAATCCATAGTTGTACCAAACCCATAACTGTGAGAGCTTATTGGCTTAGGCTGAGATTTTCAAAACTGACAGGCTAACGGTAGGCTCCAAAATCCATATTTTGGCACCTGTGCGATTTTCAAAAGTGCTGAGCATGCATCTCCTCCCATGGAAGTTAATGGGAACTGTAAAGTGCTCTTCATTATTGAAAGTGAATCGAGCCTGTAAATAGGGATTTTGGAGCACAATTTTAGGCTCCTAGTTTTTTGAAATCTCAACTTCAGTTAAGGCTGGAGGGTAAAATTTTCATAAAAGCCAAAGACCCATTTTCAAAAGAGACATGGGTCCAGATTTTTTAAAAAGTATTTACATGTTACTCCTTAAAGGTGTCTAGGGGCAGGTCTACACTACTTGCTGGATCGGCGGCTAGCGATCGATCTATCGAGGATTGATTTATTGCGTCTTGTCTAGACGTGATAAATCAATCCCCGAGCGTTCTCCCGTCGACTCCGGTACTCCACCGCTGCGAGAGGTGCAGACATAGTCGGCAGCAGTGGTCGACTGAGTGCCATGAAGATGCGGTGGTAATTCGACATAAATACGTTGACTTCAGCTAAGCTATTCTTGTAGCTGAAGTTGTGTATCTTAGGTTGATCTCCCTTTTCCTCCCCCTTCCCTCCAGAATAGACCAGGGATCCCCACTGCTTAGCCTGGGTTAGGCCTGAGAGGAACATACAGAGCTTGCTATTATATAAACTCCTAGTATCTTTTGAAAGTTAAGATGGTAACTCAGCTGTGTGTGTATGTTTACCTGATGTAACCTTCTAAATAACTCTTCCTTCCTTCCCCTGGTTAATACATCTTTAAATAGTTTCTTATAGGATTGGCTCCAAGCATCATCTTTGGTGTGAGATCTAAGGTAGGGTAAATGACTGATCCTCTTTGAGACTGGAGTTATCTAAACATTAGGGATGTAAATAGCGTTTAAAAACCGAACGTTTAAACTAATAAAACTTTACCGGTTAAACGTTTAACCTTTTGGCTGTCCCACCGCCCTGCATGCCCGGGATCCCGGCTGTCATCCCATGCAGACCCCTGAATGACAGCTACTGGGCCCCAGGTGTGAGGAGGGGACAGCTGCCGGGACCAATAATACCTTACTGATAAGACTGATGCTGGTTGGTTAATCAGTTAACTGGTTAACACTTCACACCCCTTACTGAACATTGCTGTGATATTTGGTGTAGGGGACCATCCTTCACAAAGGCAAGCTTGCTAGGCTGAAGTACCTCAGGGGACTGTCTGTGACTCCACGGTGTTAGGGCTGAAGAGTTTACACTTGACACTTGGTGGGTGAAATCTAAGTATGGAACTCAGCCAGTTTGGAGTTTGTGCCCTATCTCTTAACAGTCTGCCCTGAGGTTGGTTCTCATGCTCTCGATCCACTGCAGGATAGCTTGACAATTGCATCTCACCCAAATCCATCCAGTATCCCTTCGGTGCTAGCCTTGCTGGCGTGTTCATTGTCCCATGGCCAGAGTGCTTTAGGAAGCAGTAAGTTAGCTCCTGGCAGTCCAGTGACTGTGCTGGGAAATGTGTAGCCATTCTGTGGCTACCGAACATTGCTTGGGATCTGAGAACTTGCTTATGTTGACAAAATTGGAAAAAAAAATTCCAACTTTTGATGATAATTTTGCAAATTTTGCAATTTTCCTTCAAAAGCAATGGGGGAGATTATAGATTTTTTTTTTCAACAAATGTTCTCCAATCATCTCTCATTAAGAGGGATTTTTTTTTGGCGTGGCTCCTTTATGGGTGCTAGTTGAGACACATGGGAGATTCAACCTAGATGGAGCTACTATACGGTGGGTGCAAAACTGGTTGGAAAACCGTTCCCAGAGAGCAGTTATCAGTGGTTCCCAGTCATAACAAGTGGGATTCTGCAGGGATTGGTTCTGGGTCCGGTTCTGTTCAATATCTTCATCAATGATTTAGATAATGGCATCAAGAGGACACTTATAAAGTTTGCGGATGATACCATGCTGGGAGGGGTTGCATGTGCTTTGGAGGATAGGATTGAAATAAAAAATGGTCTGGACAAACTGGAGAAGTGGTCTGAAGTAACTAGGGTGAAATTCAATAAGGACAAATGCAAAGTACTCCACTTAGGAAGGAGCAATCAGTTGCACACATACAAAATGGGAAATGACTGCCTAGGAAGGAGTACTGCGGAAAGGGATCTGGGGATCATAGTGGATCACAAGTTAAATATGAGTCTACAGTGAAACGCTTGTTGCAAAAAAAGCGAACCTCATTCTGGGATGTATTAGCAGGAGTGTTGTAAGCAAGACACGAGAAGTAGTTCTTCCGCTCTACTCCACGGTGATTAGGCCAGTTCTGGGCAACACATTTCAGGAAAGATGTGGATGAGTTGGAGAGAGTCCAGAGAAGAGCAACAAAAATGATTAAAGGTCTAGGAAACATGACCTGTGAGGGAAGATTTGAAAAAAAAATAGTTTTGTTTAGCTTGGAAAAGAGAAGACTGAGGGAGGACTCAACAGTTTTCAAGCACATAAAAGGTTGTTACAAGGAAGAGAGAGAAGAATTGTTGTTCTTAACCTCTGAGGATTGGGCAAGAAACAATGGGCTTAAATTGCAGGGGGAGGAGTTTAGATTGGACATTAGGAAAAACTTCCTAACTGTCAGAGTGGTTAAACACTGGAATAAATTGCTTAAGGAGATTGTGGAATCTCCCTCACTGGAAGTTTTTAAGAGCAGGTTGGACAAACACCGGTCAGGGATGGTCTAGATTAATTAGTCCTGCCATGAGTGTAGGGGACTGGACTAGATGATCTCTCGAGGTCCCTTCCAGTCCTATGATTTATAACAACACCACCTGACTCTGGGTGCACTGAAATTCTGCCTACGTAAACGATTACGTCTTTTTGGGGCATGACACTGGAGGGAATGGAAGGTTTTGTTCAAAGAATGTCAGTGGCGTTTCAGACTAATTGGAAACCTGATCGCTGATTAACATAGACGCTCATTGGATTAACATTGAGTGTCTCCCATTGCTTTCTGTGTCCAGATGAAACTCCTGCATTCTCTTAGCCAGAGAAGCTTTACTTTAGGTAAAGAGGATGAACAAGAATTGTTCATAGGTAGATGGATGAGATTTCAAGGAGGGAAGGGCCTGAAACTTACTGCTAAAGAAGTCAAGTTTTAGGTCTTTTGGAGATTTTTATATAAAGGAAATAAAACCTGAAACCTCCCAGCTGGGACCACACAGCATTTTTGGACTCATTGCTCAAAAAAGCAGCACTTCCAACACTTACCCGCCCACCCAACACCCGCAGCTGAACTATGATCACGGCAAAATTGTGTCTGGAGTTCTGTGCGCAGAGAGCAGAATCTGCATGTGCCGCCGCATGTCCCACCTGCGACCTTTGCCAGCTCGTCTTCTCTGAGCAAGGGGAAGTGGATCGCTCATGTGCAGGCTCCATGGCATTCATGGGGCTACAGGAAAGGCTCCTCTTTTTACCCCCATCTCTTCTAAGCTGGAGGCAGCCCCCAGTGATGTGTGGCTGAAAGTTGGAGAAGCGGTGCCAAGCAACCATAGCCTGGTGACACAGGAGTGGCTGCAGTTTGGGAACAAGTGACCTGAGGGGATGTGCAGAGAAGCTGGGCTGGGGTGGCACCATGCTTTCAAGGCATTCGCACGTACAATTGGCGTCACAGACTTTTAGTGTGGCAAGGCTCGCTTGTACTCAGGTGTGCGCCCTCTTGGGAATCCCTCTGCAGGGGGTTATCCCAGTCATGCCCGTTCCGGTCAGACACAACTGTAGGCAGGGGAGAGCTTGTTGATTGGCTGGAGTCCTGCAGCCTTAAGAGTGCACCTGCCCTGTTGAATGACATTGAGATCCTACGAAAGGGACACAACCTTCCTGCGGGGACAGGTGGAACTTTCAGGCTCCGGGACTGTAGGAGCCCTTTTGGAAATGCTTAGTGCAGCAGCGTCCAATACGTTCGCCACTAGCCACATGTGGCTAATAGGCTACTGAATTGTGGCTAATGCATGTGCTGATGCATGAGCAGACCAGATTTCAGGGTGATGGTACAAGAAAAAGAATGTGAAGTGTCACACTGCAGTAATTTAGTGCTAGTAGTACCTATTGATATTTTTGTTGTAATATCTACTTATTTTTGATATTAATAAAAAACAATTTGAAATGTCATTTGTAGTGTGTTTTGTAATCCTTTTTTATGTCAAAAAAATAAAATTCAAAACCACAACTGTGGCTAGCATCGAATTTCTATTGGACACCACTGGCCTCGGGGTGCAAACAGCACCAGCACCTAGAGTTGCAGAGACAAAAGCCCGGTGCTTCTCTCGTTCATCTTTGTGATTTCTTTACTGTCTGCAGTTTACAAATCTAACACAGCACATCCGGGTAGACAGTACAGTGCCACTGTTCCAGCATACCCAGACTATCCTTGGGCCACCGAACTCACTCTCATGTTACAGCACTGTCAGGTGTACGTTATAGACCTAAACCCGCAGAGGATCTGCATGATAAAATGGGAGAAAGCAAAGAGAAGAAGGTGAGTGTGTAGGGAATGTGAGTGTGAAAACTAGGGAAATATCTGTGGTATGTGGATCTTTCATGTGTGACCTTTTCCACATATGCTTCTGTCCATCATAAATACTTACAATGTCCCTTATTACAGCAGCATATAAGTACAGTCTTTATCCTTGCAGTGCCCCGGGAGGTAGGGCAGTGCTATAATCCCACTGTACAGATGTAGGACTGAGGCTAGAGACTAGGGGTATGTCTATACTGCAAAAAACAAACAAACAAAAACAGAAAACCAAAAACCCACGGCAGCAAGTCTCAGACCCTGCTCAGGCTGTGGGGCTAAACAAAGGAGGGCAAATATACTCGCTTGAGCTCTGGCTCTGAAACCTGGCAAGGGAGGTGGGGTTTTTTTGCAGTACAGACGTACCCTGAGTGATTTGTGCGTCACAGGGAGTCTGGGCAAAGTCAGGAATTGAACCTGTTCTCCCATGTCTTAGGCTGGAAAACAGGATCTGTGAGAGAAGATTGAAAAAATTGGGTTTGTTTAGTATGGAGAAGAGATAACTGCTTGGGGGGATGGGCGAGCAGAACAACATAACAGTTTTTAAGTACATAAAAGTCTGTTACAACAAGGAGAAAAATTATTTTCCTTAACCTCTGAGGATAGGACAAGAAGCAATGGGCTTAAATTGCAGCAAGGGCAGTTTAGGTTGGACATTAGGGAACTCCCTCCTCCCCCCGCAAGTTTTGTTCAACATCTTTATCAATGATCTGGATGATGGGATGGATTGCGCCCTCAGCAAGTTTGCAGATGACACTAAGCTGTGGGGAGAGGTAGATACACTGAAGGGTGGGAATAGGGTCCTGAGTGACCTAGACAAATTGGAGGATTAGGCCAAAAGAAATCCGATGAGGTTCAACAAGGACAAGTGCAGAGTCCTGCACTTAGGACAGAAGAATCCCATGCACAGCTACAGACTATGGACCAAATGGCTAGGCAGCAGTTCTGCAGAAAAGGACCTAGGCGTTACAGTGAATGAGAAGCTGGATATGAGTCAACAGTGTGCCCTTGTTGCCAAGAAGGCTAATGGCATTTTGGGCTGTATAAGTAGGGGCACTGCCAGCAGATCGAGGGACGTGATTGTTCCCCTCTATTCGACATTGGTTAGGCCTCATCTGGAGTACTGTGTCCAGATTTGGGGCCCACACTACAAGAAAGATGTGGAAAAATTGGCAAGAGTCCAGAGAAGAGCAACAAAAATGATTAGGGGATTGGGACACATGACTTGAGAGGCTGAGGGAACTGGGGTTATTTAGTCTGCAGAAGAGAAGAGTGGAGGGGATTTGATAGCAGCCTTCAACTACCTGAAGGGGGTTCCAAAGAGGATGTATGTAGACTGTTCTCAGTGGTACCAGATGACAAAACAAGGAACAATGGTCTCAAGTTGCAGTGGGGGAGGTCTAGGTTGGATATTAGGAAAAACTATATCCTAATGAAATAGTGGTGAAGCACTGGAATGGGTTACTCCAGGAAGTGGTGGAATCTCCTTCCTTAGAGGTTTTTAAGGCCCAGCTCGACCAAGCCCTGGCTGGGATGATTTAGTTGGGGTTGGTTCTGCTTTGAGCAGGGGGTTGGACTAGATGCTTCCTGAGGTCTCTTCCAACCTTAATCTTCTATGATTCTAAGTTTCGCCTCACGTAAAAACTACTTGCTTACAAAATCAGGCATAAAAACACAAAAGTGTGATAGCACACTGTTACTGAAAAATTGCTTACTTTCTCATTTTTTGCCATATAATTATAAATCAACTGGAATATAAATATTGTACTCACATTTCAGTGTATAGTATATAGAGCAATATAAACAAGTCATTGTCGGGATGAAATTTTAGTTTGTACTGACTTTGCTAGTGCTTTTTATGGACCCTTTTGTAAAAATAGGCAAATATGTAACTGAGTTGATGTACCCCATGAAAGACCTCTGTGTACTCCTGGGCTACCTGTAACCCTGGTTGAGAACCACAGGACTAGATGACTTCTTAAGGTCCCTTACAGTCCTACAATTCTATGATTCTGTGTTCATTCTATCCATCACCTCCATGGACACACACATGATGGTTTTTGCCATTGTAAAATGATGCTTTTGGCCACCAGATTGGGAGCACATGCTGGGCGAGGATAGAGCCAAAGCTTGATTCCCTGGCATTGAATTTCTGAGAAGATTTAGCCCCCCCCATGCCTGTTGTGTCTGAGATCTCAAAAAGAGTCTCTCGTGTTTTTGCTCAAGTTTAGTTTTGCAGCAGGGGTTGTCACAGTAACAAGATCGTCTCCCATCTGCTCCTCATGTGGCAACACGCGCTTCGCTAAAATATTTTTTTTATTATGGGTTTAGCCAGCGGTAACCATGGCGATTAGACTTATCACGTAGCATTTTTCTTCCAAGTCAGTTTGAAATGCTGACAATTAAATAGATACAGTACGCTTTAGAGATCCATCAGTCTCTTTGTTGTCTTGACAACCGGGAGTATATTTAGAAATGTAACAAGTACATGGAGTTCAATTGCACTTTTGCGAAGATGTAGCTTTGTAGCTTGAGAATTGAATACGTGGCTTGTCGGTTTCGGGAACTATACTCTGTGCTCTTGCTGGACTCCCTGGCAAAATCCTGCTGCCCTCCTGCATGGCCATGCTAGGACATCAGTCAGTGAGTCAGGGGATCTGGGCTATGCTACTGACTTGCTGGGTGACCTTGGTCAAATCACTTCCCCTCCCTCTGCCTCAGTTTCCTCGGTCTGTCTTAACTATCCATGTAGCAAGAAACCTGTCCTGAAGAGCTTAGTGAGTCTGTACAGACCGATCTCACTCGGAGCCTCTGGGCACTGCTGTGATACAAACCGATAACATATATGGTCTCCACTACTGTAATATCTGTGATGGGATCTGGGGCAGGACTGGACATGGGTGAGTATATGTTGTAATCTGTCTCCTTAGGTCAGTTTCTCCTCCCACACAAAGCAAAACCACATAGTGATTCACTCCCCTGTGTGGACTGCAGCTTAGTTCAGGGCTGAACTCTGCCCCTAGGCCGTATTGCCATACTCAGATTTTTAGATAAACTGTGCTAACAATTGGGTAGAGTTTTGAGTTACGATGACCATAGCCTTGTGGGGTGTGACCAAGGCAGAGATGTACTCAAGACAAAACATGCATGTAGGTGAGCCAGGCTTCAACCTTGCATCTTAAGCGTTATAGCGAAGATCTCTACAATTTTAGCTCCAGAGGCAACTCCATGAGTCAGCAACAGTGGTAGGCTCTTAATCACTTATAGACGCATGACAATAATCTTTCCCCCTGTAATAATGATGATGATTCCTCTTATTCCCTTTCCATCTGATTGACACTGAATTTTGAACCCACCTGGAATTAGTATCAGAGTGGTAGACACGTTAGTCCGTATCTGCAAAAAGAACGAGGAGTACTTGTGGCATCTTAGAGACTAACAACTTTATTTGGACATAAGCTTTCATGGGCTACAGCCCACTTCATCAGATGCATAGAATGGAACAGACAGTAGGAAGATATATATATACACACACACAGAGAACATGAAAAGGTGGAAGTTGCTATACCAACTCTAAGAGGCTTATTAATGAGCTCTTATCAGCAGGAGAAAAAAAACTTTTGTAGTGACAATCAGGATGACTCTCCTCAGTCAGTTAACAAGAAGGTGTGAGCAACAGCAGGGGGATACTTAACATGGGGAAATTAGATTGGAAACATAGATTCAATTAGTGTAATGACCCAGCCACTCCCAGTCTTAATCAAGCCTTATTTAATGTTATCCAGTTTGCAAATTAATTCCAGTTCAGCAGTTTCTCCTTGGAGTCTGTTTTTGAAGTTTTTGTTGTAGAAGAATTGCCACTTTTAAGTCTGTAACCGAGTGACCAGTGACCAGAGAGGTTGTCTGTCTGTCTCTCTATCTTCCTACTGTATGTTTCATTCTATACATCTAATGAAGTGGGCTGCAGCAAAACATTTGAAGCTTTCTCTGTTGTATGCACAGCGAAGAGAATGGGCTTTTTTGGGCTTGTGAGGGTGTGTTCACACACGTATTTGTGGGTGTGTGCCCCAGTACAAAGCTCTGGTCTGCCCACACCAATGGGACTTACAGTTCCATAGAACACAAAGGGAGGCAAACAGACATGGCTACTAGCAGTGTACTGATCTTGCCAGTGCTCCTGTCCATCACAGTCATTACCCCCAATACAGCAGATGGATTGCTGTGAAAGAAAGATCTGTGTGCGAAGGTCTGCAATGCATCCAACACCGGGACCTGAAAATGCCCCCTCCTTCTTTGAAATATTTCCTGGTAAAGCCTCTTCCTTCAAGGCAAAAATGACTTGCAAGCAAAATAAACACAAACCCAAAGAATCCAATTCATTTGCATGCAATCAGCGAGGATGTCAAACGATCCCTTGTGTTGACGATACTCCTATATGGAAGGAAATTAAAATCAGATTGGAAAATGGCTCTAATACTAAACCCCACTATTTTATCAACTGAAATCAGACTGTTCACATCAGTAAGGGGGAATTTGTGCTGCCATAGTTGTCCTTCTCCAAGGCTTTCTCTCACATAGTGCATACACATGACAAGGAGCACTTTCATTGTAATATGAGCTGATTGGCCCATTTTAATTTTCTTGTGGGTCTGCCCCAGGATACTGTGGGAGGGGCTTCATGTGAGGAGGCAGGGCCTAGAGGTGCACATTTAAATGGTCTGATATAATGCGTGTTTTACAGTGTAACATGTCTAGAATAGTTCACATTGCTTACGAGGAGCAGGCTGGTTAAAAAGGAAATGGTCCTCTTGGCGATCAAATGTCTTCCCTTGGGGATAAAGAATGCGCTTGTGATCAGGGCATGGGGCTGGAACTCAAGAACTGGATTCAGTTGCTAGCTCTCCTACAGAATCCTACAGATTCTCTTGGACAAGTCACTTAGCCCTTCTGTTTCCCAGATAGGGACTGGTAAAATGAGGTTAATAGTTACCTTCCTGCTTTACAATGGTATAGTCAGCAGGAGGTCATTGATGTTTGTGAAGCTGCACAGAAGGTATAGTGATGGGGATCACAAAAGTATGGTGAGAGGCTGATATTTAAACTGTATCCAGTGGTTATTGAGAAAAATGGACAATACTAGGGGCCGGGGGAAGTACAATAGCCATTTAATGAGGTATAAGGGGAGGAGTGAAGGAAATGTATATTTTTTTTAGTTTACTTGTCTCAAGACTACATCTCTGATTAACTCTGTATGTCTCCAGCTTTGCCTGAGAGGTTTCCCTGCTCTTTTCCAACTGTGCTATTTCTTCTTGGCCGTATGGCTAAACATGCAGCATAGCATCACATTAATATCCTCTCTCTCGAGATGCTCACATGCGTTTGCATGCGGGTGAAGTCAGCTAATCAAAAATGACTTTTCGATGTGTAAAGCCCATGGTTTTATAATCCTAATCCATTGTTCAATCCTCACACCCTGTCATTTCCCTGCTTTCCATATTTTTGCAAGAGCAAGTGTTTAAATCTTGGACAAGTGGGCCAACAACAGTTTGACTAATTAAATTCTGGTCTATCTCATTTTCCCATGCAGCTTCGTTTGGATACAGAGTTCTTCATTTTCCCCGCCTTTAAATTGTTCTGTACTGTTGCTGTGCGCTGTTAAAGGAATATCAGAGCCTTCTGTACAAATGGTTGCATTTTGCCAATGGATGAAGGCCTCTTTACCCATAATCTGTAAAGTTTTTGAAGATTCTTTTGGATAAAACATACTATATAAAATATATGTAAAATATTTAAACTGATCCAAATTTGGCTTCCTTTTCTGATCTGTTTTTTCTGCTTTATCTTGGGTTTTAAACCAATCTCTTTGCCATAGTATCAGAGTGCCTTGCTCTTCCCCCGGTCCCTCTTTCTGCAGCCGTTGTCCATTTCCAAGCCAAAACTATCGTTGGTGAATAATACCTCGGTCCTCCAAAAAGAACAACTATTATCTTCTTGCCCAGCAGGCACTCACAGCTGTTTTATTTTTTGTGTTCTCTTTGCCATCCACACTATGTTGCAGGGCTCTCCCTTTAGTCAGTTCACAGATGTAAAGCTCAAAGCACAGCTGCACATCCACATAAATCTGGTGAAATAGTAACACGTGCTTTCAAGTGTTCAAAGCTATTGGATTTTATTTTTAAATACGAACACATCCCAAAGGTGTCAGTGAACCTTCAAGCGTGATTTAAATAAATTAACCAAACGAATATGGCAAAGATCCTGGTCTTCGGTAGAAGATATTTAACAGGGGGAAGGGGTAGGCTGAGCTGAAAAGTCGATAGGCCAGATCCTCAGCTGGTCTAAAATAGCCTAACTTTATCAACTTCAGTGGCGCTATATCAGTTGACTCCAGTTTAAGCTTAGGCCAGTGCATCCAGGTGCAGGTCTACACTGCTGCAGAGTTCAGGGTGGTTTTGATTTGGTGCCAAGATGATGCTAGCCATGACGTTCAGCACTAAATCCAAGCTCTCCAAAGTTTTAGGATCTGGGCTTTTGATTTGGATCACTCTCTCTCTCTCTTTTTCAAACCCCTCTAAAAGACCCCTTTGGTTAGGACTAATAATAAAAAATGCACTTTATCCTCTGAAACTTTCCAAAAACAGGCTGGGGAAATGGACATGTGCATTTGTATAATTTGCCGCCCTTGCCAGTGGATTTTTGCTTAACTCCGTTGGCTATTCATGGTTAAATTGCAGATCTGAAGCTTTCACTTTACTTTCACTTTCCAGCCGAGAAGATGCAAAGCTACTGACGCAGAGCAATAAGCTTGTAACCCTGGGAGGACTTGAATTTCTTTTCTCCAAAAACAGATGCACACAGTACAGCACACATGAGACGAGGCCTGGTGTTTACTAGCCCTGCTGTGTGTGGTATGAATGATTCATCACACATTCGTTTTTGGTCACATTAGGGGCATTAGTTTAGAGCAGTCTCAACATGTAAGCAAGAATGAGCCTTTGAAGTCTCCAGTCTGCATGCTACATCAAATGGGAGCAGAAAATGTAACAGGCACAGAAAAGTTCTCTGCATTCATTTCCCCAATAAAAACAAAATACCAGCCTGTGCGCTCATGCTGCCTCCTTTGCAGTTGTTATGTTTATTTGCTTCTCTGCTGTTACTTACTCTGGGTTTATACTGTCTTTAAAATGTTAATGTACCTTTTTTGCTCATGAGACAGATCCTGAGCAAGCTGGCTCCATGCATTATGTTCTTCAGTCCCAACCTGATACAATCAACTGCTGTTTTAGTTGTTTTCACACCCTTTCCTCCCTTGCTCACAGTGAACCTCATTCTTCGTGGCACATGTAGCATTCCAATTTGGGGGCTCTTCTGAACAAAGACATGTATACCAATTGTCTAGTGGTTCTATATAATGTGAGCAAATGCTGGCTTAAGAACTTTGCTGGCATCTCTTCTTAGGGTATGTCTACACTACCTGCCGGATCGGTGCGTAATGATCGATCTATCGGGGATCGATTTATCACGTCTAGTGTAGACATGATAAATCGATCCCCGAGCGTGCTCCCTGTCGACTCCTGTACTCCACCTCTGTGAGAGGCAGAAGCAGGGTTGATGGGGGGAGTGGCAGTGGTCGACTCACCGCTGTGTGGATGGCCAGGTAAATCGACCTAAGATGCGCCGACTTCAGCTATGCTATTTGCGAAGCTGAAGTTGCGAATCTTAGACTGACACCTCCCCCCAGTGTAGACCCCGCCTTCGTTGTCTTCGTTTCTGGTTCAGGGATTGTGAGCAGAGACTCCAGCAAAGGCATCTCTACTTCTGACTTTGTAGAGAATTTGAACCCAGATCTTGAGATGTGAAAGGCCACAGAGGCCTGCATCAATCCATGTTAAATGGGGTCATGTCCTACTGGTACCGTGTTAGATTCCAGCCACCCTTGGCTGCATAATGTTGGTCTCTAGATATCCACTTATCCTTGCCAATATAATGGCGAGGGATGGCGTGGAGAACTGAAGCGCTGTTGTTGCATTTATGCAAAATCTTCCACCAGTCTCAAGTTGTCCTGGAGAAGAAGGTAGCAAGTAACGTTCGCAACAGGGAAGTATCAAAAACGCAGAAAGCACAGAGGCTAGCTTTGTGTGGAGGGTGGTCAACAGGCTACCAGCATCTAAGACCATTGGTTGAAAAACAGCTCGTGTTCATGGCAACTTAATCTGTCCCGTTTGGTGGCTGTTCAGTGGCCTATGTGAAATGAGGTTGATCTCAATTTTAATTCTTGTTGGTGTCTCTGTGGCAAACTTACCACACACATGGTATTAGCTGATGGTTCTAGAAGGGAAGCTAAGGACTAGATGGAGAAACAACAACTTTTTCATCTTGTTCTCTTCCCCCCCCCCCCCACCTCTTCACCTGAAGGGAGTCCCCTCCAGCTCAGGGAGAGGAGGCATGTTAAGGGTTGTGGGCAAAAGGCTGTCTGTTTGGGAGTTAAAGAGAGGACTTTGTTAGCCAAGCCACTAGCTTTCACCATCTCTAAATCGATTTAAAACAACTAGCTTCTCCCTCAAATAAACCCCAGCTCACTCTAGTGCCAGTTCGGATTTAACCTCGGCACAGAAAGGGTGAAAAGCCCTTATGTGGAGGAAAAAAGGGATAGACAGGCATAGGACTTGTTGTAAGGGTAAAAGGGTTGATCTGTGATCATTAGAGAAAGTCTGAGGGCTTATTAACCCATTTGTTTTTTGCTGAAGTGGTGTATCCAGCTTGATCTACTTAGGCAAGTTACAAGGTTCAAGGGTTTGATTCTAATCTGGAAACATCTTTGTCTGCTTCCCCCACAGAGACCCTTCAGCATTCCTGTAAGTACGTCTCATCCTGGGCTTGGAGGGCGCCTCCTGATTTGAGGTGAGAGGGGAAGGGGATCCCTATGCTTGGTAAACTGCTCATTTTAGGATTTATGTGGGGATCTAGGGGCCTGATTTGCTGGCAGTTGTGATCACCGCAGCGCACTCCAGGTTGTGTCCAGATTGGCTTAAATCTCACATAACTTCAGTGCATGGCAGGAAAGAAAAGTGTGTGTCTTAATAATTAGAAGGACCTAAATAGAAATATATATATGCAGCTGAGCTTGTTCGTTCATTCTTCGGGACCACAAATTCTTTTAAGGTGACCGAAGGTATTTAGCAGGGATCCAAAGTTCTGAACCTTCAGCAACGGCCCCTCGTTGAATTATATGAAGCACCCCTTAGCTCGCTCTTCACTTCTATCCCAAGGTCTGATCATTAAATCCCAGTGAAGGGGCTCCTTCAGGGAAGAACGTTCGAAAGGGAACATTGTCAAGGTAGGCCCATTCTCAGTCCATAATCAACCGTGACAGCATCTGAGGACAGGGAAGGCGGGAAAGGAGGGGGCAAAAGAGATGGTAGAGATGCTCTTGAGTCTTGGTAATTGGCACAGAATAAGGTTAAGTCATGGGAACACAGTGAACGAAGGAATATACATTCATAGCTGGTAGGTTTGGAATAGTGATTTCTGTCCCATGATAAGCAAGAGCTATTTGCTACTGATAGGTGATGAAAAGGGAGGTAAAATGCGGCCTTGAGAGTTTGGTGTCCTGTTAGTTTCCCCGAAGGAAAACAATATATAATGGCGACACACAAGAGTGTGGGCCTTTTTACCTGGTGCTGGTGAAGCGCCTTCAACATCACTGTCTGGTTTGTGTGTCTGAGAGGGGCCAGAGAACTAACATCTGTAGCTTTTCATGCTAAGAGCTATCGTCGTACAAGATATAGGGTATACGTTGATGGCCTGAAATTCCCTTCCTCGACCTCTCATGCCCATATACAACAAGGGCACGATTATTGGGGTGCATTAGGGGATTGTGTCTGCCTTCTTTGGTAGCACTGGCTGCTGCTGCAAGCATGGCAGCAGATCAGACCGCTGCAAGGTCAGAGCTATGATGACAGGTTATTGGACTCGATGGCCAATGGCCATAGCCAATGCAGCTACTTCCATGTTGCTGTGTTATTCAACGGCATGAGAGCCGTGGTCCTGCTGTCGCCGCTCACCACTTGTTACAGCGCTGAGTGTTTCAGGAGGCGCGGGGTACGGGCTAGGACTCCTTGTGAGGGCGCATATCCAACCGAGGGAGTATCCGAGAACATGTTCTCAGAACGCTGATCTCTCCAGCTGTCGCAGCATCTAGGGATGGCAGGCGGAGAGCTTAAGAAAACGTACCTGGAAATACCATCAGCAGCCAGTGTGTGCGGTTTTCTTTCCTCCATTCCGTAGTGGTAACTGAGCCAGCTTTCATCCGGCCCTTTCACTCGGACAACAGGGGCCTCTCGATCTTCCCCAGCCTTCCTCCCCCTTCATTTCTGTTTCTTGTGGCCTGTAAATGATGATGACCTGGAGATGAGTTTTCAGCATCCTGTTCACTGCAAACAGGTGAGGATGCTAATAAATGGGGAGATAGGAAGGCGGGTAAGGGATTAATACACAGACAACGGGAGATTAATAATAATTTTCAGGCGAATTTGGTTCAAGGCCTGCACTCCCCAACTGCTGGGTTACTGAAGATTAATGACAGGGCTCTTGTTAGCATCACCGTCTCTCTGCCGTGCCTTCCTGGCAATATCTAATAAACTGTCCAAATTAAACAGTTTCCAGCATTGAATCTATATTTCTTTTGATGCTTCTCTTTTTATAAGGGTGGAGGTTTCCTCCTCCTTCTCAATGATACCCATCGTTCTGTTCATGCCGTGGTCACCTGCCCCATCCTCTGCGCTGTTGCTGTTGGGATTAGGAAAGGAGAGGGTTTTGCTATGTAGTAAAAAGATAATTATCACCAGTAGCATTGTGAGTCCTCGGGCTGACAGGGAAACGTGCGCAGTTCTTACGATGAGAAAATAGATCGTGAAATTGATCGTGCCACCATGTTCCATCAAACTGTCCATTACCGGGTGCCCCATAGCAAGAGAGTGATTTCTTCTGTCTTGACCATTTGTTCAGCGTCACTCCTGTGGAAAATTGGGCTCTTACCTATTGCAACTGGCCTGTCATTGGGCCCTGCATCAGATTAGATCGCTGTAAGAAATTTATCCTTGCTGAGAGCAAATTCAGTCAGACGTAGAGAGCCTTGCACTGTGGCATGGGCAGACTTTATTTGGTAGATACTGTCACAGTGCTGGCTGCCACAGTGCACACCCCCTTGTAGTCAGGTGTGGGTGAACTCTGCCATTATATCCCCCCACCCAACCACCTGCAGTACAAGTCCAGGCAGGCTTTAGGAGGGGCCACTCTTCAGAGGAGTTTATTTATTTAGCATAAAAGACCTGCAAAAAATATGAGCAAAACCTTTGTCCCAGCATTCTAGCTGGGGGACCCAGTCAGTCCCAGTCCATCTGTCTCTCACCTGAGTCCACTGCTCGCCTCCGTCCTGGTTCTTCATTCGTGATTCTTTCGGTTCAGGTCTCTGCCCCTGGGGTCAGGTCTCTTGCCGCTGCCTGAAGATCCTCTTCCAGAAGCAGGCGTCCATGGAGAGCCATCCTCTCCAGTGATAGTTCCTGTCAGGTTGAGGTTTCCTGCCACTGTCTGGGAGACCCCTGGGCGGAGACCAGGTTCTGGATGCCTGCAGACTGCAGCTGTCTCTCTGCAAATCTCCCATCTCCACGAGTGACTTTCCAGACTCCTGCTCCAGTGGGCTCCCTGGAGAGCTCTGTGTCCTCAGGCACACACCATCTAGGCCTTGCGCTCTAGGAGCCTTCCTGATCGGGTCTTCTGGGAGCTCCTCACCTCAGGAGCTGCCTGTGTCTATGAGAGTGTCTCTCCTCACTCTCCTTTTGCAAAGGAAAGCTGTCTTTGCTTTGGGCAATAGAATAATTGTAGCAATTAACAGATACTTGTCACCGAGTATTATGACTGGCCCGAGAAGTCATGGTGAATTTGGCCCTGGAAATCTGTAATTCACCAAAGAACAACACGGCTTCAAAATGTGACCGGAAATGGACCAAAGCTGCCATTTTCCAGGCTAGACACTTTCCATCTAGCATCGTCTGAATCCAGATGGCCCTGCCTGACAACTGTGTTTCCCTGGGCAAAGATCCATTAGCGCTGCATAGGAATTAACAATGGCGGAGTTGGGAATGCAAATTTTGATCATGCGGGTTGCCACCATCACCTCCTCCTTGCAACTAACTGCCCCAGCTGGATCATTAATGGTAAATTAGTAAATGAGCACTTGGACCCAATAAAGGTGACCCCGACTCCCTGTAAAGGGATCAGTTGCCCAGAGACACACACACACACACAAAGTGGGTGTGAAGTCCTAGTGGATACAAAAACATTAAGGTTGCAAAGTCCGTGCATTGGAGAGTGGAATCACCCTCCCTTAAGTGTCTAATCCCAATTATAGCTTCAGATTACATTGGCCTTGAAATCACTGGCCATTATTTCTAGGGCCTTATTAAATTCACAGCCAAGAAAAATGTGTCACGGACCATGAAATCTAGCTGCTGGAGGGGAGGGGCAGGGCAGGGGTTTCCACCATGCCCCTGGCTCCTGCTGCTACTTCCCTCTGGGCTGGGGTGGGACAGGACTTGCTCTTCCCCTGCATGGCCACGCTTGGAGGGGAAGGGGGGAATCAGACCCGCCTCTGGATACCTACCCCGGCTGCTCTGAAGGCAGCGCAGAAGTGGGGGAGGCAGTCCCGCAACTCCCCTACAATGGCTTTGCGACACCCCCCGCCCTTTCCCCAACTCCCTTTTGGGTCAGGACTCCCATGGTTGCAACACTGTGAAATTTCAGATGTAAACACCGGAAAACCTGAAATTGACTAATTTTCAAATCCTGTGGCTGTGAACTTGACCAGAATGGACTGTGAATTTGGTAGGGCCCTAATTGTTTCTGTTGTATCCCAGTGATGTAGATTCTGCTTGAATTTCCTGGGGTGTCTGATGGTGTGTGACATGCCCACTAAGTATCCTGCAGTGTCCTGGTGTTGCTCTGTGTGTTTTTGGTTACTATGATTTCAGCAGTGAGCCAGGGCTGGGGAGAAAGCCTTGGAAAAAAGCAAAAACCCTGCGGCTGAATGGTTTTATTTGTTGTTTTAAATCCGACTCTTGTGAAATACAGAATGATCAATCACTCACAACTAACAAACTGGTTTTGTTTTCCTGTACAAAAGCATATGGGAGCTACAGGCAAAGCATATGGGCGTTTTTAGGAAAACATATTGGTGAATGGACAAAATTAAGTGGTGCCAGTATGCTTTAGATGTCTGGCTAGACCAGTACTCTACTTGTTGGCACGCTAATCCTTCTACGAGATTTCCGGAGGTAGCATATGATGAGTGGTGTGTAACTGCTCTTGCGGGAACACAGCTGGTTTCATTGAACCCACGTTTAAATAACATTGTGATCCCAGTTCCACATATATTGCAGCCACGCCACGTCTGACTGTAAACTGCAGGCCAAATGTAAGGGTCGTGTATGTGGCTGCAAATCCCCGGCTTCAGTGGATTGGACCGGAAGCTCAGTTTGCAGCTCAGGGCTAGGCCCTAGCTATTTGTCTAGGTTTTTATATTGAGATGGAGGTTTCATGAGGCCACGTGCTGTCCGCACAGTGAGAGACAACTGTTGTCCTGAAGGGCACACCATTTAAATATAGGTGACAGAGATGGGCAAGGAGAAAACGAGTTTATTACTCTTAATTTTGCAGATGGGGAACTGAGTCCTAGTGAGAATAAGTCTATGACTCTATGGCAAAGATGGGAGCTGCCCTCAGATCTTCTTCTGAGAGCCAGTCCAGTGTCTTAGCCTCATCTCTTCTGCCCATGCCCCGCCGCTTCCCAAATTCTGGATGATCTGTGATAAATTTATTGTATGTCATTTACTTTAGCTACTGTGTCTCCTTGAGACAGTTCCCTGCTTTAGTATGCCAGCAGTATCGTTAACGTCGTTCTGTGTTGCAGTTCTCAGCATCCCTGGGAATCCAGGCAAAAGATGTCGGCTTTTCACAGAAACCTCCTCTGGTGTAACGGCTTCAAATGTAAAGGGGAAAAAAACCCAAAACCCTTGATTCCTAAATGTTAGAGCTTGAAAAATATGCTCTGCTCCTTGTCACAATATTTAATACAAAGTGCTATTTACAGTAATGAATCAAAATGTCAGTTTTAAAAATATGAAGTGTCAGAGTGTTCCTACTTTGCAGAAAAGTTTGATATGACAGTTTGTTAATCATATGACTGTTCCATCAAATGTGGCTTGCAGCTCTTTTGCTCAACCAGAGTTCCCCCTTCCACCTCCTTCCCACTGCTAATTCCTGGTACAATTATCTGACTGAATACACTCTGATTGGATGCTTGAAGCATCCGGGGGCTAAGTTCATTTGTTATTGCAATGCATTCACAAACTGGATGCAGCTAAACAGCTAATTGATAGTTGTGCATATGCTGTGCACATTCAGATAGTTTTATTTTAAAACATCCCATAAACCATGGCTCGGTTCTCCATTGCCCTGCTGCCTGTTGTCATTTACAGCAGTAGGAAGTGAGAGCAAAATGCTAACTCAGAATGGTTGTAATTGACACCTACTTTGCACTGGTGTCAACGGGGGAAAAGAACGAGGAGTACTTGCAGCACTAACAAATTTCTTTTTGTGGATGCAGACTAACACGGCTACCACTCTAAAAGGGGGAAAGAATATGTTTTTGGATAGATGAGTTGAAGGTGGCTGTTCTACGGGGTAGGAATCAGAGAGGATAAAGCTTTGGCTTCTTCTTCAATGGTGGGATTGCGTGAAGAGCTAGAGAGGAGGCCAATGTGGGATGAAAGGCAACCTGAGAGAGATGACACTCCAAAGGCGGGCGAGAGTGAGTTTGCGGAGGCTTTTAAAGGCACCATAGAGCAGTTTGGGGCTGTAGGCAAAAACGAATGAGGTGGCACTGGAGCAGGGTTTGGAGAAGAGGATGTGTGGTTGCATTCCTTGTGTGTGGGGTGAGGCATTCTGTAGGCCTTGGAGCTGGGAAATGGGGGTGACATATTGAGGATAATGGCATTGCTCAGCAGAGTAGACGAGAAAGCCTGGATGAGAATTTCAACAGCAAAGGTGGACTCATGGTCACTGCATACCTGGCTCTGTTGCTGAGACATATAGAAAGGCATGGATGAAAGGCTGATTAACAGCTGATGGCATTGGCCGACCAGCTGCAGACAGCCAGTTCTTGGGGCGAATTTGCTCATGGCAAATTCTGGCTTCTATGTTACCATTTTTAAAAATAATATTTCTGTCAACTTCATTAAGTCTGTTGTCTTGCTCGCTGTGCTGCTCATTCCACACAGGCAAGTTGAGTCTTACTCAAATATTTTACACAGGCCACGTTTCAATTGTTAGTGTAATGATTTTTTCTTGTATCATTATTGCAGCGGATGGAAAAGGAACTCTAACAGATGTGTGATTAGCAGGGCATGAAATTAAAAATGTTTGCGCACAAGCAAAAGGTTGTTTACAACCAAATCCCTCACTTGGTAATTGAGTAATATTAAGGTTGGCCGCAAGATTATCCAACACAGACATGGTTCAGTCCCCATCCCCCCTTCCTTGTACCTGAGTCTTGACAAGAAGGTAACAAATTTTAAAGGCTGGGCCAGATTTTCAAAACAGCGTGCTCCCACTCTGGAACCTAAGAACTCAATAAAGGAAAACACTGAAATATTGGAAAGCAGAAAAGCATGTCGGCCCAGATTTTCAAAGGTATTTAGATGTTACTGCAACACCGTTGTCTTGCTTTCAAACGGGATTCATGCAGATTGTTAAAGATATTTAGAAGTTGACCATCGACAGGATTTGGGCACTTTAGTCCACATGTAATGAAGTGCCAAAAACCCATTGACAGTCAACATCTAAATACCTTTAAAAATCTGGATCTTTATCATGTAAGTCCCATTGATAGGGCTGCTTGAAAATTTTATGTTAAAACTGTTCTGATGAAAAAAATGGTTTTTTTTTTATTAAATGCACTTTTTTTCTTAAAGTGCCTGGTTTGAAATGATTTTGGGGGAGTGGGGGCTTTCTGTTACTCTGTTTGACCGTGGCCTATGCACTGGGGCCCCGTTCTGAATTGGTAACTACCATGATACAGATAATAAATAACAAATAATTACCTTGGGCTATGAATAGATTTGAGCTACTAATCCATTGTGATCATGTCTCACTCCCGCACAGATGAACTGATTGCCAACGTATGATGCCCCAAATAAGGTGACAAGTCAGAATGTTGAGATTATTAGTAGATTGCTACTTAGCATTCTGCTTGTGATTCTAAAGCCAGTAATGAGACGGAGAGGAGAGTCCAGAGAAGGGCAACAAAATTGATTAAAGGTCTAGAAAACATGAGCTATGAGGAAAGACTGAAAAAGTTGAGTTTGGTTAGTCTGGAAAAGAGAAGACTGAGAGGGGACATAACAGTTTTCAAGTACATAAAAGGTTGTTACAAGGAGGATGGAGAAAAATTATTCTCCTTTACCTCTGAGGATAGGACAAGAAGCAATGGGCTTAAATTGCAGCAAGGGAGGTTTAGGTTGGATATTAGGAAAACCTTCCTGTCAGGGTGGGTAAGCACTGGAATAAATTGCCCAGGGAGGTTGTGGAATCTCCCTCACTGGAGATTTTTAAAAGCAGGTTGGACAAACTTAAGGATGGTCTAGATAATACTTAGTCCTGCCATGAGTGCAGGGGGCTGGACTGGATGACCTCTCGAGGTCCCTTCCAGTCCTATGATTCTATAATCCTATATCTGGGCTCCATCACTGACTTTGCTGTGTGAACGTGATTCAGTTACTTAACCTTTCTGGCCTGCTATTTATCCATCTGGAAAATGGGATAATACTGAGGAAATTATCAGGCGTTTGTGTTAATGAGGCTTAATTAATGGATTTTGTGGTACCTCTCGCTGAAATGTCTGTGTATTGTTTCTTTTCTTAGTTGAGTTGGGATGGTAGCGTTTGGACTTCAACATCTAGGCTGTATGAGGCTGGGAGGTAAAATGGGTTCCCAGTTTTCCACCAACAGGCATGCTGTTGAGTGCCCGGAGATCAAGAGTCCAGTGGGTGGAAAAACAAAAAAGCTTTTGTTGATCTGCTCTAGTTGCAGTTGATGCTGCTCATTCATTCCTGGCTTTTGCCTCTGTGTATCACGTGTGTGCACACACGGGGAAAGAACCAAAGAAGGGCTAATGTGATCAGGACGGATTAGCATTTAAAAAAATTCTTAACTGAGCAAAGCCGTAAAATTGTTCAAGTGAATTCTTGAGCAAAGCAGCTGCAGGTCATAAAACCAAAGCGCTATCATTCAGAGATACCAAAAAATCTCTTTGTGTATCAGCCAGGCCTCTGACTGTTCCTTCTATATAAGGATGTGGGCTTTAATGTTTGCTTAATTTTCTTCCAGAGCAATTTATGATGGTCTTAGTAAGTGCTATGGATCCCCACCACAGGGTTAACTATGAATCATGTTCTTTTGTCAGCTGGAATAACTTGTTCTCTCGCCTTCTTGTCCTGTCTCACCTAGAATCAATTTGTAGGTACATCATGTTTTAGATTCCTTTCAACTGTGAATGCATTGTGCTTATAAAGCACTTTTCATCTGTAGACCTCAAAGGGCGATGCAGAAGTGGGTAAATATTAACCCCAATTTTACAAATAGGACAGTGATGTACCAGAAGGTGGCTCAGCATGGGGCAGAGAGTTGGGGCTTGAACCCTGATCTCCTGCCTCACAGTCCTGTGCTTTGCTCTTGGGGAAATTCTGTGCCAAAAAAATTAAAAATTCTGCGCGCTATATTTTAGAATTCTGCAAATTTTATTTGTCAGAAAAGCACTACTTGTTGATGCTGGTCCCAGGCTTGTGTGGAGTCTCCTGCGTGCCCCTTTCTCCTTCCTTCAGGGTGTATTGGGAGCTGCAGCTGTTAGGAACTCTGTACTCCTCCTTCCCCTTCCCCCCAGCAGTGTTTTTTATGTACAAACTGGGCCCTGTCAGGTCCAGCGCCCCTACAGGTGACTAGCAGCACAGCAGTTCATTTCTGTCGGGGAAAGGAAGTTTTGTGTGCACATTAATTTCTGCAAAATTCTGCACTGTGCAGTGGTACAGAATTCCCTCAGGAGTGGTGCTTTAACCAAAAGTCCTTTTCGTTCTGACAAAAGCCCTCCTGTACCTTCTGGTTTTGCATTGGTAGAACAGATAGTTAAAATGCAAGAGAGTTTTACCTTGCTTAAATGGAGTAAACAGAATGTGTTGATTATTTAATGGAGAGATTTCTCCAAATGGAGTTGGGTTTTGTGCCTGTGAAAATCTCCCTTTTTTTCCTATTCATTAAAAAAACCCCAAAAGCAGCAGAAGCTACCAAATTTGGTGACATATAATTGTACAATCCATCCCCAGACTTTGCTTCCATATTTCAAAGTCAGTGACGCTCTGTAAAGTTGTCGGAGATGTGGATGCAGTCATTTGCTGAAATGAAAATTACACAGCAGCCCTCAGTGCCGTGCAAGAAAAATGGCATATGCATTCAAAAAGCACGGGGTGCTTTGCGGCTTGAAGTTTCCTTGGCCTCACAAAGACCTGAGTGTCTTCTGCGGGTCCAGAGCTCCTTCCTATCTGAAAATGTTTCACTGCCTGGTATCTGCCAGCTTTATCATTTTGCTTGCGGTCTGGGGCTTTTTTGTCTGCTCTTGTAAATGTGCCATTCTGACCCCATATTATATAGATGGAGAGACTGAGATACCTTCTCTGGCTGTTCTTGCCTTTATTTCGTTAGCTATTGTCTAAGAACATTGCTTCAATGCAGCAGCTGATTGATGTGCAGTGTTACCAATCATGGTGTTTTCAGGATGTAGTCACTTGTACTTAGTTTCTATTTGACCATGTGCATCTCTGCTTCTTGAGAACTATGAAGGAACATTGAGAAAAAGGCTCCATGTTTGTGGTTAAGGACAGGTCAAATATTGGCATACCAGCCACTGCTCTTCCCCCAAAAGTTCCCAATGTAAGGTCCTGTTTGGTATTTCTCTTTTTTGGCAGTTTAATAAAATCCCTAGTTCAGTGTGCAAAGGAATGAACTTCAGTCATCTCTTCTGCTATTTCAGAAGCTCAGGCACAGACAGCCTGCAGCACTGTCCTAAAGAAATGTGTCTAAGGAGACAAACTCAGGGTCCTGTTCTGTAGTCAAGTCCACTTTTTTAATATCACTTCTTTTAAATAAAAAATCAATGTGACTTTAGACCTGTGTCCGACTGACACTTTTAGAAACCGAACTCCTCTGTCCATCCCCAGAACAAGGACAGCTCAGGATGGGCGTGCAGCTAAGGTACTGGGACTTGGGAGACTGGATTCAGTTTTCTGCTCCATCGTGTGCTTCCTGCCTGACTTTAGGCAAGTCACGTAGGCTCAGAGTTTTAAAGGTGTTTAGGCATTGCTCCACTCACCATTGTAACACTTTCAAAAGTGGCTTAGCACTCAGGAGCCTAAATCTCATTTAAAGTCAGTGGGATTTAGACTCCTAAAGTGCCCATTCCCTTTCAAAAATGACACTTTTAAAAATCTGGGTCTGAGTTTTTCTGGGCCTCAGTTTCCTGTCTGTAAAATGGGGATAATTATGCTTCCCTATCTCACAGGGAAGTTTGTGAAGATAAATTCATTATTGCTTGTGAGGTGGCTCAGCTATCAAGGCTTTCTGTTCACCTTATTGTCCTTTCATCCAATCCATACTTCTTTAACTTGCTGGCAAGAACATCATGGGAGACTGCATCAAAAGCTTTGCTAAAATCAAGGTATATCACATCCACCACTTTCCCCATATCCACAGAGCCAGTTATCTCATCATAGAAGGCCATCAGGTTGATCAGGCATGACTTGCCCTGGATGAAATTCCCCACCTCTGTGCCCTGCCCCTTGCCTACGCTACATCTAGAATTGGATGTTAACAATTTGATGCTCTGAGTAAAAACCAAACCAGAGACGTAAGCAACTCTGTAGCCTATTAATATAGACTGAGTTAGCTAGTACCATAGCCTGTAGTTCTCTGTCAGCTGTCGTCACTTCAGGTTGCTTATTCTGATGGCATGACCCGACTGCTAATAAGAGTTATTGCGAGATCATGTTTCTGTTTGTGTGTTGTTCCTTCGCGTATACAATACTTAGGCAAACCTGTGTGGAAGGTTTGATCATTATCTGAATGTCGCTGAAGGGAGGGAAAAAAAAAGCCCATCTGTTCTACAAAGAGACAGCCAAAAGAGCGGGCTTTGTGACTAAATAAATTCACATCTGTTAAGCAGAGCCATCAAACGGCAGGCAGGGGACCTAATGCAAATCATATGTTGAAACCACAAGTCTGAGTGAGATGACATACAGAAAAGGCTGCCTGAAAGTATTGATCCATGTGAGTGGCCTCTGGTTTCTCTAATTATTCTCTTTTCCCCTATCTTAATTCACTGTGCAAATGATGCAGCACCACAGTGACACGTGCGTGTGTTTTTCTTTGTGCATGATTAAACAACTTGACTGCACCATTTTGAGCTACTAGCTCAGAGCAGCAAGTGGAAGCCGAGCAGAGCAATGAACTGCAGTAGCAGAATCTAGAGGACTGGGAGGCCCAGGTGGCCAACAATTCAGACTAAAACTAGTCCCTGGCAACATGAAGGCAGTAAGGAATCACACTGAGGTTGCTAGCCTTAAAACGTTGGATGTCTTTGGCAGTGGTTCGCTTTTGAGAATCCTTATTTACTGCCATCTAGAGGGAGCCTGATAGAAACAGCCTGATAATATCTCCCTTATTATTTATATTGCCTGTAAAAACAAAGGGACAATCCAGACCTCTGCTTTGCTGGACTGCCAGCCCCTGATTTATCTGAGGCTTCTCTTGGCACTGGCAGTTCAATTATTTTTTCAGCACCAAAAAAAAAGTGGGTGTAAAGAATAATGAAGAAGGTGAGACCTCTTTATAGCATCTCTAGAAAAGTCCCCTGCCCAAGGAGTAAGTTTCTGTCTACATCTGCTAACTGCAGCCGGTGACCTTTTTTGAACATTTTGTTGTTGTTGAAAACATGATAAGGAAGATTAAGGCCAGATCCCTTTGGTTTATGGGATCCAGGACTTCTCATAGAAAGGGGCTATTTCTCCTTTCTTTATTTGCTAGGTGCCATAGGCTGGCCTCTCATCTGATGTCTGCAAGTTGCCAAAAATTGTTACCGTGCACTCCTCTTTGGCGGAGAGAAGAAAGGAGACTCTTCCGCTGAGGAGGGGGATTCCTCTTGACTCTTTGGACGTTGCCCAGAGTGAATGCCCTTCCTGTATGACCCTCGGTGTGTTCTCTGTCTCCTCCCTGGGCCAGACCCTCAGCTGATGTGAACCAGCCTGGTACAGGTTACATCATTTTCACCAGCGGAAGGTCTGCCTCCTGTTTCTCCAAGATAAGAGAGCAACACAGAGAGGAGTTGGGGTGTTGTGCTGTGCTGTGGAGAGAAAACACACAAGGGGTTTGCAGGGTAGAGGGTTCGCTCCCTGTTAATGGCTGAAAGCTGGGGAGAAAATATTGAGGGGTTCAGGTGGGAAGTAGCGACCCAGGGACTAGGAAAAGGCTGGACTTTGGCCTTGCATAAAGTTGCTGCTCATGCAGCCCTCAAGCTCGTTGGATCTGGGGTCTTGTTGCTTCTTAACCCAGCACGGAGCTAAGCCGTAAGTTTGCCCTGTCCTTTCTCGCATGCAGTCATCTGCAACCCATGGGCTCACCACATTTCTGTTCCATCACTTATTTCAGCCTGTCCGCCCTTGAAAGGCCTGGCCCTTTCTCAAGCCTTTTGTATGGGACTCCCCGGAGTTCTGATCTCCCTTAGGTTTAGTGATCAAGTCCCTTCTGTTTTATTAAACGGTCCTGCTTCCTCATCCCGCGAGTGTTCAGAGCTCTGTGCGTCCCAGCAGGGCTAGGAGCCTGAGAACCAATTTGGTGTGCTTGCTAGCTGATGGGTGAGGAATTAGAAAGTGCCTTTTGTAGGCTAGCTGAGGTTGGAAACACATCATCCAAATAAACTGCATTTGCGCCAGGGCTCCCATACTTACATCATTCCTTGTCATTTTATCAATAAAACTATCAGGCTTCCAGCTCCAGCTCCACTCTGTGGTGTCAGTCATTCTTTTCACAAGTTTGGAGGTAAATTTGCTAGTACAAGAGGTCTAACCAATTGGAAGAAACTTGTTTGGCTTGGAGCCGCATCCTGACTCCTTCCTTCAGGTCCAGCAATGAGCTTTGCTGCTTCTGAGGGAAGGTCTATGCTACCCGCCGGATCGGCATTCATCAATCAATCTTTCGGGGGTCGATTTATCACGTCTAGTGTAGACATGATAAATTGATGCCCGAGTGCTCTCCTGTTGACTCCGGTACTCCACCGATGTTAGAGGCACAGGCGGAGTTGACAGTGGAGTGGCAGCAGTTGACTCACTGCAGTGAAGACGCCGCAGTAAGTAGACCTAAATACATCGACTTTAGCTACCCTATTTCTGAAGCTGAAGTTGCGTATCTTAGATCGATCTCCTCCTTCCTTCCCAACCTAGTGTAGACCAGGGCTGAGTCAGTGTTTTGGGCAAGACATCTGGTCAGTCCACTTAGCAGCCATTGCCATGGGATTTCGAATGACCCCAAGCAATGTACCCTCTAATTTTTGACAGGCCATGTGCGCCAAAAAAAAATTTCTGTACAAATTTTTGTGTGCGCGGTGTTTTGCTGAATGCATGGGGTTTAGGATCGGTGTGCGTGCGCATAATTTAGAGGGATCAGTGACCACAAGTGGTCAAGGCCACAGATTAACTTTTTATTCCAAATGATTGTGTTTGGGCATGCTGAGGATTGTCTTGTAGAGCAGAAGTCAGGCATCCGCCTGCTCCCCGTCGGAGCTGTGACACGTTCATTAGAAACAGATTAGATTAGCTAGATCTGTGTGTCTCTAGGGGGTCTGCACTCCTGTTTGTTTCGTTGCAGATGGGTCAGTCAAGTTCAATTTACTGGGTTTTCAAAGCCTAGTTTGTTCTGACACTGAGATGTGACATGCTTGCAAAAGGAAGGCTTCAGTCTTCAGCTTTGTTGTATGTTTACAGCAGCACATGAATCCAAATGGCTTCCCTAGCCCTCAAAACTATAAATAGAGTTAATTTGAAGGAGGGTGAAGAATATTTTTTTTCGTTGCAGTACAAAGCTGTAGATAGAAACTAAAGGAAGGACAGTTTTGACTGAGTATCAGAATAGGGATGACAGGAGGACTTTGGGATAAGATCTAATGTAGTATGAAGTCAATATCTTCCATGCTATGTCTCTGGTGAAGACAAACTTGTGTGAAGCAGGAGGATGAGTTAGAATAGGTCTTTCCCATCTGGAACTTCTGTGACTTTCTCTTCCTATGAGGCCTGACCTACACTTAAGTTGTGCTGTTAGTTTGGAGTGTGGAAGAAAATACCCTTAATTGATAGAGCTGGGCTGGCAAGAGCTCTAGTGTATATGCAGCTATAGGGGCAAACAGTCCTCTCCCAGGTATAACTTATTTCACTCGGGGCACTGGTATACTGTTCCAAAAAGAACTGGCTATATTGACCGAAAAACCACTGGATGGTTTAAACAACATCTGCACCCTAACCTCAATTTCTTGAGCATTCATGGCCCACCACACAATTTCCATACCCAGAAGTGGCCCTCGGGCTAAAAAGTTTGCCCACTCCTGCTGTAAGGAATGATCTAGCATGGGAAGTGGATGGAACCACATGAGCTAAGCAGGTGTGTTCCTCCTCCAATTCCAAGATCTGTGAATGATGTCCCACACTAGGAGGTTAAGCTGGAAATTGTTGAATGCTTGTAGTGGTGTTGCTTGGCAGAAAAGAGGGGCGTTGATGCTTTTGGGCAGATGGTCAGAAGGGTGCAACATCCAGCCATACTCAAGCACTTGCAGAGTGTGCCGGGTCTGGAGAAGAGGCAGGGGAGAACTTATTCCTATTGAGACACACTGATAAGGGCTGTGGCAAAGAAACCGCAAATGCTCAGAAACAGCGCTTGACTCGTGCAGACAAAGAACAAACCCGGATTCAAGGAGAGATCAAAAGCAAGGGGCAAGGAGTAAGTCTGTGTTAAAGTTCCTGTATGCTAAGAAAAGTGACTGCAAAAACAGCATCTTCTTATCCAGCTCATCTGGTACGTCTACACCACGGCTGGCAGACGGAGTCACTCCAGTGAGGCTCAACATAGTGCACAAAAGAAGCAGCGTGGACGTTGCGGCTCTGGGGAGGCTCAGGCTAGCCCCCTGAGCTCACACTCCGGCAGACCGGGCTGCTGCGTGAGCTGCAGTGTCCACACTGCTTCTTTCAGCGGGCTAGTATGAGTGTGTCTACCCAGGCTTACTCCCAGCTGCGGGGGAGAGATGCTCAGTGTGACTTGGAGTCCCTTGGACTCACATTAGGTTTAGAGGCCCAATCCAGGTACTGGAGGCTGAACCAACTTAATTGAGTCGTGCACGTTGTTAATCCAAACAATCAAAATTCTTGCACAATCCTCGTTGCTGCTGTGATGTGTGAGGAACACAGAGAACCCATATCCAGGGGCAAGGGGGAATTTCTTGACTTGTTCACTATGCAAACGTGATCTAGAAATTATTGAGAGAGGATTAAACATGGAACCCTGCATAGTCTAGTTACATTTTAACTGGGATCCTTTACATTTTAAAACAGAAAAATCCATGATGTTCATTGCGCAGTTCACCAATGATTAAGGAGTTCAAAAGCGATCATGTTTTGGTTTTTCAAATGGCAGTTACTGATGTGAAATTGACGAGGAGAAATACCGTATCAGAAATCTATTAGAGGAGGGCTTGTGGTGCTTTTCTAGGCAACCACAGCACTTCTGAGAGTTGGTTAAAGCCCCCAAATGAGACTGGAATTTTGACCTCATATCCCTGTTTGGAGGCCATGAGAAATATAAAAGCCCCACTCTTAGAGCTTGCTGGCTACAAATGGAGAAATAAATGTACTTAATGTCTAAAGGGGAATGGGGCCAGGAGAAATAAGCAGCTTTGAGCATTTATAAAGAACAAATCTCCCTGGTCAGTCCTGATTTCTGCATTCGACAGAATTAGTGGAGGAAGGGGACCAAATAAAAAGTTGGCTTTAGATTTAACATCTCTTGATATCTCAAATGAAAAACAAACTCAGATTGGCTTCAATAGGAGCCCTGTCCAATGCATTAATGGACTACACGCCTGTACATAAAGAGTAACAGTACATGGCACTGCATTGAGTTGGGAGAGGTGTCCATGTGAATTGACGCTAGGACTTGTTTTTGTGAATGATTTGGAAGAGGGAGTAAGGGCAGAATTTGTCTCTTCCTGTGGAGCTGTTTTGCACGAGGGGTGGGAGGGTGTGTGGGTGACTCTTGCTGACTTAGTGCACCCTGGACATAGGGCAGCTGCAGTGTGGCTGCAGGCACTTAGGAGAACAGGGAAGGGGGAACACTTGCACTGCTTGGAGTATCAGTTGACCCAGCAGGGCCATGTCTTGGCAGGACTCCATCCTTGGATGCTAGCAGAGCTGCGCCTCTGTGGGGTTTTCCGGCTGCACCTAGAGTCTGCCAGTAAGGCAGTCCCAGCCTGCAGGAGCTTGCAATGTAAGTTACACACAGATAGTCTAAAGAAAGCATTGCACGTGTGTGGAAAATTACAGCTCTGTAGCAAGCCGCATGACAAGTGAGCTGATGGGAGGTTCCGCTTCCGTGTTGGTGGATGTTAAGGATGGAGTGGTAATTGGAGGCATAGTAGGAGAAGAGATCCTAGATGAAGGATGGAGCTGGCTGCGTAGAAACGTTTCTCCCCATGAGATGCCACCCAGGACTTCCATAAACTGCTTACTTGCTATAGGGACAAATTCTCCTTTCTGTTACACCCCCGCCGCTTCAGCAACTCCCGAGGAGCATTTGGTCTGAGTTTGCAAAAGGCAAGGTGAAATTAAGATTTATTTGGGTAGAGTCTCATTACGGAAGAGTCAGCCTGTCTCAGTTCCATAGGAGAGGAACGCGAGTGGAGGCAAATTGGTACTCTAGCCTTCCCTTGCTTATCTGATCTGAGGGTAAATTGAGTTTGGATCCTCTTCACGTTAGTCCTTTGCTTTCCTTCTGCAGTGAATGGCATCCAGTAATTAAAAGCAAAACAGCCCTTGTCAAGCTTTTGTTGTTGTTTAGTGTTATTCTCTTTGATATACATGGGCTGACATTTTGAGATAATGTGGTCTCGTCTTGGGACTGATGAATTCCAGTTCCCTGTTGTGCTGCATTCTCTTATAGCTAGAATTCTCTGAATTACGGCTTTAAGATTGTCTGAATGACAGGACAGGAGCCAATTACTTTCCTTATCTGTACAGCTTGATTCTGCACATTCCTCTTAATATTACTTATCGTTGGTACTTAAGGTTAGCGCCATATTAGATCAGACCATTGGCCCATCCGGTCTGACTTCCCCACCTCCAGCAGTGGCTTGATGCCTCAAGGTAAGGGCAACAGAGCTTCACAGAGCGCCGTTACAGGTGGCTTGCCCCTTAAGGGCAGAGCGGCCTGGAGCTAGCCAACCCTGATTGCTGAAGAGACCCACCAGAAGGTATTCCACTAGAAGGAGCAGCGGGAACCTGCCGGGGGACGGGGGAAGCTCTAGCAGAGGCTGCGGAAAAGCTCTTGTAGGGAGGATCCTGAGACCAGGGGAACTTGCTGCAGCTAGGAGGGCTGAGAGTAGTCGTCTGCTTAGGCAGGAGGAGGACCCCTGACACCAGGGGAGTTTGCAAGTCAGGTAACAGTGGCTAGAAGACTAAGATGCAGCCAGATGAAGCTTGGGAGTGATGACTGAATTGGGACCCAGCACCAGGAAGGAGAGCTGGGGACTCCCTACTTTAGGGGAAGAGAGAGAGATGCTGGACCGGGGGTTAGCTTGGAAGGCCAGGCTGGATAAAGACTAAATAAACTGAACCCCAGGAGGAGAATGCGGGTGTGCAATTTGTTTAAGAAGCCCCTGAAGAGACAGAGGCAGGGTGTCTGAGTGACAGACGAGACTTTTGAGGGGGGCACTCAAGAGGCAGCCAGGCTTATTGGCTGTACGTTTTTGCTTGCAATGTACTTGACCATTTTTCCTGTTTAATTTTAAGTGACCGGCCCTGCAATACCATGGTGGGTTCTGGTGTCCATGCTTCAGAACGGAAGTGGAAAAATTAGAAAAGGTTTCAGCAAAGAGCTACAAGAATGTGGAAAGCTGGCCAGAGAGTGAGAGACTAAGAAGCTTGGTCTATTTCGTTTATCCAAGGGATGTTTGAGGTGCTTTGATCGTAGCCTATAAGTACCTACATGGAGAAGAGATTTCTGATCATCGACAGTGCTTTAATTCAGCTGAAAAAGGCATATCGAGATCCAGTGGTTGGAAGGTGAAGCTAGACAAATTCAGACTGTACTTTTGTCAGTGAGAGTAATTAACAATGGGATGAACTTACCTAGCGATGTGGTGGACTCTCCATTATAAGTCAAGTCTCTATCTGAAGTTAAACACAAGTTATGGGCTTGATGCAGAAATTACGGCATGAGATTTTGTGGCCTGCTTTCCCCAAAGTGTAGGTGATCATAATGGTCTCATCTGGCCTTAGACTTGATGGAAGAAGCAGGGTTTTAGGAGGGAATTGACTGAGGAGAAGGTAGCGGTTTGGGAAACCGGCATTGCCGAGCAGGGTTCTGTGGGTGGAGAACGCTATGGGAGAAGACACGAGTTAGGAGCCTAGAAGGAAATAAATGGAGCATTGCTGTCAGAATGGAGGGCCTGGGCATGCGTGAGGTGGGAGGAAGGTAGATACAGGCCAAGGCAGGATTTTGTATGCGCTGAATATGGGAGCAATGACTTTGCACTTGATATGCTGGCCAAGGGGGAGCCTGTAGAAGGAGTCAGAGGGGATAGGAGACAAAACGTGGCAAGTTTGGGATGGTTTGGTTTGTCAGGAAGGACTCACTGAAGGGAAACTGGCTGACAAATCCGGAATGATTTTCTTGCCGAAGAATTGACAGGGACGCCGTAGATGTAATCTGCAGCTTCACTTTTCAGTACGAGCTTTCAACCCAGCTGTTGACTTCAGTGGCAGCAGAAGCAGGTCCTCAATCCACGAAGTTGTCCTGTGTGAGTTAGCAGTAATGATCTCAGACAACGAGAGGCCGAGGGGGCTAGAGAGCGGTTAGTGTCCCCAGGGTGGCGGACGTGTAGTGGAGAGTCACGGGGATTCATAGCGAGTCTGATGGTTATTCGCTGAAAATGATGGTCGCCTGGAAGGAGGAACATGACGTGTTTCACTTTAGGAGTGTGTAAAGCTGCCTGGGGCGTGGCATGGACAATAATGATTATCAGCATCCTCGACACCCCCTCATTGAGTCCCTTCGCTGAGGTCCGTGTTCCCTGCCCTCGCTGCCTCGGCTCTCCACAGTTGTCCATCTGTCTGCATGGCTGCTCTCATGCCATTGCTCATGTTCTGCCATGCCATCCATCTTGATGCTCCTTTTCCCACATTGCCCCGTTCCGGTGCCTTGTCTCCCTCTCTCCCTGCCCCTGTAACCTCCTCCCTCCTGTCGTACACCAGGCCCCTTCTCTCTCCTCTCAGTGTCTCACTTCTTTCACCACTGATTTCTCCATCCCCTTGTGAAGTCCTGCACCTATTAATTGAGCTAGTAAAAAACATGCAGTTGCATAAAACTACAGTAGGCAAAAGAATAAATCACTTCTGTAACTATTACTAATTCAGTGAAGTGTTGGGAGATGCATCTGTAGGAAGCATGAATCGCTAACCTCATAGTTAGGCATTGATGCTAATCTCAGATTCTCTGGGGTGTATATTATCACTTGCTGGGAAAAAAAATCAGAGCTGGTGGGTAGGTGTGAGGTCTAAGCTGAATGTAGGACTTAGTTTCATGTTCATGAGATGCGTTGGTGGCTTAATGGGCTGATCCAGCTTAGATTTGGATAGGATTCTGGGTTAGGTGGGATTTACATTATCAGCATTAAGTTTTAAGCCCAAGTGGTGCCATTTTGGCTTTTGGTCTTCATTGTGTAATGACTGTGTGGTTGACACCATTGGCAGGGCTGTGGCAGAGTAGGGCTGCGATGGATCCACATGTTCACGTAGGGGCTGTACCTGGACTAGCAGAAGTTTCATAGGTCAAGATTGAGAGGCACTAGGCGAATGGTGGGGCTGTCCACGTATCCTGCACCACGCCTGTCCTCTTGTTGCCAATTTAACCAGTCACACCCAGGTGCATTTAAAAAAGCAAAGTTTGGTTTTAGCTGCTAAAAAAAAAATGGAGTCAATCGTTTTCCTTTTTGTGTTTTGTGAGACTTGCAACGTGAGTGGATGAATTTTGCTGTGTCGGGGAAGCTGGCCTAGGGGCGCGTAAGGGAAAAGAGACCTGGTTTGGGACATCTTAATGGGCACAGATTGAGAGAAGAGAGAACACACTCCACAGGAGAAGATGAGTGAGAGCAAAGGAGGAACAGAAAATACTAAAGAGGAAATAATAAAAATACCAGAAAGATGCTTTAGAGAATAGGAGAGCCAAGGTCACGCACAGGCTCAGAACGAGTCGCTGAGATCCGGCAGTGTGGTCGCGATACTCCCAATTGGCCATTGATGTGTTCGAGTCTCTAGGATCATTAATTGCAAGGTTCCGTCACGGTTTTGCTCAGCCCACTGCACTACATTGCTGCTGCTGAGATTGGCATGACTAATTTGGCCCTTCAGACCAGGCTACCTTGTGTGGTAAATCTCTCAGATGGCTCCTTGGGTCCCCCTGTGGGTGGGAGACCAATGAGGAGTTGTGGGAAGTAGCATGATCAGCTTTGTAGGTACACTTGTTGCGGAGTCTGTAGTGAGCTAATGCCCCAGTGTGGTGCTAAGGGGCGCTGTGCTGTGGGAGGTGCCATCCTTCAGATGCCTTGTAAATCCTGGGCATCCCCCACCCAGCCCAGGTGGAATTAAATCTCAGGGCACCTTCAACAGTGCTTGCTGGGCGCAGTGCGGCACGGTTATCCTGCCTGGCCCTCTGGGTTGAGGGGCTGCATTGCTGTCCCTTCTTCGCCCCCAGGCTGTTAGTGTGGTTTGATGGCTTTGATCTGGAGCTTGTGGGAACGTGGGAAGAGGAGGGGGATCGTCTTTGTTTCGGTGATAACTTGTTTCTCGTTCCATAAACCCTGGCTCTGGGAACAGCAGGTAGCAGGACAGCGCGGCACGGTTTGTGGGATTTTCTCTCTGGCCTTGCAGGTGGACTTGCCTTCCAGTTCTTGCTTTCAGAATGATGCTGTCATCTGGTGACGTAAGACCAGGAAGCAGGGGCTGCAGGGTGGTCACACGGTTTGCTGGGGCTCTGCCACCGGAGATGTTTTATTTCTCCATCAGAGGCTGGTCTCCTCTTAGCGGGGGTGGTTTCTGTGTTGGGTGGATGAAGTTGGGTTTGAGCCTTTGGCTGGGAGGGATATTATGGACTGAACATTTAGATCCAAGATGTGAAAAATGAGGTGGAGAGAAGTGAAATGATCGATGCGGGTCCCACATGGGGTAGAGGCCATGGTAGAATCCAGATCTCCAACTTTATCCTGTGCTTTGATCACAAGATTATGTGTACCAACCAGTCTTCCAGTGGAATTAACTCCTGACATAGGGAGTTGTTGCTGTCTGGAATAAGTAGTCTGCGGCAGTAATAAATACAATTCTAATTGCTAAATTAATTTTAGAAATGCACTGGTGTGAATAGGTCATCCCCCTTCTATTGCCCACCACTGCAAAGACACATACAATAAGGCATGGTGCAAAACTTCACCCTCTTCCACAGACTTCAGTGTATTCTCAAATAGCAAATCCCCCAGGCTGGACTGTATTTACACACACAGGGCAAGCCTGGGTTTCTTCCTGTGCTGTGTTTTTAGGAACCCCTCCTCTCTCACCTATTGCCTCCCGGGTAGGCTCTACTTTTTGTACTTCTGGGGGGAAATAGTGAGATGCAGCTGTTCTGCTTGCCAGCCTGAGTCAGCAGAGTAACTCTGCATCTCCCCACACCCAGGGTCCTAAAGCTGGCACACCTGGTCCCCATTATACTAATCTTTAGAAGTATATTATGAAGAGTGAACTCTAGACGATCAAGTTAGGACAGGCTTCAATATGTGTCCAGGTTCATCGCCGTGTTGCTGAAACACCTTCGTTAGAGCCTTGTGAGGGGCATGTGACAGACACTTTAACCTCGCAGCACCAAAAATATGCCTGTTTCAGCAGGGTGTGTGGTATGGCAGCTGGGCTCTGCGTGAGGAGATGTTTGGTCTCCAGCGGAGGTGGTAGATGGCAGAAGCAGCTGCCCATTTTCCTTTGGTTGCTAGCTCCTGACCTTCAACAGGTGATTTGTGACTGTCACTCCTGGTTTAAGAAAACTCCTCCATGAGAGACATTCAAATGGATTTCTGTGTAGGGCTGTGCAAGTGTGATGAGAGCGCTGCAGCCCTGCAGAGTTCAATAATGATTTCTCTCTATGGGCTTGTACAGCTGGCAGCATCCCTCCCTCCCCCAACTGCTCGGGGGACAGTTCTCACCAATTAATACCTTCATTTGTGGGGAGCTAGAACTGCCCTCACGCCCCGCCCTGCTGGAGTGCAATTGCAACTGGGTTGGGAGAGCAGCTTTCTTTGCAAATCCTGCCAGAGACCGGCTTGTCTCCCCGTTCACAGCTGGAGGTGTGTTTTCACCCCAGTGATCAGATAATGTTGTCCCTGGCTCGGGCTTCTTCCTGCGCTGATTCTTCTCATGGTTTCTGCTTTAGTTGATCCAAGGAAACCTCTCCAAATCCAGTCTCCAGAGCCTGCTGGGTTTTGCTGCCTTGTGGAATTTTCCTAACCTAAACAAGGGTATGTGGGCAGAAGTGGCGGCATGGAATGGATGCAAAATTAATCAACCCCTTCAGTCCTGAGAGAGTGGATGCCACAGGGGACTAGTAAGGAGTATGTGGCCTTTATCACCTTGCCATTGTTCACATTCATCTTAGATAGATCATGACTAAAAGTCATTGACATCAGGTGGCTGTTTGAAGGCCTGTGTGGAAATGCATTGGTTAGTTTCAGTGCAGTCCCTAGTGGACAGATGTTTCTGGGTCAAATTTTCCAAAGCATCTAAATCCTGGTTTTCAGAAGTGATTTAGATGCTTAGGAGCCTAAAGCCAAGAATTACATAAATAACTAGTGATTTGGTTTGCCTCGATTTTCATGTGTCCAACTCAAGGCCCCTGAAAGGGGCCTGATTTTCAGAGGGTGGGTGTCCAGCACTTTCTGAAAATCAGCCTTCTGTACGGTGTCTTGAGTTGCATGTCCAAAACCGGAGCATCCAAAATCAGTTGCTTTTGAAAATGTCGGCTTTAGAAGTTTCCTTGAAAGTCAATGGGATTGTGGCTGCTAAGTGCCTCAATGCGCTGTGAATATGGGAGTAAGGCTCTTTAGGTGACTTCAGGTGAAATTTTCAAAGGCCCCTGTCAGTCAGTAGGGGCACTCTGCATCGTGGGATCTGAGCCCCTTGCTGGCACTGCGGAATGTATCCTCACAGTGTCCTTGCAAAGCTAGGGCAATTTTATCCCCATTTTACTGAGGCACACAGACATTTTCCAAGGTGTCACCCAGCCCTCCTTCACAGCCGGGAAAGCGTCAGCACAGTTTCATTACTGGTCCCTTTGTGGCAGCCTTGCTCTGGAGGCTAAGATTTGAATGGGCTGTGGAATCGGAAGCAACCTTCATGCTGAGAAACCCCTGTCCTGCCAGCAGGCCTCAGTTTTGATGTCGGGAAGGGGCCTATCTCTAAGAGCAAAGGGGGGCGGGAAATTCAGCTCATTTCTAGCTCTCTTTGCTGAGAGGGTAAAGCTGCTGCCTCTGATGTACTGTTGTAGGGATAACTACACAAATTCATATGCCAAGCCATAAAGAGAAACCTTCACACACGAAGGTTTTTGTGTATTTTTATTTTGCAAATAAATAAAAAGAAGTTCATAGGGGTTTTTTTTACAATTCAAAAACCTAATGTGCATGTTTGGTTTTTTTCTCATCCTTCCTCAGCTCTGAACCATGTCCTACCCATCATGGCTGCCACCAAAAAACACCAATGAACCCGTCGGTCACGTCACTGCGAGAATGGAGACCACACACGCTTTTGGGACCCCCAGCATCTCTGTGTCCACGCAGCAGACGCCAAAGAAGTTTGCACCTGTTGTTGCTCCAAAGCCGAAGTACAATCCGTACAAACAGCCTGGGAGTGATGGTAAGAAACCTTTGAAAAGGAGCTTGATGGCATGGCGAGTTCTCCATGCGATCTCTATGAAGTACAAGGGTGCTTACTGGGTGAACTGACCCTTGTGCTGTGGGCCAGCACACTGTGTTTTCACCACCAAGTCCTGCGCTTGTTGTGCCTGCATGGGAGTGAATTTCATCCATTGTGTATTTGTGATTTAGGGGAATTAGCCCCCTTATGTTGTATGCTCATGAGTTACTCTAGCTTACTGACACCTTGTTAGAGGTTACCTGGTTATCAGTTGACAAAGAGGTGCCCAGTTTACAAAGTTATTCTGCTAAGGGTGACTGGAAGCAAAGAGGTATCGTGGAAGTGGAAGATTTCAGAACAAAGTCCCAAGGCTGTAGTGGTCCAGAAATAGACGCACAAATCATGCCCCAGCACAGCAACTGCTGCCAGATCAGTATCATTAAAATCAATTGCCCGTTTAAAAGCAGCTGCAGGGGCATTATCAGCAAATTTATCATGGAGGCCAGCACGTGCTCTTTACTAGTTTCTCCAGATTGTTGCGTGTAGCATTGGGGAAGCCACGCCCTTGGGGCTCGCATCTCTTTTAAGATGTATCCCTTGTACGGCCTGTGCCATTCTCGGCCTGTGCTTTTCTTGAACGAATTGAAAGTGCTGACGAAAGTTGCCAGAGTAGAGCCCTGAGGCCCAAAGCCCTCTTTGCATGACGTAGAAAGTGGCAGTGACGTGACACCATGCTGCCTCCCAATCAAACCTTTGGCCCCTCCACTTACACTTGGATACTTTTTGTTGACATTTATTGTTGTATCCTTTTTCTACTACACTGTGCTTCCTGACCTGAGCTCTGCCTTTCCCTCACGCCTACCTCGCCTGCCCCAGTGATAAAAAGTGAGGGTCTCAGGAAGCTATTAAAATATATTAAGTAGAAAGAGCTATAATTTAAAAATTATCTATAAAAAAGATTGGAAGTAGGTAATTGATTAAAAAAGGAAACAAAAACTCAACAAAAACAGAATGAACCTGTTTTAAAAATACCATTTAAATGGGTTAGACAATGTAAGTGGTTCGTCGTAAGACACTGCCTTCCCTGGTACGGTTTATGATACTGACTGCTTGGTGTCTTGTTTTAAACTAGATTTGTTAGCTCATTGGGATAGAGACTGGGTCTTCCTATTGCAATGGGACACTGATCCTACCTGGTGCCTCTGGATACCAGTAGAAACAGAAGAACAGACAAAACCACAGTTCTGATTCCTGTGCTTGTTCAGTTTCTGCTGCAAAGCTAGCAGAAGACCCACGCTGTTGTGTTTCTATAGGGCCTACAAACACTGGGCCAGACTTTCAAGTACTAAGCTCCCAAAACGTGGCCCAGATTTTCTAAGGTGTCCAGCTCCAGCTTTCCCCATTGTGACACTTATGGCCTGATTTCCAAGAGGGGCCAACAGCCAAAGTACTGAGGGCTTTTGTGTTGATGCCTAACTGGGAGCTGAGTTCTTTGGAAAACCTGGCCCTCAGTTATTTGTTCGGTTGCGTTTACTTTCTCAGAGGTGGAGTGGTAGCTTTTATAGATGTAGGTCCAACTTTTCTTGTTCAATGTTACCTATTCTAAGGTCTGGAAAACATGAGCAGAAGTCACCATGTCATGGCATGTTCTCTTTGGTAGCACTTCCCCTATGCACTAGTGTCTCCAAATGGCCTTTTTCTTCGTCCTGTTCAGCACATGCATACACTGTTCAAAGCAGGATCATAGCAGAAAAGCTCAGTGATCTTCAGACTTTCTTTAATGGAACCAGTTTCTGATTGTTCCTCTTCATTTCGCCACTTGAGGTTTTCTTCACCCTTGTTGCCCAGGTTAGTCTGCAGATCCGACTAGCTGCTGTTGTTGCTGTCTTGCTGCTACATTTATCCCTGTTTCAATGCGCTGGCTACATGGCACTTAACGAATCATCAAGAGATTGCTGAAATACAAGTCTGCACACAAAGGCGTTGTGTAAGAGGAGCCTTATTGACCCAAGGAAGGAAGAAGATAAAGCGAGTGTGTGGGAGGCAGGAGCCAAGAGCTCAAGTCTGCTGCATCGTAGCGATTGGTCACATTCCAGAATGATCTGAACTGAAGACATTTGCCAACGAAATAAAATCCCGCTGGTGTTAACATGAGTTGGGCGCTATAGCATGGGCAGCGTTCATGCAGTGATACATGCTTCCTCAGTGTGTGTATTAGACATGCCAAAAGCTGCAGGGATCCCAATGGGGGCTAACACCATGCCAGCTCAACCGATGGTCATTTCTTTTAGTAAATTTCCCCAGCTCAACCAGTGCCCGTTGTCTACCCATATGTGTTGTCCAGATCGCACGTTCCTGTGTCCTTATAGCTGCTGGTTATGATTCTTTACCTAAATTTCTTCCGTGAAAACTATGGGGGAGTGGGTTGTTTATACGTGCAATACTGTGTGTAACATAACAGCAATCAGGGAAAGGGGATTACAGGGTTTGTGTTGAAAGAAGAGCACCGGTAATAGATCTCAAGGATAGAAATGAATGAAAAGTATTTTCCTCCTGCTGTGTCGTAGTCATGGTCTCATTCCTTTCACTCTTCTGTAATCAGCGCTGCGGTGTCTGCTCCAATTTCAGTACAGGACAGAGACTTGGCGTGACTTTAAATTACTTCACAAATACTATTTTGTGCCCTTTCCTTCCCTGACAGTTTTGCACGTAGAGAATTGAGGCACAGAGAGATTAAGTGACTTCCCTCAAGGAATCCATGGCTGAGCTGGATTTTTTTTTAAAAAAAAGAAAGCTCAAATTCTCATGACTCCAGAGGCTGGGGGGAAAAGACCACATATCACGAGACTCATGATAAAATCCCAAGAGTTGGCAACACTCTACAATGCACATCTAGCAGAACTCGTGGGGTTCTGGCAGTTTGCCTATGTAGCCGCTCAGTGTTGCAGTTTCATCCTCTCTGTTACAGATGACAGGTGTGCAAGACAGTCGTGGTGTCTTCAGAATGTATGGTTTATTCTCTGGACCTCCAAATGAGAGATGAGTACTCCTACCCCAGTGTACAATCCAGAGTGCCGTGTTTTCTGTCAGAGGCACTGTAGACTCTCTTCACGACATTTGCTAACTTCACTCATGGGGGTGCATCACTGGAAATGTTCTAATTACTGCTGTCAATGTCTTTTCCTTGTATTCTGGCACCCTGGGTGAATATAATACCAGCAAGAGTGGGAGCAGTTAACATGGGAATTTAATAATAGAAACTACATGAAGGAATGAGAACCAAAGCAGAGACTCCTTTCTTTTCCTGTTCTTTTTCTTTCTTTTTTTAACTAGGGTTTTCTTTGGGGCGACTCTTGGAGTCAGTGACTGACGGGAGGAATATATGCAATTTTTTGCTCATCCTCTTCCATTTAATTTTTTAAAGGGGACATTTGTTACTTGTGAGAAGAGCCGCCATACCTTGCTGGCTCCACGCCAGAGATTGTGGGGGGTGCGTGTCTGTGAAAGCGTCATCCCTGCTGCCACTGGTCCACCTGCTCCTGACCTGCAGCAGGCTCCCTATGTTCTGGAGCATGGAGACACCTGAGTCGAGACTGCTAATATTGTTCTGTGTCTGCTAGGGGCTAGGAATGTGAACGATCAGGCTCCTTTTTACATGCACCCAAAGAAATGTATTGAATCTTGTGAGCAGGTGCACCTGCTCACATCTCTATCTAATTTTCAAAGCCCATGTGTGAGTTTACTGGAGTATATGATTCCACCGACCCCTCTGATATTGACAGCTCATGGAAGCTAAACAGGGCACATGCCTGTTCTATGCTTGGCTGGGACGCTGAAAAGGAAAAATCCAGGGTGGTATTGGTGATCCACTAGCTTCTACTCAGCTCCGTGAGTTTGATTTGAGCCATACTGCAGCATGGGGACAGGTTATAGATTTTAGATGTAATAGATTATAAATCCAGAAGGGACCACTTTGATTAGCTAGTCTGACAGGGGAAGCTATGCCGATGCTGGTACTGTCTTTTGCATGAGACATAAGTAGGAATTCCTGATCAGCTGTGTTTATTGCTTTGCAAGGCCAGGAATGTTTCCCATCGTAGCCTGTCCATTCTGCCTCCCTAGAATTCCCCAGTAGTTTCAAACCAGCTATCGTATTCCTTCCTTCCTGCCTCAAACTGCTGTGAAGTATTATAAGCTGTTAAAACAGCTGCTGTGTTTCACTCCAGAGGGGGCAGCATCTCAGTGATGAAATCTATTTTGGACCAGTGCCTGAGAGATGCTGAGTACGTGTCATTCCCATCCTGTTCTCAGCATCTTCCAGGATTGGGTCCATGATCTGTAAAATACTTGGGGCTGATATGGATGGAAAAATAGAAATGTGAGATATTATTACTGCTCCTGCTGATGCTAATCACACCCTGCTAACGTATTTCATTCTCACTACACTTAAGCAACCCTCGAAATTAGCTCTTGCCTTTTAAAGTGTGTAAGCCTTTCTAAAAGAAATTGCGTTGTGGAAGAAATATTAACTCTTTATCCATGTCATTCTCCTAACGAACGAAGCAAACTGAACCAGGGTAACCTATTCGTGTATTAGTCATTGTCAAAGCCACATCATCTAGGGACTATTGCAAAATAATGCCCACAAAATTAACAGTGAATCAGACCTCCAGTTCCCTTTCCCTCTGCCACCATCTGCATTTGAGTTTTTTTAAAAAGCCAGAATAATTATCAAAAAGTGGTGGTTGAAGGGAGGGACAGGAGGTTTCTTCACTGGGGACTAGACCAGCACCAGTTCTGAGCAACCCCTCCGGAAGTTTCCATTGGTTTTTCTTGAATACCATCCTCTTCCCTATCGGCTGAGAACCAAATGAAACCATTTGGTGATTAGTGGTTGTTCTCGCTTGCCCAGCAGTGGTTTTAAGTCAGTCTTTAGTAACTGCAGCTATACCGGGTACGCCTGAGGCCAGATTCTGGTGCCCTTCTTCATATGGAATAGCACCATTGCCATGAGGCCTGTAAAAATCTTGACAGCACATAGGCTGCTGATGTAGTACCACCTCATCATTCTCTATTGCTCCCCCTGTTGTCTTTTGTCTTGCACCTAGATTGTCAAGGCTTTGGGGATGGACCGTCTTTTTAATTTGTGTTTGTACAGCACCTAGCACAGTGGAGTTCTGGTCCTTGAATCAGAGAGGTAGCCATGTTAGTCTGGATCAGCAAAAGTGACAGAGAGCCCTGTGGCACCTTATAGACTAACAAACGTATTGGAGCTAAGCTTTCGTGGGCTAATACCCACTTCATCGGATGCATGCAGTCATCCTCGAATGTGGCTCCTGGAAATAAGAACCCTACTCCATAAGTAGTTCCATTGGTCTCCTTGTGGTGATATCGGAGTAAAATATTACTTGGTGTGACTGATGGGATCAGCACCAGCCATTAGATCTAGATAAATGGGTAGGTCTAATGCATTTGCTTTGCTTTGCTTTCAGGTTGAAATGTTCTTCTTTGAAATATCACCCTAGGTAATGGTATTGGGTGTGATGAGACATCAAACCAGTGCATAAAAACTACTGCAGAACCAATATACTTATCTCTAGTTTGCAAAATGTCAAGTCAAGCAACCAGATTTTATTTAATGATTTTTACTACATTCTGTTAGAATGACAAATAATAAACTTCCCAAGGCTTTGGGATACATAGCTCCTTACTTGGGAGCTACTTGAATTAATATCCAGCTTTGTTTTTCACTTTGGTGAACAGAATTGCACTTTTCTTTGGTTTAATAAAACCAGCATTATATTCTTTGACAGGTAGACTTTTTCCAAGATGCATTTTCTCTTTTCTTTCTCTTTTCCTATGTCTGTCTCTGTTTTCTTTCAAGATGCTATATTTATTTTTTCCACATCATTATTTCAAGCTTTGAATAGTGATTCATCTATGCAGTGGCCTGTTCCATGAACCACAATAGTTTGGGTAGAAAAAAGAAAGGAGGAGGTTGGGTTGTGGGGGGGATGGGATGATCTGACACACTCTGGAATGGAAACAAGCCATCTTTTTATAACTCAAATTGCAAACATCTGGCATTTATTATATTAAATCTGCTTTCAAAAAGATAAAGTTTGCTCTCCACATTTACAAAGGCTATTGTGCCTAATCGAGGCAAAAGAGCAAAATTAATGCTGAAATAGCTTTAATTGAAGCAGAGAGCACTTGTCCCCTTTGTTTTTAATCTAAAAGATTTAATATGTTGTGAGCAAGTTAAAGAATAGCAATTGTTATGTGACAATTAACAAGCAAGTAAAACTTCCTTTGTTTTTTTTCCCTCGTTCTCTAAATGCACCTTTGTAAGCCCTGTAAATTAACTGTTATAATAAAAGATTATATATATATATATATATATATATATATATATATATAGTGTCTCTTCCCTGCCTAAAGCTTTTTTACACTGCCAAAGAGTATGGTAAGTCAGGGCAACCAGTAAATGTCTGTTGGTCTAATAAAGGTTAGAAGAATGAATGAGCAGCTTTTGAAAACCAAAACGGTATTTGTGGCCAAAGAAAAGGCCCTTTTGCATTACAAATTGGACTAAATAGATAAGGCCTGAAGTGTTCTCTGAAAGGAAGTAGGTTGAGGGGGACTGGATAGGTAGCTCAGTGGTCTGTTAATGGGATGCAGAAGGGCTTGGGTCTAGCCTACATTGATTGTGTCTGAGCTGTTAGCCTGTGATGACTATTAAGTGGCCTGGGTGGAAAGAGCTCTGGGCCCAGGACAGTTCCTAATAAACAGATGTCCCCGTCACAAAATCCACTGCCATGGAAGGGTTCAGCAGAGGGGCTAAGATTCGAGTGGGCCATAGAGATTCACCCATATAGCTGGGCTGGTAGTTTGCACGGGTGAGCATTGGAGAGGCCACCGGGCCAAAAGCCAAAGTGCGCTAAAGAGGGAGAGGTCTGCTCAGGGCTCAGTTCCCTGCAGTAGGTCTAAGCCTAGATCAGAGCCACAAGAGTGTGGATCAGCTTCTCAGCACCGGAGGTGATATCCTGACACCTCTCCACCGCCACTGAAATTAGTGGGAGTCTTGCCACTGATTTCTCCTGGTCTCTGCCGGCACTGTGGGTGTAGTGGTTAATCCTGGCGTCTGTTCTCAGATCTATCCAAATGGTGAATGCTGACGGAAGAGTATTACGATACCCTCTGTGGCTATTTGGAGGGTGTTTAATTTTTTTCGAGAGAGAGAAGTAAAGGGGTGGAGAGGTGACTAGAAGGGGTGTAATAAGGTCAGATTGACAAAGGAAGAAGCAGGCTGAATATCCAGAAGAGTTCTCTAGCAGTGAGACCCATTACATAGTAGAGTAGAATTTATTAAAGGAGTTACTCTATATCCTAGTAAAGAGGAGAGGATAGACATTGATAAAGTATAGGCAGGAACTGAAGAGAAACAGTCAAACGGAAGATAATAAGATAAATTATTATAATGCCACTGTATAAATCCATGGTATACCCACACCATGAATACTGCATGCAGGTCTGTCCATCCCATCTCAAAAAAGATATATCAGAATTGGGAAAAGTACAGAGAAAAGCAACTAAATTGATTAGGAGTATGGAACAGCTTCCATATGAGGAGAGATTAATAAAACTGGGACTGCTCAGATTAGAAAAAGAGACAACTAAGGGGGATATGATGGACGTCTATAATATCACGAATGATGTGGAGAAAGTGAATACGAAGTGTTATTTACCCCTTCACATAACATAAGAACCAGGGATCACCTAGTGGAATTAAAATAAGCAGCAGGTGTAAAACAAAAGGAAGTATTTCTTCACACAACATGCAGTCAACCTGTGGAACTCCTTGCCAGGGGATGTTGTGAAGGTCAGAAGTATAACTGGGTTTTAAAAAGAACTAGATATGTTCATGGAGGATATGTCCATCAATAGCTATTATACAAAATGGTCAGGGACACAACCCCATCCTCTGGGTGTCCCTAAATATCTGACTGCCAGATGCTGGGACTGGAATACAGGGGATGGATCACTCAGTAATTGCCCTGTTCTGTCCATTCCCTCTGAAGTGTCTGGCATTGGCCACTGTAGGGAGACAGGATCCTGGGCTAGATGGACCATTGGTCTGATCCAGTGTGGCTGTTCTTTTGCTTTTCTTTATTATGGCTTTGGTGCTCAGCCCTTTGCAGGACTGTCAGTGACAAGCTTCACTGGTTGCGCAAGGAAATACACTGGCCCAAAGTAGCTGCATTTGTAGTTTTTTTTTATGTGAGGGAGAGAGAGAAAAGGGGTAGTAAGAGTTCCTAAGCCAGTTGCCTGGGAGAAGAAGAAAAAGAGTGTTTCTCAAAAAGGCCCGTTAACGCTGCTCTAGTTGACAAGTAATGAATCATGGGAGGTAAAAGTCCTTTCTTTCCCCCTTCCCGGTGCTGCGATTTAAAATGTTTGAGAACACACTTCAGAAGATGGAGAAGTAAAAGCCCCAGTTGTCCCACAAGCATCTGCAAAGGCTGCATCCGAGTGAAGGGGCTGCCGTGTGTTAATGCAGTCCATCATTTTGTAAGGAGCTCAGTGTTCGTGTATGAGCTGTGTCAGTTTGTTGTCTGCACGCTGTCTTTGCTGATCACAGTAATCGGGTCATAAGAGAAAGAGAAGTAATAGTGCGTCTCTTAGCAACCAACCCCAGGAGAAAGAGAAAATTACTCAAACTGACTACCCAGCCGGGGAAGTAGAAAGATGAAATGTTCTGAAAGTCTGCTGGCAAGTGCTCAGGGACATAATTCTTTTATGTGTTAGTTCCAATGATATCAGGTACTTTTTTACCTTCTTCCTGGTAAACTTTTTTTTTAATTAGCCTCAGAAAAATGGCAAAACCCCCTCTGAAACACACAAAGAAAGGTTTGAAAGAAAAGTAAAAGTTAATAAAAGTTTTACATGATGTTTAATGGTGCCCGGTGAGGAAAGGGGAGCTGAACAGCTCAGGGGAATAGTAAAGGCTATATAAACAGATATAAAGGAGGTCTGTAAAGGTTTCTGGTTGTAGGCCACTGGTTCAAATCTGTCCCACGCCAGTACAAGCCAACAGTTGTTCTATCTGATGGCTGCTTGGTGGCCTGTGTGAAATCACTTTGGCTGGTCTCCAGTCCAGACCACAGGTGCTCACCTCATTAAAGTCACCCATCTTATTCAGCACTAATTTGGCATTCTTGTTCACAACTCGGCAAAGAGCATAAAGGCTGAGTCATGGAGGTCAAACTGCTCTCTCATCCCAAGTCCCCGCCCAAGTCAGAAGGGAAGGCTCTTTGCCAAGGCTGAGAATTTAGGCAGCTTGTACTGTGCCTGTTCTATGGACAGTTCTGTTGGGCTGTCTCTCTGGCACATCAACTCTGACTACATTTAAGCAGAAGAGAAGAAGGAAAAGACCCTTTTGAAACACGGGCCCTAATTTTTGGTGCCCTCATTTTTCGATGTCCAGCCTTAGGCACATAGGGTCTGATTTCCAGGGATGCTGAGCAGCCTTGCTCCAATGGACTTTGGCACGCGTGAAAACCAGTTCCTGGGCACCAGAGATTAGAGACTGGCACAAAATTTCTAAAGATGATAGATAAAAGTAAAGCCTGAAATTAAGACTCAGGCTTTAAAATTTAAAATTTCGGGGAATAAAATGAGGCTTGGTTGTTAGCACAGACATGGAAAACACAAACTTTAGTGGACTGTTTTATTGGATGGATAGTTTGGCTTATATGATGGCTAGTCAATAGATAAGAATGAAGATGTATTAATGTGGGGGAGGGCAAAAGGTGATGTGACCATCTCATTTAGCATTTTAGTATACGCTGTAGCCATATTATCCCCAACCACCCAATGCAGTTGACTTTAATGGAGCTACTTTGGATTTATACTGGTTGTAAGTAGGGTGACCAGACAGCAAGTGTAAAAATCAGGATGGGGGTGGGGAGTAGTAGGCGCCTATATAAGACAGAAACCCCAAAATTGGGACTGTCCCTGTAAAATTGGGACATCTGGTCATCCTAGTTGTAGCTGAGATCAGAATCTGGATCCAATGTACATATAATATTTTTAAATTCAATCTGCAATAACTGGAATAGGCGACGGGAGCCTGGAATGATGATCATAATAATAAAATGGGGGATTTATGTTTCACTCACAGTAAGATAAGATCTTATGTGTGTGTGTGGCATACTTAAAGGGAGCGTTCCTGAAATGCTTTACCGACACATTGTGCCTCTCTTTGCCCACCACTGGAATACGTCTCCTGCCCCCCACCTACAATACAAGCTGGTAAAGAGAAGGAGCGATTTTTAGAATAGTTAATCTGATTGGCCTGGATAAACGAGAACATAAATCCCCACTATGAAGTCAATGGGATGACTCCAGATTTACAGTGCTGAAATCAGAACGTGGCTATTGGAGGCCATCGATCTGATTGTCCGTTCCTCTGGTGCAAAGCGCGGAAACAGTCACTTTGAACAAGATTCATACTGCGTGGATGGAGCAAGCAGGCTGAAGCTGTTAATATCGGTGCTCATTGGGAGAGAGCAGCTGAAGTTTTCCAAGACTAGACTCTGATCTTGCAAATAATCAGTGAAAAAATACCACCTTGCAGCTGTCCAGAAGAAATAGTTCAGGACTGGTGTCTACTACTATCCGGGGCTGAAGGAACAATGTTAACCAGTACCCCTTCCCAGCAAAACCATTTTTCACTGTTTCACTGTCACCTTGTAGCAAAGAAGAAGAAAATAGACACCCCTTAAAGTTGAGCAATTAAAGAGTTTCCTTTGCTATTTTTGTGTGTGCCAGTAAGTGATGTTTCCTGGAAATTTTCGCCCAACTCTAAAAATATTGCCCCTGGGACTTGCAGCGGTGACTCAGTTTGGGAAGTCAAACTCCGTTCACTTCCTCAGTGTTGCCAAGCAGGCACCATGTGTGGAATGCAGAACTTCTGCAAAATGGTTAATTCTAAACTGGTTTTAAAAACTGCAATCAAATGAAGCCTCTTCTCCAAAAGCTCGGCTTCTCTTGCTCAAGTGTGCTTTCCTGTCATGTTGTTCTGTGAATGTGCTGAGTATATATAGAGAGCTGAAGTGCAGTTCTGCTCTGAAAAGTGACTGTGATAGGGCATCACGGCATTTAATGGTCATTTTCTCTCAGTGACTCTGTGTCTAATGTCTCTGATTTTCTAACCGGCAGCCTTGAAAACAACTTGGTCTTGGAGATCTTTCCTCCTTGCACACAGTCACCCATGACGATGGTTCTGAGGCCGCTTTCTGCTCTTGGTTACACTGTTGCACAGGTCTCCTTCCAGTTGTCTCTCACTGACACCTCTGCCACCCTTTTGCCTTAACACGGGTGTAACTGTTAAGGGATTTAGCAAACACTTCCACTGATGGTGCCTAGGAAGGAAACGAGCTCGTTTTCTTAGCTGTGTTGGCTCTGCCGAGCTTAAGGAAGAAAAAAAAGATGGCCCAAAAAGCTTAGTTTGCGTGCAGATTTGTTGCATAGAAAGGAAAAAAATCAAAGCACAATATTGTGGGAAAGTATAGTACAAATCCAATGAAGTTCTACGCGTGGCTTGCAGGGCCTCCCTCAACTGCAGCACTGATGAGAGACCCACAGGTGCTACAGGGAGCAGAATACAGTGCTACACTTTGAATAGCTCCCCTGTCTTCTACTCACTTTAAGAGGCTTTTCCTTCCCACCCCCTCCTTTCCCCGTGCATTAGCATCGTAAGTAAATTCATAGATTCCATTATTTTTGTTTTGTCTGTGGTGTTAACAATTCTCCGCTAGGCACTGGCTGCACAACGCTTGGAAGCTCCTGTTCCATTCTCCAGCTACTATGGAGAATGGTAACCGGGCAGTCAGGTGATTGTGACCCTTTGCCTCTTTTTTGGAGGACTGAGAACTAAACCCAGCTGCCTAAAAAGAATCAAGAGGTGAGCAGCTCCCCTCTGGAAGAACAGGGAGTTGTAAGAAGTGGATTCTCAGCTGGCCCCTAATTTCTCAAGGTTTCATGCCTCCACAGAGAAGCCTTTGAAGACGTTTGGAGAAAGGACTGGTTTGGCTGGATATGAAACTTCCTGAATTGCTCCTGTTCTTGTTGGCCAGACTGAAAATATTAAAGTACAACTTAGTCACCAGTCTGAAGCAAAGGTCCATGATGCATTGTCACAAGCTTGCTCTTTTCACCAGGGCCACCGAGACTTCCCTAAAAATTGCTGTGGCAAACACATTTCAGCCCAGGTCATAGTGCACATTTTTAATATTACTAATTCATAATAAAGTATTCATCTGAGACTCCTGCTCTAAGTCAAGGTTTCATTAGTACTCTCAACTGTGATTTCTCACATAGGTCGTCTATTAACCTATTGTTTACTGGTGTGCTAATAAATGCATTCCCATTTAGTGCTGTCTTGCTTTGTCTGTGTCCAAGGGTGCCCTTGAAAATTAGCCTTTTTGTCTCAATGGGAATTTTTTCTTCTTTAAATACTTTACACGCCTGTTAATTGTATTTATTTGCTTAATCTGTGACCAGCCTGGCTGGTCCCGGAGACCAGCTCCTGATTGGTTTATTTGACTTTCTCAAGAGAAGTGAAGTGGCAAATGCCTTATATGAGCTCACGATCTAGTACGGTAGGGGCCTCTGGAGCTGGGATGGAAGATTCCACTTTAAAATCCTATTTTATGAGACGCAGGCTCACATTTTATGGGGGCAGCCCGGTAGTTAAACTTTCAAATGCTCTGAATTCCACCTTTGAAAGTGGAGGCAGAGGTCCAGCCTTTTGAAAAATCAGGGCCTAAATGTTAACTTTCTTGTGTTTGAACGTGCCATTTCATGCTTACTGTGTGTTAATAAGTCTATATCAGTTGTGCCAGGTTCACAAGTTGAAACAATAACAAAATGTATCCAGCTGCCAGCCCCAAAATATCAGCCTGGGCTGTGAGAGACAGGCTGGACTCCTTCTTTCTCACACATCATCACCAGATAAAGGTTCTGCAGGCCACATCTCACACACAATGCCACCTGTGCAAACCCATTGCCCTCAAATTAGCCCCCCAATCCCCATGACACTTGTTCAAGGGATTTGCATAGGTGCAACTGACTGGAACCTGAAAATAATTCACAGGTGGAATTCACAGCATTTTAACTAGCTGGCTGCAAATAATTCTGCTGGTGTTATACAAAGCAGAATAGAATCCAGCTCACTGCCTTATCTAGGCTAGCGCTGCAGACTAAAAATCAGTAAAAAGAAAATAGTTTTGGTAACTCAAGCCAGCTGCTGTGGGTATGATTAAAATTACACAGGGGGGGCAGATTGGTTGAGTATGAAGGTGCAACTTTTATATCGTTGCGTTTCAGGGTACCTTTTTAAAGTTTAGTTTGGCTTCAAATAGTGTTTGTATCCCTGTCAGATTTGGAACATTTGGTCCCCAAAGATCTAATTATTTCACATCCCATGCACAAGCCACGGCCTTGTATTCACTGGCGGGGGGGAAATGTGTGTTCCTAACTCGAGTTGGCTAACATGAAGTAAAATGCTAGTGAGGACAAGGCAGTTTGTAGTTACCACGTTAGTTAGCGGGCCATGGTAAACTCTAGGATGCCCTTTGACTGGACCAGCTAATTTATGTGAATGCTACGAACTGCTTTGTATTCACTAAGATTTTACTTCATGTTAGCCAACTAGAGCTAGGAACACATTTTTTTCTTTTCCCGGTGAAGATGTGCTCTGAAGTCTCCTAGATAGTGGTGGTAGAATGTTAGCTAATACAAGTATGTAGGTAGAGAGACCCTGGGCTTTAACAGAGCTAGCTGGCAGATATACCTTGAGCTGTGTACGCTAGAGGTTTAGAATGTTAAATAGAATACGTTAGGTAACACTTTCTAAAAACCCAGCTTTCAGCGCTAGCCAAGAGAAACCCTCAGCTGTTTCTCATCAGCTTGACATTGTTCTTCATTAGAGAGACAAGGTGGGTGAGGTAATATCTTTTATTGGACCAACTTCTGTTGGTGAGAGAGATGAGCTTTTGAGCTTATACAGAGCTTTTCCTCAGGTCTGGGAAAGGTACTCAGTGTCACAGCTAAATACAAGGTCAAACAGACAGTAATGTGCTAACTACTGATGCTAGACTACCTGTTTGGTTTTGTATTTAGCGGGGATGCACCATGAAACTGCAAGGAAACACCCATGGGTGGACTCAACCGATCATTGTCAAGGTGATACTGGTCATCCAAACCATAATTCATAACATTTTTAACAGTCCTTCTGCTCTGGGGGACAGGGAAAATAAGAGAAACTTTAAAGAAGGGAGCTGCCTCATTTGTGATTTTTTAAAATTTTTTACTCTGGAGGAAATCAAGCTGATGAAAACCATCATATTACCAAAGCTCGAGTGGTTCTAAGAACATTTGAAACAAGGATGATGAGAAATGATCTTTCTGTCATGGGGCAAACTTTGAGTATATTCTCCCCTTGGCATTTCTAATGATAGACTTTCCATCTGGTCTTCTCTTAAAAGCTAAGATACAACTCGTGTTTTTTTCACATTAAAATTATGCATACTGTAAAGTTAAGTCTGATTTTTGCACTTAAGGGAGAAGCAGTTGAAAGAACTATTTTTATTTTAGCAATTCTATTGGCTGTCTATAAGGGCTGATTCCCTTAGGCCCAAGTAACTAAAGTGGCCTACAGTTTTGGGTGCCCTAATGTTGGAGTGCCAATCTTCGGACACCTACCACCTTTGCGGAGAATTTCCAAAGTTCTGACTGCACCTGAAGTCAGGTGTTCCCCTCTAGAGGGCATGATCAAGGCTTGTATTAATTGTCCTCTGATAGGGGCATTTGATAATGCATGGCCAGTCCTGTAAATATGTGAAGTGATTTAATGCTGGGAACTGCGTAGGAACAATGTTAACTGGTACCCCTTCCCAGTAAAACTATTTTTCACTATGCATCCGACGAAGTGGGTATTAGCCCACGAAAGCTTATGCTCTAAAAAAATTTTAGTTAGTCTTTAAGGTGCCACAGGACTCTTTGTCACTTCTGCAATTCCAGACTAACACGGCTACCCCTCTGATTCTTGATATTTTTCACTGTTTCACTGCCACCTTGTAGAAAAGAAGAAGAAAATAGACACCCCTTAAAGATGAGCAATTAAAGAGTTTCCTTTGCTATTTTTGTGTGTGCCAGTAAGTGATGTTTCCTGGAAATTTTCGTAGGGTCTGATGGTCCTCACATTGGTTTGACACTGATGGGAGGCAATACAGAATCGAGCCCCTGGAATCTACGAGAAGGCAGTGGAGGTCATAATAAGTACATGCTCTGCGAGTTAAGAAAATCAGGGAACCCCTGCTATGTACCATACATAGCACTTGGGACCTGTTTCAGCAAAGCATTTGAAGTCCATGCTTACATGCTGCCCTATTTAGCAAAGCATTTAAGTATGTTAAGTCCTATTGACTTCCATGGGGCTTAAGCGCATGCATACATAAAGGTGTGTGCCTAAGGGGTGTGATATACTGGGACCATGCTGCATATAGGTACAGCATTTCTTGGTGTCATGCTTTAGAAATCTCTAAAATGTGGGGTTTGTATCCCTTGGCGCCCGGTAAAGCGTTTATTGTCATTCGACCTTTTCTTTTTCTCTGTTTGACTCGATCCTACAAAAATGTGTATGGACGGGGAGGACATAGCTTCTGCCGTCATAACTTAGCGCTCTCTTTGTGACCAATTAAATGTCCGTTCATGAAATATTGTTCTTGTGGGAACACTAAAAAGAGCCTGTTAGGGAACCAGTATCTCTGTGAATAAAGGTATGTGGAGAGGGGACCTGCATTTATTTCTGTTCGGACATTGACAGACAGCACGGCACAGCAATTATTCTGTGCTGATACAAAGTTATTCTGCTGAGTGCAATAACATTTCTACTGCAGTTTAATGACCCAAATCATTAAAACTGTGCAGGAGGGAGAAAATAGAATATGGACCCTTGCAGAAGGGAATAAGTGTCACACAGAGGAGCTTTCCTCTTTATAAAGCTGCTTTTCCTCTTTGGCGCATCTGACAGCCAAGGAATCTGATTGGTAAAAGGGAGTTTGATCCGGTTACTAGGAGAGTTGAGTGCTTGAAAGCCAAGTACTTTATTCATGGGACAGTTTGAGTCCTCCCACCTACCATATCTTTAACGAAGGTTTGTTAGGATGCACCCCCCAAAATGGGAATGTCATTGGCTTGGCTAGCCCTTTAAGGGGAGTCAGGCTCAGCCTGACTCGGGCCTAGCAGCTGATCCTGATCTGGGCTTATTACAGTTAGTGATCCCAGGGAGGCCTGCATATAGAGGGAAGAGAACTAAGTGAAGGGGGAGCCCCAGGAGAAAGGAGCAAGGTGAGTTTCTGCTTTCTGCAAAGCACCTGGGGAAAGCAGGCTGCAGAGAACCTACATGGGAGATAAGGAGAAGGGAGGTCCCTGGGAGAGGCTGCCATGTTCTGCAGCAAGGGGAAACAGTCCTGGGAAGCGATGTTCAGCCAAAGGAGTAAAGAACGTCTCTTCAGCCCCCAGGAGTAGGGGTGGAAAATAGGGGAACATCCATGTAGCCTGCGAGGGGCAGAAAGATCTTCTCTTTGGATATAGATGTGGATTCTTTAGTTGGATTTTATCAGCCCAGAATGGAAATGGAAAGAGGCGACCTGGCTGGAGGACTAGGCAGCAGAATACGTGGCCAGAGACAGGCCATTGCAGGGACAAAGAAGTGGTCAGCAGGGAGCACTGGGAATGAAGATCCTTGCAGTGCCACCCTCTGATATCAGGGGATGCTGCAGCAGTGTGTGGAACGGCTTACAGGGAGGAATAGAGTAATTTAAAAAAAGTTTCCAGTGCCTTGTTTTGCTATTTACAGAATCACAGAGATCGGGACGGTCCATCCATCTCACTGACCATTCAGGATTCTTTCCCATGAGCCCTTTCTTCTAGACTAGTGTTAAGTGCCCCCCTTCTGTCACCTCCTTGGGAAACCTCTCCATAATCTAATACAACTCACAGCCGAGACATTTTCATCTGCATTTTCCCTTTCTTAATTTAACCCGATTATTCCTGGGTTTTGGCTCCTTCTAGCACCCTAAATAATTCCACACTTGGCACTTGCAGCCTCAGATATAGATTAGAAGTGGTCTCATGCTCTCCCTAATGGTTGCTTGCTAGTGCTGTATGTATTTAGCTCTTTTAACTTTCCCCCATAAATCAGACTTTCCTGCTCCCTTGCCATCCTTATTGTTCTTCTCTCTTCTTGCCATCCTTATTGTTCTTCTGCTGATGCATTCCTGGAACTGAGGTGCTCAGAACAGAAGGCCATATCTGAAGTGCAGTTTCACCAAAACCATACACAGAGAGGCAACTGTTCTACCTGGTATAAGATGAGAATAGCAAATGCACAGCCAAATTCATCCCTAGAGTAATTCAGTAGGTGGAACTGATTACACCTGGGATGAATTTAGGCCATCATGGGACAGATTCTTCCTTCGTGCTGAACAAGTCACTCTGTAACAATAGTAGGGATGTGGGAGCGGGAAGGAGTAAAGACAACCTTAAGGATCCCTATGTTCTGGGGCTAACCTCTGACATAAGGGGCTGTGTGAACTTCTGCTGCAGTGGCTCCTAAGGGCCCATTCTGTAATTGAGAATAGCTGGTATGCAGTCACGCTCCCATCACACCCATTTGCTTGCCAGCGCCAGGGACTGAGGGAAGTGCCTGAGTGTTGAGCCTTCTGCAGGCTCTGTACGTGGCACGGAATAATCCGTGTGCTGGGGGTATTTCACAGGGGTTTTCTCCTCCAGCTTGTAGCCCTTTTATGTTGCCCGAGTGGGAGGCAATATCCAGCCCAAAGTTTGCCTCATCTTAATGTGGGACAGTGGAGAAATGCAAAAATATTTTAGTTGACTTCTCTAAGACATGCACAAATGCTGACGTGGGTAGGAACTGCAGCAGGTATATCCAAGTAGAGTTGTTTTAGGCAAACACTTGCAGGTAAAAATAAAATAAAATTGTACCAGTACAAGGAACTTTGCCAGGAATCCTTCCTAAGCTGCAGAGTAGATAATTGAAGGGAAGCTTTTTATAAAGGCTAAATGGTGTATGGGCATGAAGAATTCAGCAGGGAATTTAAGCCATTGCTAAACTGCATGAAACATTAAACATTCCTTCAAGAATAGCTTGAAAATGGTGTGCATCCTCCCAGACTTTAAACAATTGTCTAATTTTTCGCTGGTAAAATATTAAATGTACAGCATTAAGGATCAAACATCTTTTTTTCCCTTTTCGATCACGAATCCTAGACCACTGCTTGGAAAGATCAATCGGTCTACTCACTGCACCCCTTTGCATCCGTCTTTCTCAGATGGTTTTAGCAGCCAGTGACTCAAGAACCACTGGAGTGGAGATTAATACTTTAATTATACCATGAGAACTGGAATTCCAAGTTCTGAGATTGTATAAAGCATTGGTTTCTAGCCACTTCTCAAAATGGCCCTTTAAATCCATTTGAATTCAAGATGTTCATCTTGTCAAGCAAGATTTTAGTCACAAGGATGTGATATCTTGTGACCTGTCAAAGGTAGAGATTAAATCTTTATATCACTTGAAAGCTGAGAATCCTGTTTTTCAAACTGTACTGAGCATCTGTTTCTAGGCCCAATAGATCACAAGATACTGGGTGTTAAAGCAGTGTCAAACCTAAATTGGCCCATCAGTGTAAAAGTGCTTCTTTTGCACTTCGCCCAAGAATGAATGATATTGGCAAATTCAAGATTCATGTCTCAAGTACATTCTTGATTCCACACTACATCTATGCAGGTAAGGTTACAGTAATACATGATGTTTCTTCTTTCATCTAAGTGGCAATGGTGGTCTTCACCATGGCAAAACTGTGTTGAAGGGAAGTGGTAAATGTGATTGTTTTCCACCAGGTAAGGAGCAACTTTGCCTTCTAAGGACTCTCTTGGCTCCCCAAAATGTTTACCTTGTGACAACCTGATGTAGCAATGTGTTATGCACATTCATAGAATCATAGAATATCAGGGTTGGAAGAGACCTCATAAGATCATCTAGTCCAGCCCCCTGCTCAAAGCAGGACCAATCCCCAACTAAATCATCCAAAGCCAGGACTTTATCAAGCCTGACCTTAAAAACCTTAAAAAAGGAAGGATGTTGATGAAGGATCACACTGATGATGATGCATTGGTATTGGGGATGGGAAATGCTTAGGGGTTTGGTTTTGCAAACCCCTCCACAGTTGGGTTTGATTTAGTGAAACCAAGACCTAGAGTTGTGTGGAGATAAGTCCCATTCTTTCCAAGTCTCTAATATTTGGGGACATTTGGACAGCTCCCAGTTTTAGCTCAAGTCCAAAACACATGTCACAGCCTCAAAATGGAGCAACATCATTAATTATCAAAGCAATATCGTGATGAAAGTTTCAACATCCTCTCTGCCCTTTGCCCCACCCTTCTGGATGTTGGTAGAATAAGAATTGGGTGTTTTCCTTCTCTCCTCAACCTCTTCTGGCTGATGAGAGGAAGTGGGGGTCCCCCTCCAACTGCCCTTTCTTATAGCATCCTGAACAAAGGGAAATTTGGAAGGAGGGGTGATGGGTCTCTCTTTTTCCCATCCTGCCAGGTAAGTTTCTTTGAGAACTCACTACCTACATTGTGATGCACTAATTTGCACTTGCTGCTTTAGGCAGCCTTTAAAAGCTCTCTAGGAGAGTGTGACTAGACGGGATTACAATGTTTTTTCAACAAAATAGGGTTTTACATCCAAAACCAAAATGTTTGCTGAATATGCTCATTTTGTTTGAATTTTCTCATTAAAAAATCAGAATCCAAACAAGGTATTTTGTCTTTGATTAAACCAGGCATTTTCACTGGAAACTGAAAAAACAAAATCATATATTTTCTGCAACAACAACAACAACAAAAAGAGAGAGTTTTTAGACCAGCTCCCAATGTGATATATTTAGTATAATGGTCACCATTAAAGTTACGGCAGTGCTGCCTGGGCAAATGCTAGATTCTAATTCCCTTACTCATGACTGATAGCATCTTATTGCCTGCCTAGTGCCATTGGCTTCAGCAGAAGTACTTGTTTGAGTAACTGCTCTCAAAGGTGCAAAAGCTTCATAATCTGGGCCCACGTAATTAACATTGCCATGGTATCCCTGTGCTTAGTATAGGGAATACAGAGTGAAATCCACCACTGGGCAGAGGGCCAGCACAGGTACCACATAGGTACCATATAAGTCCCATTTATGCCTTCAAAATAGGCCTTATTCTGGATCTCTTCCTGCAGTGAACTTTGCTCTGTATTTCATTAACATTGCCGCTCTGATTCTCATTTATACTAGCTCCTGGGCTACACTAAGGGGCTGGGTTTGAATGAAGATACACAACTTCAGCTACTCTATTCACATAGCTGAAGTCAAGTATCTTAGTTCAACTTACCTGGCCGTCCTCACAGCGGTGAGTCGACCTCAGGGGCTCCCCTGTTGACTCTGCTTCTTCCTCTTGTGGAGCTGGAGTTCCAGAGTCAACGGGGAGCGCGTGCGGGGATCAATTTATCGCATCTAGATGAGACGCGATAAATCAATCCCTGATACATCGAACACTACCCGCCGATGCGGCGGGTAGTATAGACGTACCCTAAGTCTCTTTTACATTGCTCTAACATGCTCACTTTAAGGGTTCTTACATTGCCAGAGTGATATAAAAGGTGTCCTTGTATAAATGAGAATCGGGCTCTAATTCACAGAAGCTCCCTGTGCCCCAGTTTCCTTATATGTAAGATGGGGATAAGAAGACGCATGTCCCGCCTTCATGTCCTCTAAGATCCTCAGCTGGAAGGTGCTAAAGAAATGCAAAGTGTGATCACGAGCCATTGCCTCCCTGGCATCCAGCTAATATTCAAAGACTCCCCAGCATTCTGGACAGTGGCTTGTTTTTCTGTTCTCCAAGCCCAGATTGGCAGAGGAGGAGGTGAACACCCCTTCTTGTTGATGTGTCCCATTGCACATGAGTTGTGTAGCAACTACAGATGCTCCTTTGGGAAGTTCAGACTAGGGGTTGTGAATGAAATTTGTCCCTGAGCAGAGAAGACCTCTGTATGTTTTTGTCCCACTTCAGGACTACATAGATCTTGTGCAGTAACTCTGCACAGGCATAGATTTGGCCCAGTCTGAAGACACCTACATTTTGTATTTGACATAATAAAAAATATCTTTATTCAATCCACATTTAGTTAGAATGTACAGGCTGTTTCTAGTAAGCATAATCTGCTTGGAATTTGTGTCTACGCATAAAACAACAACGCAGAAGCCATAAATGGAGAGCAAATTATCTACTCTGAAAGAGGAAAATACAAAAGGATTTCTATTTATCCAACATTTGGATTTTTCATCAGAAAATGTCCTCTGGGATTAAGGAGGTAATTTGATTTATTATTAGACTATCACACAGATGAATAATCAAAAGCAACTTCTTTTATAATCACAAGAAAATCTAGTTAATTTTTCAGTTCCCTAGTAGTGTTTACTGGCAAAATGAAGAATTGGATGCTAATTGTAATAGAAGGAAGGAAGCTGTCGCTGTTTTTGCAGCTGAAAACAGTAAACTATCTGCGTCTGATAAAGACACATGTTCTGCTTTAATCTTTTAATGTGGTTGTTTATAGGTATTACATGGAATGCTTCTTGGGGAAAGCAACTATTCAAGCCAGTCTGAAAATCTGTCTCCCACCTCTTTGATCGGCTGAGCTGTAAAGCCTATTTGCCTGTTGTATTTCCAATTTGGTGGCTTTGTTCTAATGTATGAAACTAGCAGCCAAAGATTATGCAAGGAAAGTATTTCGCAAGGTTGATCCTTCGCTCAAGGAACATTTAAGCAACGGTGATAGATTTAGTTTGTGAGGATTGATCTAAGCCCATCAGACCCATTTGATTTACCATAACAAGGCAGATTGGAATTGAATTTGGTAATGGGGAAAAATGCAAATAAGTGCATTGATAGGTTCAAGCCATCTTAAAAATGGTTAGCTGCAGCATCTAACACTTCAGGAAGTCTCTTGACAATGAAAAAAATTCTGGAAGCCTGCCATGATCTTTGCATGATGTGTGGAATGTTTTGTGCTTCGTCACTGAGCAGAAAGACTTCCTGGCTTTTGTGTTCATGTTAACGGTGGAATTTCATTGACACAAACACCCCCTACTCTAGGGGCAGAAAGTTGACTCACTCCATCTTAAAGGCCAAGAAACAGATTGTGTCTTGGCTTTTTGTTTTTTTTTAATGCCAGGTGATAAATGGATTTTATACTCTTAGCAGTCGCCAAAGGTTTAATCCACTGGTAAAACTCGTTTTCCTGACTCCATCACAACAGCTTTCTCTAATAAATAAATGTGTGTGTCAACTCTTGTCAAGAGCACTTAGCAGCGAACAATGAATTTAACACCACAAGCCAATAAACAAACAGATGACCTGTTTGGGTTTGGTCTGAGCAAAACAGTGCTCCGTGGTTGAGTTTTTTCCTGGACCTCTCATTCTGTTCAGGAGGGAATATTAAGCATGCAAATGCAACGTACGTTTTCTTTTCAAAGTCTGTAATTTGCTTTTGTGACGAGATTCTCTCGCCTCCTGCCCCAAATGGTTTATGAAGAAAATTATCTGTCTTAATGACCTTTTTGTGTTGGTTTTTAACATCTGAGAATTATTTTTATCCTTGTTTGCACTGCAGTACCACTCAGAGACTTCCTCATTGTGCAGGGCACTGTACAGACCCAGAGTAAGGGACAGTCCTTGTCTTGACTAAAGAGTTTACACATGTAAATGGAGAGGACAGCCAGGCAGGAGGAAGGAAAGAAGGGTGTCCCCATTTTAAAGGTGGAGAACTAAAGCACAAAGAGGTTGAATAACTTGTCCAAGGCCACAAAAGAAATCTGTGAAAGAACTAGCGATGAAGCCTAGAGCTCGAGTTAACCTCAAGACCATCCATCCTTCCTCTGCGTATTTTAAGATCGATTGATTTAACAATTGAAAAGGTGAAAGCATATTTCTTGAATTCTCTCTCCTTTCAGCTGTATTAAACTGCAGGTCAGAAAACTAATTTGATAAAGCTGACCTATAATAATACTAATGGCAGCACTTTTCTCTTTCTTACGGCAGTATAAATTCGCTGTAACTTCACCAAAGTCAACTGAGTTACACCAGTGTCAGCCCTGTTGTGAGAGGAGAATTTACATAGGCTCTTCACTTGTGGATCGCCAAACACTTCGCCCAGGTGATAAACATAGTCATCTCTGTTGTAGAGAGAGTATAAATGAGACACACGCAGGTCAAGGGTCTTGTATAAGGTCATATAGAAAACAGTTTTGAATCAGAAATATGTCTATCGCCCATGCTCAGCTGAGCACAGATGCCTTCTTGTACCCTATTGGAATGATCTGCTTTAAGTCATCTTCGGGGAGAAATTCTGTGACCTCTGTGCATGGGGGTCGGGCTTAGATTGTCGTGACGGCCTTAGGAATATGTGAACCTCTGGATTCCCCTGTTCATCCTCTTCTTTCATGGGCCACGGGGAGCACAGTCAATGCTGGCATTGATTTCAGTATGCTCATAACATTTGCAATTCTGCCTTAAGAAGATGACTATAATCAAATCTCATGCTTCAGGGCTTCAGCAGCTTGCCTGCAGGAGGCAGGAAGGATCTTTTCCCCCAATGCACAATTAGCCAAGGATATTGGGGGCTTTCTTTTTCCCCTCCTTCCTCTGAAGCATTGATGATTGGCCACAGCTGGAGATGGGATGCCAGCTGGAGTGAGCCAGTGCCCTGAGTTGGTCCAGAGAATCCTTCTCCTTAGATGCTTGGCTGATGAGTCTTGTTTATATACTCAGGGTCAAACTCCATTGCCAGATTTGGATTCAGGAAGGAATTTCTCCCCAGGTCAGATCAGCAGGGACCGAGGGGGAGGGAGGGAGGCAGAGGGGAGACAAGGGGTTGGCTTCCTCTGCAGACTAACGCTTGGATCTCCTACTCCTGCTCTTAGTAGGATCATCTGGGCATATCCCACCGAATCAATTCCTTACCAGTGCAGGCTTTAGTGACCCCGTGTCCCTCCTATTTCTCTGCCTGTGGCACCCAACGGCTTCTTCTCTTGGGGACTGAAATGCTTCATTCTAACTAAGCTCAGTACTGGGGTATCTGAGTGAAATTTTATGGCCGGTTGGTGTACAGAAGGCTCAGACTAGATGACCTCATGGTCTCTTTTGGCCTTAAATTCCATGAAACTATAATGGTGTCTACTGTCAGTCTAAGTCAGAGAGGCTGGTGGTGTGACAGGGTGGTCTTCCTCTTTTAAAGGTGTGGGGCCAGCCAGCCCCGGACATTAAGCAGGTGCCGCTGAAGAGGGCTGGTGTTCCCTATACAGCCAAGCGGCCACTAAGTATTAGAGAGCTCAGAGGGGAGCAGGGATGGCAGGAAGGGGAGTGTCCTCAGAAAGGTCCTGGGAGGAGACTGTGGGGCCTGAGGGACTCCTGGGACCAAAGGGTGGGATGCCAAGGAGCCCTGGAGAAGCCTGACCAGACTTGGAGCCTTTGGTTTGTGGACTTTAAGCTGTGGCAGCTTTGAACGAGAGCCCAGGGTAAGGGCCTTATGCCCTGTTTGTGGGGACTGAAACCTTATTAAAGGGGACATTAACTTAGCTTAGCTTTGGCTTCTCCTGGCTCATATCTGATAATGGGGACATACTGGTGCCCAATGGGGAAATTAAGGTTGGGCAGACCTGTGGCACTATCCCAGGCTGCAAGGGGGCACATGGGGATGGCACGTCCCTTTGACAGGTGGGGATTTTACTTCACGTTTGGTGTAGAACGTCTTTGAAGTTCTCTACGAACACAAGCTAATTAATGATGGGGTCTCATGAAATGACCAGGGATTTCAGGAGAGAGCTTATCCATATGGGACCTTCGGCTATGCGAGGCTTGGGGATGCAGCTGAGTTTCTTCATGCTTAGGGAAACTGAACCTTTGACGCTTAACCTTAGGCTAACTACTGCCTTTCCAGGAGCATGGAGGAGAATTGGGAAGGTCTAACATAAACCTGGAAGCCTGAGGTTTTCTGCGTCGGTGACCACAGGTGAAAAAGAGCTCTGCTCTGACTGTATGGTCAGTCTGTGGTAAATTGTTCAAGAATGTTTGGTTCATATGAAATGCGACCTAGCTATTAAAGCCACCTCGTCTCAGTAGGAATGGCTAAGCCAAGCTAAAAATGCCTAGTTGATGGTTCTTGGACCCTTGGCACCTGAGCCAAATCCCATTGCAGTCAAAGGGAGTCTTTCTGTTGACTTCAGTGGGCTTTGGAGCAAGCCACTGGCCATTCCACCACATCCCTCTCTCTCTCTGCCCACCACGATTTCGTCCTGGGGCGTTTGTCACGTTTTTCTACGTGCACAGTATAAATCAAGAGAGAGAGCTGTAGTGGTGATTTTAAGTGAGGTGGCAACCCGAGGGGAAGCTGTCACAGTGGTGCTGTGATCAGGGTTCAATGCATAGCTTGTTGTTCGGAGGGAGCTTTGCACTTAAAATCACCACCAGTGTATGAAGTGGGGTGGCATCCCGGCGGGAACCCATCACAAGAGCATCCTGTCGTGTTAAGTGAGAGGCAAATTGTGCCTCTTGCCTTGTTCAGACTAAAGGTAAAATCTAAGAAGGGTGAACTGGAGGCTCGATGGCGGAACAGCTGTGCCAGTGAAAGGGTTTGCAGTTGGAGGCTGGCTTCTGACCTCAGTTACACCAGAGTAAATCTGGAGTGACTTCAGTGGAGCTACTCTAGGATTACACTAATGTACCAGATCAGAATCCCACCTAAGAGTTCAGAGGGATGCTCACTATAGGTGTGATGGGCTGGGGCGGGGAGAAGGAGAATTGTTTTTTTATTGCAGCAGTTTCTGGTAACTGGGTCAGCAGTGGTGGTCACGAAGTTTCAAAAGCGGAGGGCTACACTGATATGGTACAGGTGCCTCTCTACACTGCTCTTCCATGTGGTAAACAAAAATACCAGATGATTGTTGACATGTGTTTTGTATTTGAAGAGAATATTTTAACCAGCACTCGCGATTCATAGTCTTGAACTGTAGGGGACTAATGTTCCCGTTCCCCAGCTGGGAGAAACTAATTCACCATCTTGTGTTGTAAACACTCACTCATTGTAACTGATTACACCTGCAATGTTCTTCAAGCCACTAAAATTACTAATTGCTATTCCTTACACATCGGAGAGTGAATCCTGCATAATTAACCCCAAATAAAATTAGATGAATTGGCCCTTTTAATTAGAATCCCTGCTGCTGTTTGTTCTGAGCTTCCTATTCTTACTGTTAAGAGACTTTTAGAATAATTAAAACTGCTTAAGTCTTAAACAGCCAGTGACCTTTTAATACAATGTAAATCCATAAAAGCAATATTTCAGCTAACAGGTGGTGCAGTAAATTTTTAGTGCAACTATCTGACAGAGTCAATGTTCCTTTTTTAAAATGCTGAGAGTGAAATTAGCCAGTTGTTTTTAGCTGCTTATTAATACAGTAGCTGATTAGCAAATGTAGTTAACATGGGAAGATTAACAGCTGGTAAAGAGCAGGGCAGTCTAAAGAGTGACTCTGGTGGGTACGTTAGTTTAACGTACTAATCACGGGCTGAATTGGCTTGTTTAGGTAGATGATGCAAATAATATGCAGTCATGTGACTGTTTTGAGCGTATAAATGTGGGCTCAAATGACCGTTCGTTGGTTTCTTTCTACAGTGCTCCAAGCAAAAATGCTATTTTGGTTCCTTAATCATTGTCCTGGTAAAATAACATACATTAAAAAACAGCAGCAGCAACAAAAATTGTACAGATAAATGTTTTGTCATAAGGCATAACCTCCTCGTAGCACGCCCTACTGGGTGAGTGTGGCACTATTTGTGCTCCCTGCCTCAGTTTCCTTTCTGAGGTGGGAGGTGGGGTCTTGGCTCTCCATGCCCCCATCTGTGCTGGAAAAGTGGCTTTAATCACTTGCTTTCCCACAGAGTCCCTTAGCTTGCCGGCAGGACCAGGAAAACTAACTCTCTCTCTGTCTCTGTCTCTCTCTCTCTCTCAGCATGATAGCTTGCAATTTCCGTCACAGTTTTCAATATGTCACCATTATAAAAAACACCATAACAAACTGCCAGTAACTGATCATTTTTTGGACCTTTTTGGCTGAGGCTAAGGGTTTGGCATTGGAGCCTGCATTATCCCCTCATTCTCATGCTTAGATATGATCTGTTCAGAGCTGAAGCACATGGAGAGGGTGTGGGAGGAGCCAGCAGGAAGCAATCTTGTTCTGCCATTGCCCTTGTTCTTTCTGTTCTGAAAATAAACAGAAGAGGTTTTTTCTCCAGATATTTCTAAGCAGCACTAAACCGAGTTCAGAATTAGAAGTACTTGTGATAATAGGAGACTAATGAAAAACATCTAGTCCTATAGCTTTCCGATGTCAGTCAACGATCTGGGCACACGAGCACAAATCTTGTTTTGCTGGTTGATTTATTTCATTAAGAAGTTATTGTTTGTTCCAGAAAAGATGTTTTGTTTTGATTTTTCAAACAATCTGTTCTGACCAGGCAAGCAGCCCTTTAAATGTGTCTGGAAATTACCAAGCTGCGATTCCTTCCCAGGGCTAGAATCTCATAGTAACGGTTGTGTTGGTCAGTGGAGGCCTTTTGCTTTGATGCACTTCAATTCCCGACTGGCAAACAGATTCCCTTTGAAAACACTGAAGTATTTTTTATAGGCCCAATCCTGCAAATGCTCATAGCCATGCATGGTGTTTACAACCATCAGCACCCAAGAAGATTCACTGTGCTTGCACGAATAGGCTGTGAGTGAGAGAGGAGCTTGGAATGCTAATAGTTTATATATCTCAACTTGGCATGCACTTGGAGGTCTTTGCGTACTCAGTGGCAAAAATCCAACTGTTTCCAGGAAGTTTGATGCCCCCTTTCTCATTTCAGGTGTGTATTCTTTGGATTTATGTTTGGCAAGTACACTAATGAAAAGTTTAAACTTCTTTTTTTAAAACATACTAGAAAAGAAGAAAAGCCTATTTTACTGAAACATACTGAATTGCTTTCATGGCAATTAATAGACTTGGCAGAATTCGATTTAAATTTTGTTAAATTTCGACAGAGATCAATGTTTGCTTTTTAAGCAATTTTTTCTTCAATTTTTATCTATTTTTTTCAGTGGCATGAAATTATGCAGTGGGGTGGGGTCAAGATCACATGTCAAAATACACAAAGTAAATCATCTTAAATCGAATTCTCTTTAAGTTCTCAAACAGCATTTTTCTTTCTTTGCCTCTCTGTAAATGTCGATGATGGTGGATGGAAATTTTTTTGTTGGTTTGCATGTGTACAGCAAAATCAATATTTATCCTCATTTACTGATGCAAACCTAATCCTTCCAAGCCTGGCAGTAAGGGTAAGGATTTGTGGATGGCTGTCAGGGATCTGAAATGAAGTCAGGAGGTATATATAAAAAAAGCCTTATGTCATCATGATGATTCAGGTACAAAGGGTGGGCTTGTGGTGAAAGCACTGAATGGAATTCTCCTAACTCCTCCATAGATTTCCAGTGTGATCTTGAGCAAGTCACTTAGCTCCTCTCTGCTCCTGTTGTTGCCTCTGTACAGACATTGAGGAGGGACATAGCGACGTTTTGCCAGAGAATGCCAAGATATGTCCATTGAGATGTCACAGGATCAGTCCTGCCTGGCCTGAGCGTTCCTTCAGGAGTGTGGGGGGCGAGAAGAGATGAGCTTGGTGGAGGTTGAAAGAGAGGGGTATAAACAGACATGGCGTATGTCTGCATGTTACACCAAAGGAGGCACATAGTCATGATTTCAGTGCACTTTGCTTTAGTCAGGTCTGGGAAAAAAATGGCGATAATGCTTTGGTGTAACCGAGTGCCATACGGTGACTTGCACGGTTCTCTGCAGCGAGAAGGTGACAGTGTGGTTCCTTAACTCCAAGGGAAGATAGGGAGGTGAGAGTGGCTATCTGGGAAACAGGTCTCAGGCTTGGAAGAGACACGTTCTGCAGACGGATCAGCCGAGTTTGGGAAAGAGGCTTGGGCTGGAATTCATTATAAACGAAACTGCAGGTGGAGGGTTTGTTTGACTGTGTAGAGAATCAGGGACTGTGAGCTAGGAATGGAAGCTGAGAGGTGTACAGCGTGGTCCAAACCCAAAGAAGAATGATTCTGAGATCGGCGTGACAGAAGAGAGAGTGAGACAGAGGCGCACTCTACTCCGGTGTCCGAAATAGGGAGGAGGAAAAGAATTCTGCAAAACTCTCGGGAATCATAAGAGATTTCACATTGAAAAGGGTTGAGGGAAACTGTGTCCGACGCTGGGAGAAAGAGACAGCATTGTTGTGCACCAGGACCGCTGGGCTCAATGCAGGAATCCCTCGGTGACTGCATCAAGTAGAAGATCAGACTGAGTGGTCATAAGGGATCCTTCTGGCCTTAAAATCTACGGTGTGGATCCTCAGCCAGTGTAAACTGGCATAGCTCCATTGACAATTTTCACCAGCTAAGGATATGCTCCAATGAATCTATGGTACAAGCTGCTAGTGCCACCAGACCAGGAATGGACACTGGTGTTAAATGGACCTGGGATCAAACCCCTGACACATGCTGTGGTGCTGTCCCGGGGTGGATTGTGCCCATTCTGACACAAGATCCAGATAGTCAGACTCTTTTTTCGCGTGTTGGCAACATTTGTGTATCTTGTCCTGCCTCCTTGAACTGGGAGATGACTTCGTTGAGAGGCAGCTGGTAGTGCTACCTCCTTATGGTTAGTGGGTCTGGTTGGCTGATTCTCCTACAGGGAAGCAAGCCTGTCTGGGCCTATATTCTGCTTCTTTGCAAACTTGGGCATTGCCAGGGCGAGTCCTTGCCTGATGCACAACAGGGTGTGCAATGTTGGTGGAGCAGAAGCTATGCGTGGAGCACCAGATGGATTAAGCACTGGGAGCTGTCCTGTGGGCAGAGCTAGAATAAGAATCAAGTTCTTGATAGGTCTGATCTCTTATTTGTGGGGCCAGGGGGTTACGTACAAAGAAGGCGTAAAAGTGTCCAGGAAGAGGGACCTTCTCATAATGATGTGTTTGTATTACTGTATTGCCTAGAAGTGCGTATCATGGACCAGGGCTGGCTGCACGGAGCTTTATGCTTTATCCCAAAGCAGCCAGAATTACAGTAAACTTTCTCCCAGGAAACCAAATTCAGTGCTGGAGTTAAACTAACTTGTATTTCTCCCCCACCATATCTCCTTCAATGCCTTGGCTTTCATGCTGCTTATACATCATTCTGCATCCTTCACATGTCCATGTCATCTAAGAGACGCAGGGAAAGAGTTCTCTCGGGGCTAATCTGAATGAGCAGTAGTATTGCTCTCTATTAGTGGTTTGTAAGACAGCAGCTCCTAGAAACCCTAACGAGGGCCCCATCGTCTTAGGTGCTGTACAGACAATCATAGGTTTGTTACCAGTCCTTGCATCTGAAACAAATAAAGGGGGAAAAAAAATCTATCCCCCATGACCCCAAATCTCCCTCTTTATGTAAATTTGCAAATAACACTTCCCATGTTGCAGTATGTTCACTGGTCATTGATTTAGGAAAACCACAGTGGTCAATATGGCCAATATCAGCTTTCCCCCCGAATGTATTTGAGACTTTCCTAAGGGGTTAATGTGCTTCTGGGTTCACTGCAGTGGAGATGTAGAAGAGCTGGTGTGGCACCTCAAGCCTTGGATCCAAAGATTTCAGAATAATTCACAAATATTAATTAACTCTCATAAGCCCCCTGTGAAATAGGTGGATGATGTTAACTCCCTTTGGCAGCTGGGGGAAACTGAGGCACAGCTCCGTTAGATGACTTGTTCAAGGTCACACAATGAGTCAAAGGCACAGCTGAGAATTGAACCCAAGAGTCCTGACTGCCCAGTCTTCTGCTCTAACCGCTGGCCTCATTCCCCGCTCCCTGCATGTTCAACTTTGGTGGCTTGCTTGCATCATCTTACTCCTAAATCCTGTGATTATCTGTTGCAGATTTCCCTCTGCCGCCGCCACCACCACCACCACTTCCTGGAGATGATCTCAGGAACCTCCCCGCACCTCCTGGTGCCTTCCCCCCGCCACCCGCTACCGATGAGGCTGGTTTCAGTGTTCAGGTAAGGTGGTCTGGGTGTTTCCTGCTCAGACAGGTCATAGTTGGGACGGACTGTGAGCTGCATGTTCATGGTGATCATACAAGAGATGGGGAGTGCTGTGGTTTGAGAATGGAGAGAGATAAATAGCAGCGTCCCCCAGGGGTCTGTACTGAGGCCAGTCTTGTTCAACACATTCATAAATAATCTGGGAAAAGGGGTAAACGTTGAGGTGGCAAAATTTGCAGGTGATACAAAGCTACTCAAGATAACACCTATCTCTTGTACAGACCCTGTCCGGTGTCTGGCTGGCAGCAGGTTAACATTCTTGAATGAGGACCATAGCTTCAAGGCCATTAAATGCCGGGATTATCAGGGAAACTGGCAGCCTGGGCGGTCCTAGCTTTGGGGAATTAGGTGTTTCCCTGCCAAATGTCGTTCTGTCTCTTACCTCTCTGAGAAGAGGAGATGTTAGAGTGATGGTCAAGACAAAGCAAGTGACAGAGTGCCAGGCCTCTAGCCTGGCCTGCCTCAAACTGTACATGGTCATTGATGACAAACTCTGATGTTTAGGCTAAAGAATTCTTCTTTGCCAGGAATATAACCAAGTTGTCATTCCCATCTGTGGGTAGGTCTAATGATGCTCCTCAAGATGCTTGAGAAGATGGCATTGCTGAGTTCAGTGGAATGATTTCTATCAGATTCCCTCTGATCGTCAGACCCACATGCCTTGTTCTCATGATCTGGGCCAGACATCTGTAATTTATAACCTATGGAGTATCAATTATAGCAGTAACACCTAACTCTTTTATAATGCGTTCCATCCCTTGATCTCAAAGTGGCTTCACGAAGGAGGTCAGTATCATGAGTCCCATTTTACAGATGGGGAAACTGAGGCAAGGTTGGTGCTCAGCTTGGACAATGAAACCTAAGCACTTAGTTTCATGCTCTGATTTTCTTACAGTAACACCCCAGTGCTGCCTTGTTTGGATTCACAGCGCTATGGGGGGTAGGGAGGTTTAAATCCTCTTTACATATATATTTTGAATGCTTTTAAACAAGGTGAGGGAAGGAGAAAATAAGAGGAAAACGAAGTCCTCTTGAAAGATCCTCTTAATTGAAATGTACTGGGAAACCCTTTTCCCAGAAAGGTGGTGAGGGCCTGGCTGATGGTATATTTGGCAAATCAGGAGAAAAACAAAAAGACTGTTGCCACATTGGCTTGTGCGCAATTAAAAATGCAAAAACAAATGACAACCCTAAAAGTAAGAAAACCCCCCAGACAGGAAGAAAAATCTAGTTGATGGTTGCCAAAGAGAAATAGTCAGATTGGGGAAGAGAGAGAGAGGGATTTTGTTTTCGGGTTTCTAAGAAGGAATTATAAACATGTTCATAGGGGAAAAAGAAATAATCTGTCAACAGTTCTCTCTAGCATTACCTCAGATATATTGCTGTGATGCAGATAGACCACACTAATAGCAGTGACATGGTTTGTACCTTTGTTGTTGGGCACTATGATCTAGCAGTTAAAACCTGGCCCAGGGACCTGGGGGACCTAGACATTGTTCGCACCTTTGCCACTCACACTCTGTGGGTGAAATTCACACTTGGGTTGTGGAGCAGCGTGAGTTCTGCATCACTAATGTCTCGTAGAGAAGCCCCATGATGGCGAGATCACTGCTGCGCAGGGCTCTGTGCTGGCATCTTGTTCTTCTTCTTGGCCTTCCTCTGCTTGGTGGTCATGCCACTCAAAAGTACAGCTGAGAGCCCTGTAGCCTCCAGTTTGAAATGCCTAGAGCTCTTTGAATGACATGTTCAAATCCTGAAAGAATCAACTCAGCCCTCGGTTCTGCGTTATGATTCGGTTTAGTGTGCATGGGTGGGTTTGGATCAGCCCTGTCTGTTCTCCTTGGGCAGTAGAGATCCCATCATGATGCTTCTTGTAAGAAGAAGGGTTAGCCCTGGTGTATTCGGCCAGCATTTCAAAGACTCAGCTGGAAACCTTGGCAAGTGAGACTGGCATGTCCCTGTTCTGCCTTAGTTACCCTAAAAAGGGCACATGGATTTCCTGAAGAGCCCCCAGGCACCTTTATAAAGAAGGTAAGAGCTTGAAGTGCATTTGGTTTTGCATGGGAGAACTTTGATAGACCTTCTGATAGATATTAGCTCCTCCATGCCCTAAACCGTAGAATGAAGTGGGGAGCCCAAAAATCAGGAAGTGTCCCTGGAAATGCTGGTTGCATTGTTTGTCCCAGACACAGAGGTTTCCAGCTACAGCAGGGACTAGGGGAGAACTTAGTCTGAGTAGAGCGAGAGCTGCTCCAAGCAGACAAGTTACCTGAACTACAGACCTGTGAAGGGTTTTCCTCCCTTGCTCCTTTGTCCTGACTGTTTGGGTTATAAGCTCTTTTGGGCAAGGACTATCTCTTATACATGTGTGTACAGCTCCTAACACAGTATGGACCTGACCTTCACTGAGGCAGTGAACTTCACTCGAGGCAGAACTGTGATATAAGTGACAATAATATCTATGTCTTACATAGTACTTTTCACTAGCAGATCTCAAAGCACCTTATAAAGGAGGACAGTGTCATCCCCATTTGACAGATGAGGAAACTGAGGCCTAACAAGCAATGAAGTGTCTTGTTCAAGGTCATCAGGGGGCTGGTGGCAGAGCCATGTCACCTGAGTCCCAGTCCAGTGCATTATCGCTTAAGCATACTGTCTCCCTATAATGAATATTAATAAGTTATGAATAGTAATAGAATATAGTGCCAGTGAGGGTATGTCCACACTGCAGCTAAAAACTCATGACTGGCCCATGCCAGCTGACCTGAGAGAAAGGACTGTTGAGTTGCAGTGTAGACTTTCGCCCACAGGCTGGAGCCTAGGACCCTGCAAGGGGGAAGGGTCCTGGAGCTTGGGCTGCAGCTGAGCCTGAATGTCTTCCCCACAATTAAAAAGCCCCTTACCCCAAGCCCTGCTAGCCCAAGTTAGCTGGCCCGGGCTAACCAGTCCAATTGCAATGTAGACGTGCTGGGTGAAGCAGATGGGAAAAGAGGGTTTGAGGATTCAGAGAAGTGACTAAAAATGGAGGTTAGAATGGAAACACTTCTGCAGCCTTAACCACAGCAGTCACCAACGCTCCCACTGTGCCGATATACCCACACGGTGGACGCTGGGGTGTTCAGTGTGGGAAGAGGCTTTGCTGCTGCCATTCTGTAATTCCTCTGGAATACCTGTCAGCAGAGGATGGACAGGTAGCGTGGCTGGGGGAGGAGAAGGGGCATTCTGCTTTTCTGGTGGCTTGCTACGGAATTTTGTAAATCGGGAAACGTGCTGCTCCAAAGCATCCCTCCTCTGGGAAACTGCTTAGAAGAGACCCGGCTCTCTTCTCCCTGCCTTGCACTTCCTCTCCCAGCGAGTGAGAGAGACAGACACAAACACAGGCTCGCTCCCGCCAGTGTCCATGGATTAATTTGCAAGCAGCGGCTCATCCCTTTAAATAGAGGTTGCTAGGCATTTCACTGGCTTCCTCCCAGTGAATGTTCGTGGCGTTGTCTCTTCACTGCTGTGACTCATCGGCTAAGCTAGCGTCCAGCTGAAAAGGACAGCTTTTTTTTTAGGGCATATAGACGTGAACCTTTGAAGCAAGCGGCATTTTTGCCAGGAGAGGGTGCTGCTTCTACTGGCTCCTCTCTGTTCTTTAGTGAGGCTCAGAGCTGCTATGTGCCTTTAAAAAGTAATAAATTGCATTCCTTTCAGTGTTTCTGAGAGGCAGAGCAGGCCTAGGAGGGGGAAAAATATGTTCAGCCACCCTCTAGTGCTAGGTTTTGTTAACCGCTGGCTGAGTTGTGGAATGGGTTGGGTTGGTCTCAGATGTGTGATACCAAGGAATGACTGTAAGAATTTGGGATATTAGCTAAGGGCCAGGCTTCATTGTAACTGGAAATGAACGGTGGCTCTAGCTGATTCTCTGTAAGTAACACTCCAGGCTGTGGATGTTTGCTTCTGTTTAAGGGGGTCCTTCTGCAGGTTTCGTAGGCTTCTAGAGTCTGAAGTGCAAAGCTGAAACCTGTTTGTCCAAATCCCTGTGATAAGAAACTTCCTTGTCTGTGAAATTAAACCATATACCCACTATCTTAAACCCTCTTCTACCCAAACCTTTGTTTATCAGAATGCTGTTGATGTCCCTAAAACATTTTGCTGAAACAGGGTTTTGCTGTGTTCTTCGTTAAAATCAAACAAAATAAATGTTCTCTATGTGTCTAAATATCCTCACGTATCCTTTGTACGAATAAATATGTGTGTTTGTAAATACACGTAATGCATGAGTGTTTATAAAGCATGTATGAGAGTATATGATAAGTGGGTATATAAGATAGACTGGAAATATACATATAGCTGGGAAATAGACACACATTTTATCCCTGCTATTTTTTCTCCCATCATGTGAGTAGTATGAACAGTAAGTCCAGTAATAGAAGTGGGGGTGCGGGAAAGGGGGAGGTTGTGTTGAGTATTTCTTCCAATCAGACCTTGATGCAGTTCACCTTATAAGCAAGCATATGTGTTGTTTCACAGTGCCAAACCGCAGTCTATTTTAAATCTTCTATAAACCTCTGTTCTCATATATATGAAGTTTCAGCCTCTACTCTCTTCCGAATAGACAACAATGTTGATTATAAGCAACTCATTTTACTGAAACCGGAAACATTTTAATAGTATAGCAAAAGTTAGTTTTGCATCTAATCTCTCTGCTTGGATATTAATATCTTGCTCTGTTATATTAATATCAAAGCACCCTGGACAAGGGGTGTAAGGCAAGTACTGCTGTAAATAGCCTTGGCAGAATTCATTTTTTATTTTTTTTATAATTTTAACAGATAATATCTGTGTTTAATTTTAAGCATTTTTAGTTATTTTATCAATTTACATTTTCAGGGGCATGAAGTGGTGGGAATGTCACAGTTATGTAAGAGTCTCTAATAGGTGCTCAAGCAAGTTCTGTAGATTTCGATTATTAGCAATTGAAATATTTTTTCGCCAGTTTGGGTGTTTCTGGTGAAATCAATGTTTACGCATATTTATCGATTTTAAAATATCTATTACTTCCTTAGAGGTTTTTAAGTTCAGGCTTGACAAAGCCCTGGCTGGGATGATTTAGTTGGGGACTGGTCCTGCTTTGAGCAGAGGGTTGGACTAGATACCTCCTGAGGTCCCTTCCAACCCTGAGATTCTATGATTCAAAGCCTAGATATAGCCAGCAAACTATTTTAAAATTATGATTGTTACTTATTTGTTATTTGTTTTACTTGTATTATAGTAGTGTCCAAAATGTGCAAGGAGCTGCACAGACTGAATTATTTGGCGAGGGAATTGTGCCTTCCCCTGTGTTGGAAGACACTTAGCATACTGAGAGAGACTGGGATTCAGATGATAAAGAATAATAGGAAGACCCGACAGAAAGCTGACCAAGTTTGACTCCTGGTGTGACAGGTTTTCACAGGGTGCAACCTGGACTGTGTCCCACCAACCTGATGCTGCTAAGCCACAAACCTCAGGCAGGTACCTCAATTTTACACCGACAGGGACACACTCAATTGAGTTACATGAATACTTCTCCCAGCCCTCATGAACCAACAATAGAGAGGCTACAGCTAATTCCCCCACACAGCTCCCCAGCCTTTCACCCAATCTGTACCATCCTGCCTCATCAGAAGCCTGAGCAGTGAAAGTTCACTAAATTTGCCACTTCTGCAAAGAAAAGTGGACGTGCACCAGCCTTTGTGACCTGAGGAGATTTCCCAAGCACTTCAACCAACACACACTGTTTTAGGTAAAATATAAAACAGACTTATTAACTAGAAAAAGATTGATTTTAAATTATAATAAGTATTGAGCATAGAGATCAAAGTTGGTTACCCAAGAAACAAAATAGATTTGCAGTCTAAGTTCTATTAACTAAAAAGGATTTGACCCAGGCAGTGTCTCACCCTGAAAGAGCAAGCCAGTCACAGATCATCAGTGTACAGGCTGGAACTCATCTGCAGCCAAGGGCCACCTTCCTCTTGTCAGTCTTTGTCCTCCAAATGTGTTTCCAGGTGTTGAGTTTTGGGGGGAAAGTGCGGCCAAGTGATGATGTCACGTCCCCTCTTTTATAGTTTCTTCCAGCTTGCTGGAAAGACCTTTTGCTATGACGTGAATCAAGCAGTCTCCATTGTCTCCCTGCTATCTCTGAGAAGTCTCCACTGTATACAGATCCTGGGATCGTCCTTGGGGTGTTGATTCCCTTCAGTGGGCCATCAGCACATCTGGCTGCTCCATTGTTGTATCCGAAAGTCTGGTTGTGGGTATTCCCAACCTCCAACATATTTCAGTAACACACACATAGCAAAACTTTGTAACTTCGCATACAATGGTATGACATACAATCCAACAGGGTATTAATGTTCAACAGATCAAGACTTTAAAAATAATAGCTAACAAGGCATACTTTGTACAGAGCACACCATAATTATATGACAGTGCATGGGGGTTCCAGGGTGCTGTTTTGAGGTGCAGAATGTAACATTTAGTGTAGACCCAACACTAGCCAGAAGAGTGTGTAAGGGAGTGGAAGAGTTATGTCCAGGCTTAGAATATTTAGGCAGAGGAAAAGGAGGTTCTAAGAAGTTTCCATTCTGCCATTGGTGCACTGGGACCATCGTTTTATTTCATGCTTTAACCCTGGCTGTATTCTCGGATAACGAATCGGTACAGTGTAGAGTGGAACAGTGAGGTGCTGGTTTTGGAGTCTGGTCTGTTGTCTGATTTAAGTTTTACATCAAGTAGCAAAGTAGACTCTCTTTTAAAAACAATAAATTCCAGCCCTTTTGTGGGAGAACATTTTGCCCTGATGCAGTGGTAACTGTGCTGCATGCCAAGAAACACCCAATGCCCCAAACTCCCAGAGCTTAAGCAACATTCCTTTCTCTCCCTCTTAGTTCCCATCACATGAAGAAAAACAAAGCTTTGTGCTCTGCTCTCCACGACAGGCAGTTTTGTTGTCGGAAAATGTTGCCTTTGCAAAGAACATGTAGCACAGTGACTGAGCAATCCGGAGTGGTAATTTCACAAGCACTGGGAAAATGTCATTTTGGACGGAGTTTGAAAGGGATTCTTCCTAGGAGAGCAGGATATGCAGTACTTTAAAAGTCATGCTGCTATTAAGTTCCATCTTAGCAGAGCTATTTCCCATAATAGTTTTTTCTGTTTTTGTTTTGCTGATGAAAATGCTGCAAGCCGATAATCTCTAATGCACAGGAGAGCAGGTAGGATTGAGTCTGACAGGAAAAAGGTTATATAACAGTTTTAAAATATATCTATATATATATATATATAGGAGGGGTAAAAGAGAGGATTCTGCAGTGCTGTAGCAACTTAAACTACAAACTATGCTCAAGAAAATGAGGTTTAGTGTAGGCAGGTTCTCTGTAAACTTCACCCACACAGGTGTGCCAGTGCCCCGCAATCCTTACTTTAGAATAATAGAATATCAGGGTTGGAAGGGACTTCAGGAGGTATCTAGTCCAACCCCCTGGTCCAAGCAGGATCAACCCAACTCAAATCCTCCCTCATTCTTTTCTTCTGCAGACTTAACAATCCCAGTTCTCTCAGCCTCTCCTCGTAAGTCATGCGCTCTGGTCCCCTAATTATTTTTGTTGCCCTCGTCTGGACTCTTTCCAATTTTTCCACATCCTTCTTGTCGTGTGGGTCCCAAAACTGGACACAGTACTCCAGATGAGGCCTCATCAATGCTGAATAGAAGGGAACGATCATGTCCCTCGATCTGCTGGCCCGAAATGCCATTAGCCTTGGCAACGGGCACACTGCTGACTCATATCTAGCTTCTCGTCCGCTGTAACCCTAGGTCCTTTTCTGCAGAACTGCTGCTTAGCCACTCGATCCCTAGTCTGTAGCAGTGCATGGGATTCTTCCATCCTAAGTGCAGGACTCTGCACTTGTCCTTGTTGAACCTCATCAGATTTCTTTTGGCCCAATCCTCTAATTTGTCTAGGTCCCTCTGTATCCTATCCCTGCCTTCCAGCGTATCTACCAGTCCTCCCAGTTTAGTCATCTGCAAACTTGCTGAGGGTGCAATCCACACCATCTTCCAGATCATTAATGAAGATATTGAAGAAAGTCGGCAGCAGGACCAACCCTTCGGGCACTGTGCTTGATACTGGCTGCCAACTAGACATGGAGCCATTGATCACTACCCATTGAGCCCGACGATCCAGCCAGCTTTCTATCCACCTTATAGTCCATTCATCCAGCCCATAGTTCTTTAATTTGCTGACAAGAATACTATGGGTTACTTTCCACATTTTATTCCAGTCCGGGTTCTTCCCCCGCAATTATTCAGCACCTAACTATATCCCCACAAGCTGTCTGGAGATGGATCCAGGTGCGGGGTGTTCTATGCATCCTGAACATCTAAGTTGTATTTGTTAGCAGCATTATACAGAGAGTGTATAGCCTGGGCTGGTTATTTATTGATCAGTTTTGATGCTCTCTTTCTCGTGCAGGTTGTTTTCATTAACCTTATGTCTGTTAAGATTTAAACCAAAACACAACCCGACAGAGTTTGCGGAGTGAAAATGGTGGTTCATCCAAACCACATCCTCCCTTTTGCAAAACCTCAACCCCACTGGGCATAAATGCCTCAGTTCTGATCCTCCAAGATGTATGGGGCACAAGAAGGCAGAGTTGGAAAAGAAAACCAGGAGATGGAGATGCTGTAAGAAAGTGGATAAACTAAGAGAGATTGCAACCAATCCTTTCCATCCTTCCCTAGCAGCTGGTGTGGAGCATGCAGCTACAGTGATGGAATATTGTAAGCATCAAATAAATAAAGGGTTAAATATTTCTTTTATCTGATCTCAGTGTGTTTTACAGACTCAAAAATAAACCACTCAACCCTGTACTTTGTTTAGAAAAATAAAATTCCTTAGCTTGCAAAAGAACCCTGGCTATTATAACTTAAAGAGCTTTAAGATCTATTTTGCTTTCCCCAAGTGAGGCTTTTCATTCAATTTCTGCACTTTACTCAGCTTGGACAATGGAAATAGTCCAGTTCACTTTCTTTTCTCCTTGTCAGTTTGGCACTGTGGTTTGCAGGGAACCTATTCAGGAAAACCCTTCAGTGGGTGCTTAAGTCACAGTGGAATCAATAGAGTTTAAGCACATGCATAGAGTTGAGTACATGTTGAAGTGCTGCCAGGGTTTGAGGTTGATGGTGCCAAGCTGCCGTATGTAGGTTTCTAACACGTTTTATTTCAGAAAAGAGTTTTTACAACAGTCCTGGTTCGTTTTAACAAAACCTCCATCTTTGATCAAAACTGCTTGACTGTGTCCCTTTGAATACACTCTTTATTAAACTGACACAACACAGAAGCAAGCATGGGGCAGAAAAGAGGAAGCAAGAAATGACTGAAGGCTAGAGAAAATTCAGTGGTGCAGAGAAGGGAGGCCTGGGAAGAAAACAGAATCTGGGCGACTCCAGCTGTTCAAAATAATGTTACAGAAAAGAGGTGGATTTCGGCGCTAAAGCCTCCATTTAGCTAAGTCCCTAAGGATCTGCATAAGTGTCATTAAAGACTAAATATGACTGGAGTTAAGCATGTGCTCTTAACTGGCTGCTAATTGTCCAAGAGGGTGACCAATAGGCTGTCTGTCACTATATATTTTTTTCTTTCATACCATGTTGTTTTCTATACTAGCTTATTCCATGGCTTTGTTCACTTAGGCCAGGTCTACACATCGCCTTTGTATCAATTTAACTCTGCTGGTTAGGGTTATCATTTCGTACTGAAAGTGAAAGTGGATCATTCCCTTGTGCGGACCCAGTTTTACTGGTACAAAGGTGTTTATACTGGTTATTCTCATAAATTTGGTTTCCACACCTATACAGTTAAGGTAGTACAAAAACTGGCTTGTAGACAAGCCCGTACCAATGCCATCAAGCCCTGGTTTCTAACTTTCATAGACTCATAGAGTTTACAGCCAGAAGGGCTCGTTAGATCAGTGGTTCACAATCAAGGATCTGGGGCCTTCTGGGGGGGCCGCGAGCAGGTTTCACGGGGCCGCTAAGCAGGGCCAGCATTAGACTTGCCCCACCACATCGGGCTAAAGCCCAGTTCCCTGAGCCCTGCCACTCAGGGCTGAAGCCGAAGCCTGAGCAGTGTACCTTCGTGGGGGCCCCTGTGACATGGGGCCCCAGGCAATTGCTTGCTACCCCCTAATGCTGGCCCCGACTTTTATATGCAGAAAAGCAGTTGTTGTGGGACAGGTGGACCTTGGAGGTTTTTATAGCATGTTGCAGGGGCCTCAGAAAGAAAAAGGTTGAGAACCCCTGCATTAGATCGTATTGTTTGCCCTCCTGTATATCACAAGCCATTAAATTTCACCCAGTAGCCCCTGTATTAAGCCCAGTAACTTGTTCCACTAAAGCATCTCTTCCAGAAAGCCATTCAAACTTAATCTGAAAAATTCAAGAGGTAGAGAATCTCCCGCTTTCCTTGCTGGTTTGTCCCAGTGGTTAATCGCCCATCAACAATTTGTGCCAGATTTGTATTTTGAATGTGTTCTGGCTCCAGCTTCCAGCCATTCATTCTTGCCTTTCTCAGCTAGATTAAAGATCCCTTTAGTACAGAGGTTTTCAAACTATGTGGTGTGCCCCCCATGAGGGCACGGAAGAATTTTTTGGGAGGGAGGGAACAGTGATGGTGGCCCCGTGTGGTGGGGTTCAGAGAGGGAACACCACCTCCCCCCCGACTCACTTCAGCAGGCCACCCAGCCTTGTGTGTGTCTCTTTTTGTCCGGGTTGGGGGTGCAACCAAAAATTGTAACCCAAAGGGAGGGGGTCAGCTGAAAAAGTTTGAAAACCGCTATACTAGTACCTGGTATTTTCTCTCCATGAAGGTACTTGGACACTGTAATTAAGTCACCTCCGACTCTTCTTTTTGATAAGCTAAATGGATCAAGCTCTTTAAGTCTTTCATTGCGAGGCATTTTATCCAGCTGTGAAATCATTTTTGTGGCTTTTTCTGTCCCCTGTTCAAATTTCCAGCATCCCTTTTACAAGGTGGACACTAGAACTGTAGAGAGTATTCTAGTGTCAATCCTGCCAATGCTGTATAAGTGACAAAGAGTCCTGTGGCACCTTAAAGACTAACTAAAATTTTTTTTAGAGCATAAGCTTTCGTGGGCTAATACCCACTTCGTCGGATGCATGCAGTGGACTGTATACTGTATATATGCTGTATATACTGTATATACAGTATATTGTATTGTACAGCATACTGTATTGTATACTGTATTGCATACTGTATACTGTATTGTGTATGTGTGCTGTATATTGTGTACTGCATTGTATACTGTATTGTACAGCATACTGTATTGCAGTATTGCATACTGTATTGTATACTGTATTGTACAGCATACTGTATATATGCTGTATATAGAGATCAATCAACTCCCTGCTCCTGTTAGCGAGTACCTTGTTTATACATCTAAGGACATTAGCTCTTTTTTGACACAGCATCACACCAGGAGCTCAAGTTGAATTGCTTGTCCACTATGACCCTTAAATCCATAGTTTCTGCTTTCCAAGAGATAGCCTCCCTCGTTCTGTATGTCTCCTGCGCACCTTATTACCAGTTGTGTAATTTAAGTGATTGGACTATAAAAAATTGCTGTGACTTCTCTGCTGATAGAATTTTGTTTGGAGAGACTTTTTAAAAATAAGTCTTGTTAATCAGTTATACTGTACACAAGTTTCTTATCTTGACCCTTATCAGTTGGTGGCTCTGGAAACAATGTGATGGGGATTCTTTCAAAAGTTTACAGCTGAACAGTGACTTAGTACAGCTTTGAAACTTTACTATGCAAAAGAAAAATGCTGCTTTCCCTTCATTTTTTAATAGTTTGTTTAACACAATACTGTGTATTTGCGCTTTTTTGGGGGGGAGGGGTCTCTGCTGCTGCCTGATAGTCTGCTTCTGATTCCAAATGATGGGTGTGGTGGACTGGTCAGTTCATAACTCTGGTGCTCTGAATGCTGAGGTTCTGTTGTGCTGTATTTACAGGTTTTTGTGACTATATATATTGGAGGTAGTTGGTTATTGTTTGGTTGCGGTTCCCATCAGAGGTGGATGCTGAAATAGCCCATATCTGATTTTAGTTCCCAGCTATTTTGCAGGCAACACACTGTGCAGGGAACATTAACTCAACTTAATGGCTAATTAAACATTAATTTGTGACAAGACTGGAGCATATTTTAAGTTAGTGGGGGGAATGGGCAAAGAAATGGCAAACTTTAACAGTGGCCATAATTATCAATAATGAGCCCTAATGGAATTTGTATTAATGCAAAGGAAAAGGCTGTATTCCTTGCCCCTGTGAAGTTAGCTAAAGTCACCAACAGTCTTGCTGGTTCAGAAGGGTTTTATGGCCAGCCCATGGGCTTCATCTCGCCCCATGAAGAGACTGGCGCATCGGCCTGCAGAAGACGTAAAGAAAAAGTGACACATTCCATTTTATATTGTATATTCTGCTGATGAACCAAAACGTTTTGTTAATTCAATTTAATTTCCAAGGACAAGCAGTTGTAATTCCACCCGGAGAATATTAAATTGCCTTAATGGAAAAATAAACTAGTTTTATTCCTCCCCACCCACATTTAGTTTTCAAACATCTTGATGTACCTTCTTCGTTTATTAATACACTTCTCAGCTCGCTGCGGATTTTGCCTCTGGTAGCATAGCATACACAAACATCCTGAAGCCTTGGCAAATTACATTGTGCTGCTGGGTCTGCTATTTGGGGGTTATACGGTCATCAGTAACTCGTGGAAACAAATGATACATCCAGAACTGTCCTACCGCATCCAGTACAGGGCAGATACTATTGGGTACGGGATCCAGAGCGTTGTCCTGGGTCCCTGGTGTGCTCTTTAGGGTGGACTCCGTTTCCTTATTTTGTCTGCTCAGGGAAATCACCGTGCAGTGCCTTTGTGGGGAGCCCTGCATGGGAATAGCTGTCCGAAGTGTTGTGGCCGCATCTGAATGGAGATCTGCCAGGAAAGGAGCTTGAGTGACTTTTCCCTGCTAAAATGGCCCTGAGGACTTAGGAGATGATGCGGCAGGTACAGGGGTTGTCATTAGTGCAGGGTGATCTGATACCGATGCGCATTTGAGAAAGGATTTCTTGGCTGCTCTCGAATTGATGACTGGCATCTAACTTTGAGCACTGGAGCTAATTCACAGAATGGCGCCAAAGCAACGTGTGTTCTGACGGCGTCATTCTGATGCAGGCAGGACGATTCCACACAAGAAGCTGGGTGAAGGGGGCACGGGAGGGTGTGCGTAACCTTGACTGTGCCCTCTTGTACGTGTGGGTTAGGATGGCCTTCACTCATGTGATGGCACCCAAGTCCCCCAAATCAGAGCTATATCTCATGTAACCAGATGGTGGCTCAGGGTTTGAGCTTATTGCAAAAGCTCATCAAGCTGCTCAGGCAGGACTTAGAGGCTCCTGCCGCTTCCTTTGTCATTTTATCTCTGTGTGGACGGGGAGGTGCCGGGGGGATGAGGAGAGCAGAATGGGTGAGACCCTGACCCTATTGAAGTTGATGGGAGTTTGGCCGTTGACTTCAGTGGGGTCAGGGTTTCACCCCTCCTGGTAGCAGCAGGATCAGGACTTTGAGAGCCACTCTCCTCCTCTCCTTGGTCCTGCTGTGTAGCCGGGTGTGGTGATGGGTTGCCTACCCCAAGACTTGAGGCCTGGAACCCAGCCACCACCCCGAGCTGCTTTGGCAGCAGGTGGTCGAAAGCTTGTGCATCTCAGCTCTCAGGGGCCATGAATGGCAGCTTGTGCTCTAAGCGCCAACAGCGAGTGGGGAATGGAGAGAGGAGGAGAGCAGAAAATGAAGGAGAAGGAGAGAAAAACGGGAGAGGGACAGAGAGAAGATGGAGGAAAACTAAAGGATCTGAGTCTTCGTGTGTGTTGGTTGAGGGGCAGGGGCAAGGGAGAGAGGGGCTTGAAACAACCAACGGCTGGGAACTCTTGTGATCCGTGTGAACCTGTGGTAGAAATGGGTCTCCTGCACTGACAAGGTGCACAGTAAATGTTGCTCTTGCTCCTTCGTTGCGACTTACGTATCCAGTTGGGAGCAGATGTTCTGGGCTCAGTGGCGGGGTGGACTGTGGAGGAGTCAGTGCAGTTGCTCCTGCCACATGGACCACCAGGCTGGCCTGGTGCCCTCGGCCCATCTCTCCCTACCAGGAACCGCTACTGTGCACTGAGAGCTAAGCTTTCAGCCCGGTTTCTTCTCTGGGCTGAAGGCTCTATAGCGAGTGCATGTCGGGTCCTGATACGGACTCTGGTGGATGCGAGGGTTAGCAAAGGAAAACCAGTTTCCATCAAAGCAGAGCGGGGATCGGCAGGGCTGGGGCCGGATTTATGTCACAGCTGCTGCAAGCCGCGCACCAAGAATTCACTTGCTGACAAACAAGTCAGGCTAGCAAGCCTCACTGCTGGTTTCCCTTCTGGTTGACCGAGATCTGGGGCATGTGGAATCTGCGGAAACACTCACAAGCAGGCGTGGAATAATTGATTGGGCCGGGTCAGACTGCATGCATAGTCTATTACTTCGGCTCGGTCAGATCAGAGACAACGCCTGCTTTTCTACCCACGTCCAGCAGGGTGGATGAAGGTGAAGGGTAGTGTCCCAAGGTCACCCAGTGAGTGGATGGGACGGAAGTAGATGACCAGTGCCACTAGCTCCCGGTCCTGCGCTTGCGAACTACTAGACCGAATTCTGACTGTTCCTAAAGAACTACCTCATTTCCATGCTGTTCCAACACGTTTTTTCCAAGGACCTTAAGCAAGGATTTGGCTCCATGGTAGCCTCATAAAACAGTGTGGCCAAGGCATGACAAAGAGCATTAGAAGAAAATTATTTTACCTCCTATTAAAAGTTATAATGAGGCAAATTCAGCCCATGTTTCTCAACACAACCACACCCACGCCGCCTTCTGGCCTGCCAGAAGCTGCTGTGCTATATATAGGAGGTGGCATTTTTCAGGTGAAATGTAAAAGAGAGATCCTGATCTCTCATGGTCATTAAAGATCCCATGGGCCTTAATGCAAGATTGTTAACACCATTGTCCTGTCCAGATTCCCAGCTGGGCAATGGCATTCTGTGTCCTGCAGATTCCCTTTGTGGTATCAGTTCGATACCATGTTCTTCCTTCCATCTTGTCCTTACCAGTTGCTTATGTGTTGTTCGGTGCTGTGAAATGACAGCCATGCCGCATTCCAGGGGTGGGGGCACAATTCCCTTGCAATGACATTCCCAGAGGCTGGTTTGAATGCCCGTGCTCTAACCATTGCACCCGGCCTGCTGCTAAAAGAATAGCTGCCTGCTCATTCATGCAGCCCCCTCCAAATTGCGCTAAGATAATTTCAGAATCCTTAAACAAACCTTCTAGAAGCCATAGCGGGGAATGTGAAATACAAATTAAAAACCAGACTAAATCCTTTTGTAACTCAGTTGTTCCCCCTCCCCGTCGTCCGTTCCCCCTCTCCTGTCCCCAGTCTGATTATGGTCACCAGCTATAATATGTCAGCATGTTTAGCCGTGCCTCACCTGAGGCTCTGGATTTGTTGCCAGGTGTGTGATGCGAAAGCATTTCCATGTGATGAAAATCAGAAACTGCATGCGGGATTGAGCCATTGAAATAGTTGGAAATCTTGTTCCTTACTCGGCTAGGTAAATCCCGGTGAGAAGACACTTGAAGAAAGACGCTCCAGTTTAGATGCGGAAATCGACTCCTTGACCAGCATCCTGGCTGACTTGGAAAGCAGCTCCCCATACAAGCCACGGACTCAACAGGTTAGTGTTTGAGCCCCTTTTTATGCCTGTCGAACTGTGTAAACTTTGAGTGAGAAATCTTGACTTTCGGAGTCAACTTGCAAGCCAGTCTGTATACACTGCGGGTACGCAAGCCAGTTTGTATCTTTATAGCATTCAGATGTACCTGCCAAAGGGACAACAGGAACATGGCTCTGGAAGGGGGACCTGTTCAGGTGCGACAGTGCAGCTCAGCAGACGTGTTTAGGTATCCGTGTGGAGCTGGCCAGAGGTGCCACCATAAACGTGGCATCCCATGTGCCACAATTTTCTTTCAACAGTAGCTGCTGAATTAAAAAACATGCTCAAAAGTGTGTTTTATCTGTCGCTCCTGGCAGCCTGACCCTGCTGTGTGAATATCAAGCTGTGTTCTTTTTGCTTTGTTGTCTAATCAACGGCAAATCTGTGATCTTCATGCTTGGATCATAGCACAGCTGTCAGTGCGGTTGATAAGCAATGATGCAGAATGGAACCTCGCTTACTCCTCCATGTTTAGATCGGGGTTCAGGGCTGATTTGTGTCCCTGTGATTCTGGGGACACCTAGGAAACAGATCTGCGCATGTTACATGATTTTTTTAGCATCTGGAAAATGACGCAGTAATGTCATTTCCGTGGGCTTGTTGATGTGGCGTCCAAAGACATCCTAAACCCAATAGCCGTCCAGTTGGACATCTCTTTTACTCTCTCTACTTACAGCTGCCACTGCATATTATGTATAGACGTGTTTCTACACATGTTTATGCAACTCTGTGTCTACCATACATGTGTATGTTTACATGACGGTGACTCTGATTAACCCCACAAAAGAAAGAAGAATCAGAGTTAGCTGATGCAGATGGTTGCACTGGGCAAAGTGTGGGTCTGTATTCCATTGCAATCATTTTAGGGTAGGGGCTCCGCCTCCTTACTCATTGCTGTAAATAACCTGGTAGAGTTAGAGTAGGTCTGTCCTTACCACAGTATATTGAGTAGACACTGTGCACCCAGCTAACGCCAGGGTAGAAAGCAGGAGAAAGGTGAGGCACAGCTTAGGTGAGTGGAGAAGAGTGCCCATGCCTGAACACCGGGGCGTGTACCTTACATGGCTCTCGACACACCCAAGAAGTGCCTCCCACGTCTACACTACTGTTTATAGCAGTTTAGTGTCCTGCTGCCTCCCCCGCACCATCGCCTTTGCCCGTGTCCTTCCCCTGCCAGAGTCTTTCAGTGCCACATGGAGCAACGCACACCCCATGTGCCGTCACAGGTGTAGACAGGGACTTTCAGAGCTAAAGTAATGTGGAAGTTACAAATGTGCTCAGTGCTGGCCTGCGTTCCCATTGGAGTCAATGAGAGCATTACCACTAACTTACTAGGACTGGAGTGAGACCAATGTTAAGTTCTCTTTAAAATCCCGCCTGCAGGGTTCCCTTTGCAGAATTATTGGCGTCCTGGCTTTCCTGGTTGGGGTGGATCCTGATACGGCCTCCTGAGACACGTGTCTCATTTTCATTGTAGCTGCATGGAGACAGCACTCATATGTGTTTACAGCCCATCCTCTAGTTTAGGGGTTCTCGAACCGGGGGTTGGGAGGTTATTACATGGGGAGCCGCGAACTGTCAGCCTCCACCCCAAACCCCGCTTCTCCTCCACCATTTATAATGGTGTTAAATATATTAAAAAATGTTTTTAATTTATAAGGGGCGTCACACTCAGAGGTTTGCTGTGTGAAAGGGGTCACCAGTACAAAAGTTTGAGAACCACTCCTTTATTTCCCTGCAAACAATCTAATTCAGGGTACTCTACCTACACTCCAGACATCATGAAGTAGTCTTGGTTTTTGGTCTTTTTCCTAATGTCAAGAGTTTCTTAAGATGAGTGACGGAAAGTTACAATTTTGCCTTTTGTAACGGGGGTTGTGTTCATGCTCTAGTATTCTGTATAAAACAGTTTGTATTTCTTTTGTTTAGATTAGGTGTTTTTTTGGGGGGTGGAGGTTGGGAAACACTTGGTGGGGTTGAACAATGTAAGAGATCTACTCTTATCACCGTAATTTATCCTCCTTCTGGGCTCTGAAATAGTGTGAAAAGACTATGACCTTGCATTATTTTGTTCCCATATTTTAAATAGGTCCTGGCAGTAGAAATCCCAAATTCAAATGCCACCCAATACAGGTTTATTTGGGGTTCTGTAGAGTTTGAGTACACAGCCCTAGTTGCAATGGAGTCGTGTAACTTATTCCAGTTTATAAAGTCAGCAACCCCGAGATCCTGTATCCCATTGGCAGGGTGCATAAGCTCACATTTTTCATGCCTGGGGTTACGGTGAGTGGCTATGTAGATATGTCTCTTGGGGTGTGTCTTCACTGCACAGTCCATCCTGGCTTTTACTAGGCCAGCGGGGGTGGGTTGGCACCTGAGCTCCACTTTAACCTCAGCTGGAGCCTTCCCACCTCTGTGGCAAGGACACGTGCAAAATCACTCAAGTACTGATAGTGCTCCAGTGGCTTCCCACAGTTCCCCCAAAGGGCAGATAAGTTCTCTTTGCAATTGATGCAAACGATCGGGAAGGAATCCCAGAGTGTATCAGCACAGGGAACCACGAGACATGCCCTCAGACACACACAGGTGAGTGCAGAAACAATGAGGATACACTACCCCGGGTAGAGCTCGTCTGGGGGGATGCTCGCCCAATGGGTAGGCTTATCTGGTGCCAATCACCTACACTAACTGTGCAGGGGAAACAGGCCCTTCAAGCTTTGGAATGGCGGGGTGATCTTACGTAGTGTGTTTGCTACTACAGCGAGGCACAGATAGAGTGGGTTGGCAGGCGCATTTCAGCTTTGCTATGGCGTGACCCTTCTTTTGTTCATTTTACGTTACACTTTTCAGTATTTATTAGTTAATGTAATTGTGCCCTGTGAAAAATACAATTACGCCGGCTATTAACAACAGCTGCAAGAAAAAGAAAATGCTGGAGTCATCTGCCGGAATCAAAAGGTACCTGAGTAAATCCTCCAAAGGTGGAACATAATGCAAGCCTTTGATGTTTGTCTTTATTTGATCTGCAATAAGTATAAAAAACCTAGTGACTCACTTGACAGCCTAGAGTAGGATAATAGTCTAGGTTCTAATGGTGAGACATCTCATCAGTAATGCAACGAAGTTACTGGCTCAGACCTTCACTTACCATTTCAAATGTGCCAGGATAATGGAAGCAGCTAGGAAACGGGAATTAGGGGTGTCTAGATGGGAGATTTTTCCAGTTATACTAATATAATTAAACCACAATAGTTATCCTATATAATGCTGCTGTGAGAACACACATTCCAGGTATAAGAGTGGGGTTTTTTTTCATCTTAGCTAAAACTGCTTCCAAAGAAGCATAACCTAAACTGGGAAAAGGCCCTTTTATACTGGAACCACGATGGAGGTTTTACTGGTATAACAATAACAGTTTAAATCCACACCCTACCTTATACGGGTATGACTTCATGTGTAGACAGGCCCTCAGTCTTCTATGCAAGTGTCTGATGTCAGAGGGACATTGTGAGTCATGGCGGCAGAATCTGGTCCTAACTATGTAACATAGGTTAATCTCCTGTCGCATGGAATTCCCGTTCAAAAAGCACCCGTGGGAGACGCGCTTACATGCAAATCTTTAAGGTGTTTGACTTGGTACCACACAACATTTTGATTAAAAAACCTAGAACGATATAAAATTAATGTACATGCATTAAAGGCCTTAAAAACTGGCTAACAGATAGGTCTTGAAATGTAATTGTAAAATGGAAATCGACATCAAGTGAGTGTGTTTCCAGTGGGAACCTGCACGGACCAGTTCGTTGCAATACAGTATTTAACGTTTGTATCAATAACCTGGAAGAAAACATAAAGTTGGCAGAGGAACAAAAATTGGGGAGGTGGTAAATCGTGAAGAGGACAGGTTGCTGATTTAGACTGATCTGGACTGCTTGGTAAACTGGGTGGAAGCAGAGATTAATGGATTCCATGACCAGAAGAGACCAGTCTAACCTCCGGTATAACACAGACCAGAGATTTCACCCAAAGTAATTCCTAGAGCATAATTCTAGAAAAATTCCAAACTTCATTTAAAAATGACCAGTGATGGAGAGGCCACCACGACCCTTTGTGAATTGTTTCAGTGGTTAATTACTCTTGCTGTCAAAAATGTGCAACTTATTTCCAGCCTAAATTTGTGTAGCTTTGTCTTATACCCATGATACCTTTCTTTGCTAGATTGAAGAGCTAATTGTTGAATATTTTCCCCTATAGACTGTAGTCAAGTCAATCCTTACCCTTCTTAGTTAAGTCAAATAGATTGGCCTCTTTGAGTCTATGAGTGTAAGACATGCTTTCTAATCCTTAGTTATTCTTGTTGCTCTTCTCTGAATCCTCTGAGATAGATCAGTATCCCTCTTGAATTGGGTGTTCCAGAACTGGACACAGGATTCCAGCACCATTCATACCAGTGCCAAATAGAGAGATTAAACAACCTCTTTACTCCTACTTGAGTTTCCCCCATTTATTTCTCTCATTAGCTCTTTTGGCCTCAGAATCACACTGAGAGCTCACATTCAGCTTATCCACTGCTGCCCCCAAATCTTTGTCAGCATCACTGCTTCCCAGAATAGAATCTATGGATAGGACATCTTGTATGTTTGGCTACACCCTTTGCTCCTAGATGTTTACATTTACATTTAGCCCTGTTAAGATGCATATTGTTTGCTTGTGCCCAGTTTACTAAGTGATCCAAATTGCTCTGTATCATGGATCTGCCCTCTTTGTTACTGACCATCCTCATTTTTGTGTCATCTGGAAAATTTATGTGGGATGATTTTATGATTTTCTTCCAGGTCATTGATAAAAATGTAAAATAACATAATGCAAAGAACTGATGCCTGAGGGATCACGCTGGAAACGTACTTGCTTGATGACAAGTCCCTGTTCACAATGACATTTTGAGACTTATCCGTTAGCCAGTTTTTAATCTATTTAATGTGTGCTGTGTTAATTTATGTGTTCTAGTTTTTTAATCAAAATGTCATGTGTCTTGTCACCAAGACAAACACCTTATAGAGTATATTATATTAACACAATCTCATACAAAAAACATCAGGCTAGTTTGACAGGATCTATTTTCCATAAACCCATGTTGATTTGCCTTAATTACATTACCCTCTTTAGTCTTTATTAGTCAAGTTCTGAACTGGCTGCTGCATTATATTACTCGGGATGAATGTCAGGCCTACAGCCCCATAATTACTTAGGACATCCCATTTACCTTTTTTAAAAAAAAATTGGCACAGCAATAGCATTCTTCTCAGCTGCTGGAACTCCCCCAAGACTTGTTAACAATCAACTTTAATTGTCCAGCTCTTGGATGTAAGTTATCTTGACCTGCTGAATTGTCTAACTTTTGGAGCTTCTGTTTAACATTCTCCAGAGATACTAGTTGAATGAAAAGTGTGTTATCACATATGATGAGACAATATTTTCCGTTGTTTTTCCCAAATAGGGAACAAAAATATTGACTGAACACTTCTGCCTTTTCTATATTATTATTGATAATTCTGCCACTTCCATTTAGTATTGGACCAATACCATTGTTGCAATTCTATTTGTTACTAATACAATTTAAAAATCCCTATTATACTTAACTCTGACCACAGATTTCTCCTTGTCTCTTTGCTTCCCTTATCAATTTTCTATATATAAACAATACACATTTTAACACGAGTGAATGTACACATCTAGGAGCAAAGAATGTAGTCCCTACTTACAGGATGGGGGACACTGTCCTGGGAAGCAGTGCCTCTGAAAAAGACAGAAGGGCCGTTTGCTAAACATGAGTTTCCAGTGCAATGCTGTGGTCAAAAGAGCTAATATGATACTGGAATGCAAAAACAGGAATATCCAGAGTAAAAGAAGTAAGTGGCACTAGTGCGACTGCTGAAAGGAATTCTGTGTCCAGTTCTGGTGCTTGGAATTAAGGATTTTGATATACTGAAGAGGGTTCAGAGAAGAGCCATGAGAATGACTAAAGGATAAGAAAGCATACCATAAAGGCAGAGGCACAAAGAGCTCAATCTATTTATCTTAACAAAGAGAAGGTTAAGGCACGACTTAATTACAGTCTGTAGGTATCTGTATGAGAAAAATGTTTAACAATGGGCTTTTCAGTCTAGCTGAGAAAGGTATAATGTGATCCAGCGGGTGGAAGTTGAAGCCAGACAAATTCTGACTGGAAATACGTTGTAAATTTTTAATGGTGAGGGTAATTAATCATTGGAACAATTTACCAAGGGTCATGGTGGTTTCTCCATCACTGACCTTTTTGTAAATCAAGACTGGATTTTCTTCCTAAAAGATCTGCTCTAGGAATTTATTTTGGGGAAGTTCTCTGGCTTGCAATATCCAGAAGATCTAACTAGATGATCACAGTGGACCCTTATGGCCTTGGAATCTGTGAATTATGGCATGGACCTTAGAGATGCTAAATGAATGGGAATAGTCAGTACTGGGTGTTCAGGACTTCTCTGGGACTTTCATTTGATGTGCTTTGAGACAAATCTTGATCCTGTTGAAGTGGGCAGCACACTCCCATTGATGTCGGTAGGAGCAAGATTTGACTTTTAGGTTGGTGACTCTTAAAGTAACGCTCAGTTGTAGTAGCACGTCTATAGCTTGTGGGCATCAATACTGGTATGTCCTCAGACTTTTGATTCAGCTGGCGTGCAGAGGTAGAGCACATCAGCACTTCTCTGATGGTGAATTTTAAGCTCTGGTTTTTAAAAAATCAACTAACGTATCATTTGTGCAGGGATTGGCAGCTTTCTGAAAGTGGACATATTCAAGATTGTCTTAATGAGTGTGCTGGCAAAGTGCCCGGAAGAAATATCTTTTACAACGGTGTGAATTACCCCCCATTCATCCCAATGATGTGTTGATTCTGAAACCTAATGATGATGATTTAACTGCTTGTAATTTTTAGCAGCAACATCCAACTTCCCAGAAATTATAGATGGAGCATGAGGTTGTGGGTGACGGATGAGTACCACCACTCTGTTCCTAGAGCTCCAGATCTGTATCTGGCCTAATAGTAAAACCGCAGATAGATTTTAAAAAAAAAATACAGAAGAAAAATCTCTTAAACTTTTTAGCAGGGATGTTGCCTTGCCTCTAATGCCCTGAGAGCTATTTGCAGGAAATTCAGGCAGCCCTGAAATTCCTATCTCCAAATGCAGAATTGCATCAATCACTTGAACTGTTTGTTTGGCAGGTGCTTTGATATTTGTCCCAGAGTTAACACTCTCCAGAGGCATTGCTGTTGCCATAGTTCTCATTCCACCATCTAAGTTTTCCATGTACACCGACACACATCTGCAGATAATTATGCATGGGGCTAGTATGTTCACAAGTACCTTGGGTATATGTATGAATTTTCAGGCAGTACTTTCAGCCCTGTGTGTATTTGGATCATGGCCTCTCTCTATAGGAGAGAAAGTCTTCCTTTGCTCATCAACTCCAGCCTGCACCAGCTAGCTAACTGACGCTGTTCTGATTAGCAGATGCTTGAATCTGCTGCATCTGTTGGTATGTATTAGAAGTTAATCCTTTTGATAAGAGCATGTCTGTTAAGATTTTTTAATTTTTTTTCCCAAATCCCAGATTATCAGATGGTCACAGATGAACCAGATAAGAATGACCTTTCCGTAATGTTATTCCCTCCTGTTGTACTACTGTCAGTGTGACAGTAAAGTACCTCTATCCTATCTATTTTTTTCAAATCCAAAATCAGGGTCACAAAACCCTTTTCCCCACCCTGCTCGTGAAATAGCATTTAATGCCTCATATCCGCTTCATTTTTGCATACGTGTTTGGTTACAGATTCAGATGAAGCCGAGTGTAGAATATATTGTGTTTTATAATCTATGCTGTCATCTCAAATTTTCTATGTGGATAAGGATAAATGTTGACTCTGGGAACTGTGATAAAAACTAAATGGTACCTCATGATTTTTTTTTTTAATTTCCGCATTCATTATTATTTTCTTGTGGGTGGTTTAAGAGCATGTCCCTTACCTTTTTAAGCAGCTCAAGGTATCCCGTATGTTGTCAAATTTTGTTTCATAGCTTTTATTTTTCAGTGGCACCAGCGTACTCTTCATGAGCCCCTTAAGAAATGAGTCACTCATTACTCCAGCATAGGTTTTGTGATATGCCATTTCATTAATAATACTGAAATCTCTCTCACCCTGAAGGTGCTCATAGCGTTTCATAAACTATGTATGCACAATGCCATCAAAATGCAGCCACCTCTGGGGTGGAAGGCAGCAGATAGCCAGTGCACAGCACACTATTTATCTACTTTTAGGGGCTGTTGCATCTGAGTGTTTCACATACATTAACAAATTTACCCTCCCAACATCCCTGTGAGGTAGGGAAGAAATGTTTCAATTCTGCATGTGGGGAAACTGAGGCACAGTGATTATGTAATTTGCCCAAGTTCACACAGTGAATCAGTCACCACTGGAACTGAAACCAGCTCTCCAGAGTCCCAGTCTCTTAACTCTAAGCTTATATTTCCTCTCATCACCCTTTGCATGATAGGAGGAGGAAGAGAGATTTTGGCTAAGAACATCTGGAAAAAACCTGGGACCTGTGGTAGAGCAGGAAACTACACGCCCATCTCTCACATTTCCATCTTTCCTCTCACTGTCCTCCCTGACAGTAAGTCCATCTTCTGTAAATCCCTCCTCTACCCCCTCACTTGATAGACAGTGGAGCAGTCCTTGTTTCAGCTGAGGTGAAGGGAATGCAGAAGAGTTGGAATCAGGGCAATAAAGGAGAATAACAGCCAATCAGCCAGCTGTGCAGTTCTTCCACCAGACCTTGCTATCACTTGCATAAATAGACATGATACATTTATAGCCTGAGCGCATATCAGAGTTGTTACAAGAGGTTCCCAGTCCAAAACAGTTAAAGTATGAGGCAAATGCAGCTGTGGACAGTTTTAAGGGGCATCTGTATGGGGTTTTTTGGTCATTGATTGCCTTTTACTTGCTTGCCTACAACCTATTGAGATATGACTGCAGAGCTGAACTGCCTTGTCTCTTTCTGTATATTAGAGCTGCATAGACTAATAGACTTTAAAAAAATGACACAGGGAAGTTATGGATCGATGGATCCTCACTGTAGCTCTTCTAATAACTGTAAATTATTCCAGCCTGCTGGAAGTTTCATTCTACAAGAGAGAGAGGACATTGTTTGTTTGATTCAGACTTTCTGTTGCAGCAAAATTGAACAAGGGGATATATATATATTTTGGCTTGGAAGTAGTTCTGATTTTTCACAGCCTAGCATTGTCAGCTTTTGTTCCATAAAACAGCACATTGACATAGCCTACAAATCTTAGTTAGCATGTATTATTACCATATTGTGTTTCAGTAGGGAGCAAACTTCTAAGTGGAAGAAACAGACCTTGAAAGGGGGAAAATATTATACTCAAGGAAACCTACTTCACCGCTAAAAGCCCGCACTCCAATTCCCTGTCATTTCTACATGAAATCAATAATGCTTTGGTCCAGCAAGTATCAATGTCTTTGCTTTGAAATCCATGGGAGAAATGGCTCTGCTCAGAAAATGAGATTTTGAAATGGTTGGTGAAATATCTCTCTCATTGTTTGCAGTCTGAGATGTAGTTTCATTTCAGTCTCAAACTGTTCCTGGTATCCAGACCACTCTATCAAAGTTTCAGCTAGGAGTGTGTCTAAGACACCGAAACAGATAACATTGTAGGCATGTAGGAAGGTGTATACAGCTGGCAGCATGATTTGTGGATTTTTCATAGCTTTGCAGGCCAGGTGTTGTTATGATAATCTAATCTGACCATACCTCTTGCAGAATACAGGCCAGAGACCCAATGATTTCTACATCCAACCCATAACTTGTGGTTGAGCCAGAGTTTATATGTGGGCTGGGAGATGGAGACGCTTCAGAAAATACCTGAGTATGTATCTCTCAACTTGGAGTGATTTTCAAGTAGTAGATTAATTAGCACATTGCTGTCATTAGAAATCCTTTGCCATGGAGAAATATCATGGTTGGCACACCAACAACCATTCAGAGCTTCACGGTGATACGAAGAAAAAGTTTTTAATTCCCTATTCCAAAAACAGTAACACTATGACTAATGGGGAGTCTCTGCTAGCAGTACAGGGTCTTTGAGACCCAGGGGAGCAGTTCTGATTCCACCCAGCAGAGGGCAATAGTATACATATGCATAATGGCCAGTTAGTGACATGATCATCAAGGGCAGGAAAAGAAGATTTGGTTTGTTGACACCTTGATATAAGGGAAGGCTATGAAACAGCTTTGCATTTTATGGGGGATATCTGTAAGATCAGGATCATCTTCACATAGCTTTGGAAAGAAATGTCCAAAGTGCAGGACTGAAGCAATTTGGTTCAGAGGGTCAGAAGGTTTCCAGGAGGCCCCAGGAACAAAGAGCAGTCACTTTCTAAATTAACCCTTTCCATTTAAAGAGAGCAGTGTGAAAAATGGCGAAGAATATGCGTTAACTGGAGTCTTCTAGGCTTAGTCTCACTTATATGAAGTTGGCTCTTCGAGTCTGGCTTCTCCATTCCAGTCTGTCTTGAAGCAGTTCCTCAGAGACTCCACAGCTAATCAGATCCTTTTAGATGACATCCAACTAGCTTTGGTTTTCCAACTCTTCTCTTACCTTCCACTTCTAAGTTTAACACCCTGTTTCCTGTTTATTCTTTTCATCTTTTTATATGCTATCTAAGCCTGGATCCCCTCTGCTTTTATACAGCTGGTGCCACCTTCACGCTTCCCCTGATTTGTTCATTCTGAACATGGTCCGTCCATATAACTACAAGCCTCCATCTTAACAGTTTCATTTCTACTCTGTTCAAGATCTGTTCCTATCTTTTTCTCAGTGCCCAGCATAGGGAGTCATACAAAAGTGCAGGCCTAATTACTGCCTGGTAGGTCTTACTTTTCAATTTGATAGGCATTCCCCTAGTGCAGATCATTCCACTCACTCCTCTCTGTGCCTTTCTTGTTCTGTTTATGCATTAGTTGAATTATTTGCCCGGTATTTTAGGGTTGGTGGATCTCACAAGACTGAGATTAGCAGCAGAGCAAGCTATGATTTCAGGACCCCTCAACAAGGTTTTGCAACAAATAAGCTAAATTGAGGGTTAATTTCTTTTCTCAAAAGATTTTAATGGCACATAATTGGCATAACTCACATAGCTTACCCATGGCTTTGCCAATGGTGTAATGGGATCATCCCTAACTAATGGCAATAAAATTTTAGTGAACATACTGCCATTATATGTTGCGCATACCTGAGTGTGAGTTCACAATACACGTGTGTGGGTTTGCATATGAAATACCCCATGCTATATGGCTATATGGAACACAGTTTAGTTTGGCATGGCATCTTTCCTATGGGCCATATCATAAAACACTTTACAGTTACTGTAAATACTATAATTGCCTAATTGAACTAGATATTAAGAGAAAAGGGGGAGATGTCTGAATATACCTAGGCAAGGAAGGAAAAACATTTTCAGGCAGAATCTGAAATGAAGTGGGACATTTGGTGAGTAGGGTTTACAGAAAGGTTGCCTAGATGATGGGAACTGCAGAGGAGAAGGCACTTGAACCAAAAAAATGCACAGATAGCTTAATATGTCACGTCCATTTGCACTTTATGCCCCCTAGCCCTTTTCCCCCAAGAAGTAAAGCTAAATTATGCCCTATAATACACTCTTCAGTGCTTTCTCATGTCCAGTTTTAAATAATTCAAATGAAAGGGCTTCCATGGTTTCCCTTGAGAGACTGCTCCAGATTGTAATGGATACCTCAGTTAGGAATCTTTATTGATAGTCAACTTCACTATTTCTTGGATTAATTGAATCTCATTGTTTTTCATTATAGTTCCTGGCGCTTGCCCTCTCTCTCACACACATTCACGTGCTCTACAAGGAGTTTTACATTCCCCACTACAAAGCTGTAATAAAAGGACTGACAGCCTGGATCTGTAATATGCCTGACCTGACAATTAAGCAAACTTACGGCTGTGTCAGCCTGCCAGATGGATCATCGACTCGCAATGTAACGTGTGTTGCTTCCGAATGTACTGGAGTGCTGCTTCCTATTTTATGTTTGCTGAGTCTGAGAGACAGGGAGAAGAGCAGTTTGACTGAACTAAACCCACTCATTTAGAGTGTATTTAAGGACAGGGATGTGTGACAGAGAGAATAAAATCCGAGGGCCCTAGTCCGTGTTTATTTTAATTCCAAACAATAGAGGAAGGAGAGACATAATATTTAAATCCATAGCTTCAGATGTCCTCTGGTCTTAAAGAAATAGTCAAATCCTGCAGGACCTTACTTGGGTTTTACTCAGACAAAATGACCAGTAGCAGTGGGCTGCCCCTTTAAGAGCCAGGGCATCAGTAAACCCTGTTAGATTATCAGTCCCAGCCGGGAAGGATCAGATGATCCTGGGCAGACAGACTCATGCTAGAGGGGCTCCAGCTAGCATGCCAAAAATAGTTGTGTGGATATTGCTGCTCGGGCTAGTCCCCTGAGCACAACCCGCGCCCCCCCCCCCCCCAACCCCCTAGGCTTGAACATGGGTGCATAGCCCTAGTCGTGCTGGGGCTGCATCGTCCACACTGCTAATGAGTGCCAAGGTGTGAGTGTGTCTGCCTGGGCTGGGAGGCTGTCTCCCTGCTGCAGTGTAGACAGACCCTAGGTGGCAGAGGCAGCTCAAGAAGGTATAGGGGGAAGATGGACTCGTGCAGTGGGGGGTTGAAGGGAAGGCTGTGTTCTCCTTTCAGCTGCGAGATAGCCCAGAGGAAAAACTTCTCAGTGCTCTACCCCTAGGTGGGCAAGGGAACTACTTTTGTTTCAGTGCTTTGCCTAAGTTTTATGTTGAGGAATAAAACCGTGCCCTGAAAGTGTCTTGGATGTGGCCATGGGTCCTTCTTGGGCAGTGGAGACGGAGCAGCGAGCCGTGCTCCCCAAGAGGTCAAGGAGAGCTTTGCCTGGGTAATGAATGTAGGGCTTGATCTCGTAAGAATGAGCACCAATAATATGGAGCATTGCTATTCCTAATCATTGCATCTGAAACTTGCTAAGGAACTTAAGGACAGGAATGTTTGTTATCGAATAGTCAGCCCCTTGCACTCGAGTTCCCGTTCACTAATATCAGTGCCATCTTGATACTTAGGGTGGATGGCCTTGTGATTAAGGCTCTGCCTTAGCACTCAGGAGATTTGCATTCAAGTCCCTGCTCTGTTACAGACTATCTGTGGTGCATCTACACAGCAGTAAAGCCCCCGTGGCAGCACGCCTCACAGTCTGGCCCTTGCTTCGGCACTCCAAAGAGCAGCATAGACGGTCCCACTCAGGTGGGAGCCCGGGCTCTGAGACCTGGTGAGGGAGGAGGATCTCAGAGCTCAAGCTGACCTGCTCTTCGGGGCAGGGACTGTGTCTCACTGTGCATCTGTGCAGCACCTAGTGGAGCTCTGCTTTCATTAGAGAGTCTCCACGCACTGCTATAATACTCCTAGTACATATCTGGCCTTCTTGAGCCCTGGTCTCCTCTTTCTCTTGGTTCCATCAGCTCCACAGGCTTCATCCCACCTAAGTTAGGCTCCTGTGCAATGGTGAGCTGCTTTGCAGCCTCTCTCTAGGTCTCCCAAAAGCTTGTTGTGGGCCTGCACGGCTGTCCGGGAGCTTTGTGTACAGTTACATATTTAAATAGTCCTGGCTAACGATCAGGACAATCCTTAGCCGTGCGTCCATTGCCTTTTGTCTCTCTGACGTGTGGGACTTCCCAAGGCGCTGTTGGGGATGTCCAAGTTGGTGTCTCCTTTGAATTGCCTCAGGGTCTCTGCCGTTCCCGAGAAATCCAGACCTGGTCCTGTAAATATTTACGCACCTGAGGAGAACTTTGTACTCATGAGCAGTCCCACTGAAACAAATTAATGGGATTACTCACATGCATGGATCTGCAGGTTGAGTAGACTTGAAGGAGTGTCTTGGAGGTGTTTTGTCTTCTGTCGCGGCATTTCTCTCAAACCCTTTCAGTTCTGGCTGCTGGAAAGTGCACACAGAGCCCGTGTCTGCTTCTGGCCTGGCTATGTAAATGAGAGTGTCAGAGCTCTGCTTTCTTCACCCTTATATGAATGCTGTTGAAATGCCAGCCCATTGGCCTCTTATATTCTGCAGCTGAACTTGCTGGGATGTATCCGGTCCTTAGGGGGCCTCAGTAGAGTACATTTTGCTCCATCCCCCATTTTTACATCCCCTACCTTCAGGAGCAGCAGTGACAGAAGTTTGCCATCTGGGGAAGTACCTACCTGGAAGTATGACTCAGCTCATGCCCTGTTTCTCGGTATCTATCTGTCAGGCACCACTGTACCAAATCCTGAAATTAAGCAATTTTCTGTTCAATGCCTATTCCTTTCTGAGCACTCGTTGTGGTTGAACTACAAAAATGGGGACTTCCAGCTTTCACTGCTTGACCATCACATCTGAATCAGCTTTTGGACATTTATTATTTATTTAAAAAATATCTGATGGTTTAGAAGCAATGGAGGAGAATGGCGATTGACATTAGCTGTGTTTTGTAATTGTGCTCAGTCTGATTCAACATCTGACATTTTTTCTGGAGTAGTCTTTCTGGTGCACCCTTAATCTCAAAGGGTTTTGAAAACATTAATGACAGAAGCATGATGCCACTTTCTGGTGGGGCTTTTGTATGTTGACACCTCATGATTTCAAAAGACAATGTTCACAGGCAGTAGTTCCCGGCTACCTGCGTGAAATAGGATGAGAGGCACCTGGTTGTATTTTAGACAGCATTAAGATGCACATCAGACTGGACACCAAAGGATGTTTGGTCTAGCAATTGTAGCAAGGAACTGGGACTCAGATTTTGTTGTTCTGTTCCTAACAGTTGCCAAATTCAGTGAGATCATGGGCAAGCTTTTTAAACTCTCTAGGACATGGCTCCCCCTCTGAAATGAGGATGATTATAATTACCTACCTCCTATGAACATTAGGGTGATAGATGGAAAACACTTCAAGAACCTAGAATGAAAGATGAAAGCACAAAATATGCTTTGTTTAGCTCAGCCTACATAAAATCTGACTCTTGCTGGGGAAAGTCAGTAGATCAGTTACTTTATTTTTAAGAACTGACCCTTGAGTTTGTATCAGTGAAATCAGAATCAGGCTCTGAGATCAATTATTTAATATTTCCTGTCATTGATTGTGTGAAGTCAACTTGATTGCAAGTTCTGTGGAAAGAGAGAGAGAGAGTGTGTTAAAACTGGGGCACTTCCGAGATTCATATGCTGTATCTGAGGATATGGATAGATTTTGTGCTGTATTATAATAGCTAGATGTGCAATGAAATAGTGAAATGTATACATACTTTTGACTGTTAAAGGAAAAAGTAGAGGTTTGGGATACTTCATGTTGAAATAACTAACATTTATTTCGTTCTTTCTCTCTCCTCAGGAACTAAAATGTTCTGTATTGTTTTGTGGCTGTAGCGGGGGCCTGTAGAGAGAGAGCTTGAGAGAGAGCGCTCATGTATAGAAATCATTGTGTCATGAGGGAGGGAGCTCAACAAAGCTAATTATATAGACACTCCCACTCTATTACCCTTGAAAGAAATTGAGCCCAACATTCTGCTCTTAAGCTCGTTAAACTATTCTTTTTGGGTGCAAGGATCTTATTTAGGAAATGAAACAGCTACACTATGTAATCAGAGCAGAATTGGAGCAAATTATTGTATTTACCCATTTGATTAGGTATTAAAACAGCTACTTAAGTCCCCATTTAAAATCTGCTTAGCAGTTGCACAGTGGTGCTAACTGGAGGCCCTAATTAGAAGAGGAAAATATTATAATAGTCCAATATACTTTTTAAAAATGGTGTGACTCTTCTCTCTTGTTGGTCAGGGCCAGACTCTTTCGGCTCCCGGGGGAGTCTCATGATGGGGGTGGCAAAAAAGAGTAGGAGACTCCTGCTGCAGCAGTGAGTTTCGAACCTTTCCATAGCAGCTGGTCAGCCTGGACTAGTGCTAAAAGAAGTTGCACCCTCAAAAAGGCACCATTCCCCGTAGCCACCATTCTGCGGAGGCATGGCAGCCGCTGGTATACGCTGCCTACCAGTCCCAACTCCCCAGCTGTGGTTACCAAACCACCACCTAGCCCTCAGTTTGCATTGCTTAGCAGTGTGAATATTAATCACTCTCCCATCAATCTGTCACCCTTCTGTGCATGATACACACACAAGGGTACCCTGCCTTCCCTGTAACATTCATCACCTCCTCACCATTGATCTGCCTGCAAAGGCTTGGAAATATGCAGTTACTGAAGGTGTTGTTTCCCACCCTTATTCACAAAGCAAGAGAGTTTACCAGCAGAGTAGACGTCCCAAAGGCAGCAAATTCTCTACCCACTAGTTTTGTGGTACAAAACAGCCACCCTGGTAGTGTTGGCACAGTTTTCAAGTATATAATATACTATAGAGAGACTAGATAACAGCCAGAATAACACAGCTCATGTTGATCGGGCCAATTTATGACAGCAAAGCAAACTCAGTTGTGGGAAGACGACTTGCCATTCGAATGTGTTGGGCCATGTCTGGACAGCAATGACAGACACCCAGCAAGTGTTAATTTTGCTAGTCACCCTTAGTGACCACAAAATGTCAAGAAAGGAGTGACTGGAAAAGAGCAGTGCTGAGGAATAAGACAATGCTTCATTCATTCTTATGCTGTCTGTTGTGAATCACTAAATAAATAAGTCTGGTTTGTTTGCTTTGGGCTGGTGTCTTTTAGCATTCCAAGTGCTGTTGGTCAATCTACTGAATTTCTTACTCCATTATTGGGTCTGATGGTAATTCCTTTTATCTCATTGATTTGAGGAACGGTAAGGGCTAAGAAATACTGTAATTGGCAAATCCATATTCATTATTCAGATCATATTTACGTACACTGGAAGCGCTTTGAGGAAAGGACTGTCTGTTTATACGGTGCCTAGCACAAAGGGGTTCTGGTCCATAACTGGAGCTTCTAGACACTATGGTCACAGAAATAATACTACTAATCATTAATAAGAACAGGGAAGCTTTGTGAGAAGGGTCACTAGCTGCTCCCAGTTTGAAGGAGTTCATCCTTTTACAGTTGTTCGCAAATGAGGGCAACTCATTTGGATAACCTCAAATCCATCCCACTCGCCCCACCCGGGACAAATGCTTCCAAAAGTGACCTGCTGCCAAATATTTTTTGTTCGAAAGAACAATCCCGGCACTTAAAAAAGCTGTAACTGTTACAATGCCTGGTCATGTGCAAATCAAGACGCACTGCGTTCAGTTCCTCCTCTTCCTCTGTAGATGGTGCTGGCCAGCGTGGGGTACTGGTACCCCTGTTTGGGCGCTGTGAAGTTCCTAAGATGCCACATGTTCAGAGCATCACAAAGCTGTCTCAGAGATCAATTCACAGAGGTACCCAGATATGCAGCGATGGGTACCCTCAAAGTAATCTCCCTAATTTGGGGTGACAGTAAGCCTTCCTTTGCAGTACTCCTGGAACACTTACAGCCTGTATGAAATGTGTTGGTGGGGCTTAGGTCATTCTCCACCAGGATGGGGTGACTACATCACAGCTCCAGGGGGCGGGAAAAAACCCAACCCATCTGATAGTCCAGGCAAGTATGCAACAGCAGTACTTCCTCTTCCTCTTAGAGGTCTGGAATTGCTAGGGCCTTGAGGAGTGATCTCCAGAGAGGGTTAGAGGACTGTGATGGAGCAGAAGCATTGGCCATTCTGTACCTGTTCTGCTGAGAAAAAGACAAAGGACTTCGGTCTCCAGGGCGCAGTCAGTCCAGCACTGTTTCACCGCACTACATTTTAAAAGGAGAGGAAAGGGGACGCATTAGGCTCAGCATATGTTATATAAGTTTGCGAGCTAGTGAACAAGCACATCATGAGACAAAAGTTAGAAGTGTGCTGTAAATTTTAACACCTAATTCCATTTTCAGTGGCATGTAGATACCTGGAATTGAATGGAGCCGTTCCGTAGGGTGGCGTGTTGCTGTAACTACCGTGACCCCACCTAGCTGGGGGGAAGAAAAGTGTTTGAGAAGGCAGAGGATGTTGGTGCTTTCTTGACTTGAGTGCGGCAGGATGGTATTAAAGGTCTGGTCTCTCTGAGGTGTGACTCCTACCAAAGTCAAAGGGGATGCTCAGCGTCTTTGACAGTTCGTTCTCTTGTCAGAGAAATAGATGCTGTCATTTGCAGACTTCCCTAAGCCTTTGACCCAGCAAATAGTTTGAATAGGTGCTTTAAGTCCCACAGACATCAATGGAACACTACCAACACATGCTTACGTGCTCTGTTGAATCAGGGCCTGAACCAGAAGCCTGCTATTGGAGTCTGTGTACATCTACAGAGTCTCATGGGCAGGTATGACTTGCTTTTCTCACCCCCCCAGACTGGACTGCTGCCCAGCCCTCTGACAAGTGGAACTGTTGCCAGACTGTCTGTACTGGTACACTAGTCCAGTGTCCACACTGACGCTGCACCGGTAAAACGAGTAGGTGGTAGACCGTGTATGTTGTTCAGAGAGGGATTTTGAGCCCCTGGTGGAACATCAGGGTTTCACCTACAGGACTCAAAGTTGAGTGTAGACACGCATAGAGATGTGCCATAATTACGTAAGTCTTACCAGTAAAACTTTCCCGTCTGGACCTCTCTCTCTGACCATGAGGCTGCCAATTTCTTTGGTTTCCTTGACCTGCTGTTGCGTACTTGCCTGGACCATCAGTCTCAAACTTGCTTCTTCAGCCTCCTTAAACCCATGATGGACAGTATCCCCTGCGCCTCCACGAGAGCTCAAGTGGCTAGGGTGACCAGAAAGCAAGTCTGAAAAATCAGGACAGGGAGTGGGAGGTAATAGGAGCCTATATAAGAAAAAGACCTAAATGTCGGGACTCTCTCTATAAAATTGGGACATCTGTTCACCCTACAAGTGGCCCTTTGTCACATGGGTACTGAATGACAAACCCAGTGACCTTATTTCTCTGCCGCTTGTTCTGGATCTTACACAGAACCTTTTGCTTCCTGCTTTCCCTGTGCAATAGTTGCTTCAACTCCCTGTGTTATTTGCCTGAGGAAACGCAGTGTTGTTGTTAGGGCACATCTGGGAGCTGGGACAATTAGGTTTTATTCCTGGCTCTTTCACTGATCTGGCCAGAGGGGAAGTCATGACCTCTCTATGCTGGAGCTCACTCCGCGGTAAAATGGCTGTAATAACCTATACCTGCCTCCCGGGGTATTTGTTAGGATGAATTATTTGAGAGGCTCGGATGACAGGAGTTCCACACATGCAGGGTGTTGTTGTCCTGGCCCTGATCCTGCAAGCGTTCAGAGCTCCGCTTAGCTTTGAAATGAGTTTCAAGCACTTGTATGACTGGGACCTGCACATGCAAACATCCTCCTGTCCTGCCCTGCCCAAGGAATGCACAATATGTCCCTGTCATGGCTTCCTCTCTGTCCAAATGGGCATCGCTTTCATTTGCAGACAGCACAAAAGCCATTCCTGTGGAGACCTGCGTTCCAGCATGCTGAATACCAGGACTTCACTTTGCCAACCTCTTTTTCTTCGCTTGAATGCAGAACAGTATTTCAGTGTTCAATTGTTGGGCCTTTCTGTCTCTTCAGCATTACAGTGCCTCAAGCTGGCACCCAAATTTTTAATTTTAAACAAACCTGAGGGCTTCTTTTTTTTTCACGATGCCTGTGCTAATGTTTTCTGTGCTGGGGCCCTGGCGTGTTGCGGTTTTCCCTCTGGTTCACGAGTTCATATCCTTTGGCTGTCTCTGGCTGATGTTAGGCCATGCACACCTGCTTACCTGCCAAAAGTGATGGGCTAAGATGGGTTATTAAATCCTTGTTCTCATCCCATCATCTTTTCCAGCCAAGACATTCATTTTGCACAGTAACTCGGTGTCATTTGGGGAGGATTCCCCCCCACCCCCCACACACACCTATTGTAATCCTATCTCAAAAGGGCTCCTTAGGGAACTGTTTAACTGCCTCTCAATAAACACATAGTAAATTCCTCAGAGGGGCTAGTACACTTCTGCTCGGCAGAGGGGGAGAAGGTTCAGAGAGCCTTCACAAGAGGTGAGCCCAGATCTGTGGGCCCACCCTGCTATCCATAGTGTAGGGGGAGGGATGGTGCCAAGGATCTGCCACTGCAAAACCATCGGCCAGCCCTTTTTCCAACGTAAAGGGCATACAACGCTGCACAGAGATTGTGGCTGTATTGCCGCTCCAGAACCTCAGAGTAGAATTCCTCCCCTGGAGTAACACTTGATTCACCAATCCTTGTTTTGAGAATGCGCCGCTCCTCGCAGAACTGACAAGCCCAGTGCCCTGTGGGGAAACACCCACATCACAAAACCAATCCCAGGAGTGGGCTCTCGAGGTCAGGGATTGGACAGGCCATGGAAACAGCTTACGATCACTCCAGAAAGGCATCATTCTGGGTCAGAGCGTTGGGCTTAGTCCTGTGCCCCTTGTAGCCAAGGGCAAAGCTCTGCAGGATCTGGACTATTGATGGGATAGGGTGAGGGAAGCTTGCTCTGCCATTGCTCCGTGCTCCAGTGGGCAAATTACGACTTTTTGTCAGCCAGTCCGGCACTTTTCCCTAGGTTCTGCCTCATCCCTGTCAATAATTATTTTGATGCGACAGGCAATGGAGAATTCAGTGACAGATCACTGTGAAATAAACCTATTACTCCCCCTGATGTCCCACTGACTTGAACCTATAGTCCCTGGACTGTGGCTGCCGGGAAGTCACAGTAGGCATCTGGGGAGCAGAGAGCTTTGCCTATCAAGCTGACCAGTGCTAACTCGTACTGCAGCATGGGGCACGGGGCACTTGCTGGAGGATTCTCTGCACCTTGAAGTCTTTAAACCGTGATTGGAGGACTTCAGTAGCTCAGAAGTCCTCTGGGACTGAGAGGGTTTATTCCAGGAGTGGTGGGTGAGATTCTTTGTGCGGGAGGTCAGACTAGATGATCATAATGGTCCCTTCTGACCTTAAAGTCTATGAGTCTGTGGCAGCACTGGAGTGTTACTGTAAGAAAATTCCATGAAGTTATCTCATTCTTTTTTTAATCCAGTTATATTTTTGGCCTTTGCAACATCCTCTGGCAGGGAGTTCCACAGGTTGACTGTGTGCTGAAGTATTGCCTTATGTTAGTTTTAAACTCACTGCCTATTAATTTCATTGGATGATCCCTGGTTCTTGTGTTATGTGAGAGGCATGAAAGACATCAGGTTGGGACTGATCCAGGGAGACAGCATGGGACTGGCAGGCTGGAAACCTGAGGGCTGTAACTATGCCAGAGACCCACTGCATGACCCTGGGACCCCGAGGCTTTTAGTTTCTTGCTTCCTCGCTTTCCCCAGTGTGTACAATGGGGATAATGGCATTGACCCACCTTTGTACAGTGCTGTGAGAGCTAAGGACCAGGAGTTAGTACTGACTGGCGGCGGGCAGATATTTTCCTGAAGTTCCCTGTGAGCTGCTCAGCGTACGTGGAGCGTATCTCTCTCTCTCATCCGCTGTTTGTGAAATGACTAAGTAACGCTGACAGCATTCGTCTCTGGCCCACATTAATTATTTCCGCAGGTTCTGTTTATTTACTTGTTCCCTATGGAAATGCTGTGCATACAAATTTCATTGCAGCAAAGGGCTGGGAGGGGCCTGGAGGGCTGGGGTGGGAGGTGGCTTGTATATGCCTCAGCCCTGACAGGTTTTTCCTTTTGTTTCATTTGTGCTGAGGTTTTTATTATCATTAAGCCGATTGTATCCATGTCACAAAAGGCTGAGTTACCTCGGTAACCACGCTAGCTGGCATGGTAATCCATTTATAGCATCACTGCTCAGGTCTGATTAAATTGGCATGCTGATGACGTAAATGCTTGACTGGGCGATGCTGACGAGGCTGCTCCTAATAGAGACTCTCACCCTTCCATTTATTTTCGCTTATTGAGTGAGACCCCTGCAGGAAATGTACAGAAAGAAGGCGACAGGCAATTGACTCTTGCTTCCAGAACAGCCTGTGCTGCTAGCAGCAGACGGTGATTTATACGAATGCAGACAGCAGCCTGCGCGTGTTGTGCTGTTTCTTCCTCGTTGCAGAATTCACCACGAAGCTCTTCTGAATTAGAACTCGGGTCTTGAGCCTGGCTTGCCATCTGCTGCTGTGATACAGGGAGCAGCTCCTCTGTCTGATGGGTTTATTTCCAGACACCACTCGAGAAAGGGCTAAGCGGGGTGGGGAGAATGTAGGCTCTTCCTCCTTGTAAGTTTCCTGCAAACACAGACGTTTGTACTTGTTTGAAATAAGCCATTTTGTTTATATCTGAATCTTCCTCTCTGGACATATTTCTCAGTGATAGTGTTTCAAACAATGTAGTTTAAACCCCTCCGGCACCATCTGTCCAGGCTCTGGAGGAAAAATGCTGGCAGCCCTGTGATCTTGTCTTTGTGCTTGTGATATGGTCGGTGGTTAGAGCCCCTGGGAGTCACCAGGGCTCCTGGGTTCTATTCCAAATTTACTCTTGCCCCGTGAACAAGCCACTTCACCGTCTGGTGCCTCAGTTTCTCAATTTGTAAAACGAGGATGAAAATTCTTCCCACTTGACAAGGGTGTTCAAGACTAAAAGATATTATAGTTGCTTAAGTGTTTTGAGAGCCTTGGATAAACCTCTTTCACTGGAGATTTTTAAAAACAGGTTAGACAAACACCTGTCAAGGCGGGTTTAGATCAGCGGTACCCCTGACAGTATGCAGAAGTCTTCCAGAGGTTACATCAACTCATCTAGATATTTGCCTAGTTTTACAACAGGCTACATAAAAAGCACGATTAAAGTCAGTACAAACTAAAATTTCATACAGACAATGATCTGTTTATACTGCACTGTATTTTATACACTGAAATGTAAGTACAATATTTACAATTCAGTTGATTTATTTTATATGGTAAAATGAGAAAGCAATTTTTTCAGGAACAGTGGGGGCTGGGACACTTTTGTATTTTTATATCTAATTTTGTAAGCAATTTTGTAAGTTTTTAAGTGAAGCGAAACGGGGATAAACAAGACAAATCAGATTCCCAAAAGGGGTACAGTAGTGTGGAAAGGATGAGAGCCACTGGTCTAGATAATACTTGGCCCTGCCTCAGTGCCGGGGACTGGACTAGATGACCTAGCAAGGTCCCTTCCTGACCTATACTTTGTGATCATTCTGTGTTGCTTTCAAACAGTTAGTATTTTAATGGTTAGTATGGAATTATCCTGGTGTCCAAGCAGGAATTTAAGCCTTTTGCAAAGGAAATCTGTGAATGTTTTGGGTGGTGGAATACCTGTAGCGATTAATAGTTAGACACTTGCCTCGTACTATTGTAGCTGGCCGAAGCAGATGTGGTGATGCAGTTCAGGTCTCTAAATATTCTGCTGTCCTAAGCAGTTGACGCCTTCTGCCTGCACAGAATGTGAAATCACTTGGGTGTCCTCTGGGATTAATCAGATTGTCTGTGGCTGTGGGTTCACAGTCAGTGAGAATCTGTGTGTGTATTGGTGCATGGTGTTTGATACTTTTACCACTACCCTTTGCTGGCTCTCCCTTTCCTTCCAAAGATTCAAGGCACTTGGCTGTGAAAAATTAGGGAGTCTGAATATGGCAGAAGAAATGTCTGGTCCATCTAGTCTGGTGATTCTTATCCTTAGATGTGGAGAGCAAAGGCCCCAGTTCATTTGCTCAGCATTCCCTTTGCCACCTGGTCATATGTCAGGCAGCATGGGGAGCACTCCTGGGATCATGCCTGAGACATGAGGCTTAGGACAGAAGCGTGGAGTGCCTGTGTGGGGTGGCTTCAGAGCCATGGTGTGATGACGGCTGTGACCTGCCTTTAGATTATCTGAAATTCATGAACAAAACATCTTGTTCCCCAGCATTTTTTCCCCCAAAGACTAGCCAGAAAATTCTGTGCTCTCAACAATGGAGTAAAGGAGAGATGATTTTTCTTTCTTTTGCTGGCTGTGGCTGGATTCTACACTTTCTTTCCCCAATATCCCTTGCATAGATGGCCTGGGACGATGATGTGCAAGCTGACAGTGTTCATATATATTGTACAGTACATTAATCTGAACAGCAGAAAGATTAAAGACCTAATAGTGTTAGTGCCTTGGAAAAAGCCTTTCCCCTGGGGCGATGCTTTAAATTTCAACTTTAATGGCTAGTGCCTTTAATTTATGGTTTCCAGCGTGAAAAGGTTTAAATGATCAGCTGCAGAACTCCCTGACAGCACAGGAAGGGGCCAAGTCCCTCCTTGGGGTAACTCCGCTGGGGTAGAGATCAGCTAGTGACAGGGACGCCAGAGGGTTCACACAGATGTTAATCGCCAGGGTGGTTTGTCAAGGGGGCATTTGGCAGAGGTAGCTGCATTGTGGAAGTTCCAGGTGACCCCATCCCCTCTGCAGATGGAAGAAGGCACAATTGGGAATGGAACTTGAGTTAGGTTTGTGCCTCCTAAATTTGGTTGGCGCAGTCAGCTCTTTCTCCTCATGGCTCCACAGTATCACTCTTTGGTAGGTAAACTAATATTGCCCTCTTAACTAGGGTCCCATCCACCCTCTATGATGGGACTGTGGTGGGGTAGCATAGGTGGTACCCAGTTACTCTCCCTATCTCCTATCAGCATTTCCAAGGCACCCTGTCACCACAGCATCAACGTGAGTTCACATGTAGTCATCTAAAGAGCCATCCAGTGTACAAGCCTCACTCAGTATATTTTTCACAGCTTCATCCTAGCTAAGAATTACCCTTAGATTTGAAGGGTCTGCCCGGGCCCGGAGTCTCCAGAGAAGGAAAGCAGAGACCTTACTGACTCCGTTTTCTAAAGCAGCCTTTAATCCCTGAGCTGTTTACATGGCTAGATCAGAGACAACCATATTGCACTAGGGAAAGTCCCAATAAAATTCCCCTCCTCTCACCATTTGTCTCTGTGATTTGTTTGTGTGGTTGTTTTAGAACTCCTGGAAATTTTCATTTCAAGCAAGCAAAATTTCAACTCATTTGTCTACCAAATTAGAGCAAGGCAGGAGATAAGGGGAGATAAAATTCCTCTTTGTTGAAACAGACATGCTCATTTGGAGAAAAGGAGGGAAGGAAGGGTCTCCAGTGTTTACATGCATTTTAATTTTGATGCCTGACCCAACTCCTCTTTAAAGTCTTTGAGATATTTGTAATTCATTTCAATGGGAGCAAGATTGATGGACAGAGAGTTTAGTTTTGCATCAAGGTTTTTTTTCAGGGGAGGTGGGCGCTGTTTTTAACATTTTTTGTTCAGTAGAAAGTTCACTCCTTATTTCTCTTTTCTCTGCTGCTGAGTCATGGAAGTGAGAGAACTTGTAGGCGTCTTAGCAGCAGAGAGAGTAATATTGTCATTTACAGACAGTTATGCTTTCCAGAAAACTTTTTTTTTTTTGTGGGTTGCAAAAGTGATTAATCTGCTGCTGAATCTGACTAAGGAGATTTTCGGTTTAAAAATATTTTTTTTGAAAAAAGAAAATCTGTTTCCACTTATGGGAAACAATGCAGTAGGGAATTTTTTTAAAAAAAAAAATTGCCACAGAAGAACAGATAGCAGAATTTGTCCTTTTCTGTTTCTTCATACTTCCAATCTCTTTCCTCACCTTACGGAAAAGTCCAAGAGAAGTTGATAGGGATAAAACCAATAGAAATATAAGAGAGTTCAATATTACCAACTCAGCTGTTCAAAAATTCATGTCAGACTATGCAAAATCATGAGATTAAAAAAATCTAATGATTTTAAAAAGCCAAAGAAATATACTGAATTTTGGGTTCATTTTTTTTTTCTTTCTGATTTTTGACTGAGCTCCTGCTGCTCTGAGCGGCTTGGTAAGTGGGTGAGGCTGGCTCCGGCAGGCTGCATGGCTGCCAGACACACTGCTCTGAGCAGCATGGTAAGGTGGCCAGGCCTGGGGGGTTGGGTAAGGGGCAGGGAGTCCCAGGGGGCAGTCAGGAGCAAGAGGCAGTTGGATGGGGTGGAGGTTCTGGGGAGCGGTCAAGGGACGGAGAACGGGGGGTTGGATAGGGCGTGGGAGTCCTGGAGGTCTGTCAGGAGGATTGGGGGGATAGGGGTTGGGGCAGTCAGGGGACAGGGAGGGGGGTTGGATACGGGGTGGAGTCCCGGGGGGCAGTTAGGGTGGGGGTGGGGTCTCAGGAGAGGGCGGTCATGGGGACAAGGAGCAGGGAGGGTTGAATGGATTGGAGATTCTCTCCTCATATGGGACCTGTTCCAAACCCCTGATCATTTAGTTGCCCTTCTGTGAACCTTTTCTAATACCCGTAGATCTTTTCTGAGATGAGAAGACCACATCTGTACGTAGTATTCAAGATTTGGGTGCATCATAGATTTATATAAGGGCAATAAGATTCTGCAGCTAGATCTTTCCTCTGGCAAACCACACTTTACAGCTGTACTTGTAAATTCAAGGGGCGGGAGGGGTGGGGGGAATTAATCTGCTTTAACCTTCGTTTTTTACAATTCCACAGAGATGCCCATGACTCATTTAGAGAATTCAAAGAGTCCACAAAGACTAGAATTACATTTCTGAAAGCTTTTCAAATGGCATGGCTTTGCGTTTTAATGACTGGGTCTCTCGGTGAATTTTTATGGGTTGCAAGTAGGAGAGATTCATTGACTTCTTAGGATGCCAGGAATTTTTGACATGTGCATTATTTTTTTTAAAAGGAAACTTAAATAAATTAATGAAGTGGGAAAAAACACAATGAAAATCGGTTGGAGGTAGAAATGGTTCCAAAAGTAAATTCTCCCCCGCATCCTCCCCCCACCCCAATGTTCAGATTTGGAGTTTTGCTTTGGCCCAAGACAAACGTACATGAAAGCTGCAGCGCTTGGCTCTGAACCCAGTGTTTTTCAGAGTTTTTGGGTGCCCATAAATGGGTCTTTGGATGAGGCCTGTCTCGTCTTTATGGGAGCCCGCTGCTCAGGTAGCTAGAACATCTACTCTGTTAAGTCCCAAAGCTTCTTCCCCTGAGCTAGAAAGTCCTTGTTTCAAATGGTGACGTTTCAAATGTCTAAAACAGTTTGGCTGTAAATCCCAATAGCCATCAGTATGTATTTATACAGCTACCACCTGAATGCATAATTTAGATGTCACTGTCAATAAATAAAAAAAAATGTAGTAGAAACAACACACATTGATGTAAAAGAAATGGAGGTTGAGAAGAATTTCTGTCTTAAATTAGATGGCGTGTTTTGAATTCCACGTGCAAAAGTATCTTGTGTAATTATATATGGGTCCCTATAAACGGCTGACCTAGAGAGATTCATTGTTAGATACCATTGCTATTATGCATTCAATTCACTTCTCAGAGGTGCTGCAGTCTAATGCCAGTGCAGCCTATATTTAGCATAGATTATAAATTCCATTTGCTTTGGTTTAGGTTACAGCAATATGAAAAGAAGAGATCTTTTTCCCTGTTCATTTTTCAGTGGAGCATGATAATTATTACCTAGAAGAGGTGTTATCTATGAGGATCATTACCATTTGCACAGAAACCTGCAATAGATTTCATTGGGGGTAGGGAGGGAGGACTTTTAAAATGAATTAACCATCCAAATGTGTAGGGAACAACGAGCCAGGTTCTGATCGGTGACACCTATGTAAAACCAAAATAATGCACGTGTCAAAAATTCCTAGCATCCATTGAAGTCAATGGATTTACTTTGCACTGACACCAGTGTAGAAATTCATAATCTGGCTTGATAGGTCTTTTAAAATGTAACCCAGGTACTGTATGTATTATAGAATATTCTAGCCCTTAGCTAAATTCCACCCTGATACTTTTAGCTCAGTCAGTACTTGTGAAGCAAAAGTCTCGAGATCTGATTTTGATTTAAGAACAGTATAAGTGAAGAAAATTATAAATCATTACTGAATAGGGCTCATTAGGTCGTCATTGCTGAAGTTTAATTGACTTCTTTTAAAAAAAACTGCTAAGCTGGGAGAAGTGCCATGTCTAAAGAAACCTGGTATTAAAGTAAGGCATGATATTAAGTTGTCTGGAAAAAAGTTGATTTTCAGAGTAAGTAGGCACCTCATTCAGCAATATGCAGCCGTTTGACAAATTCATGTCTCCATTCTGGAGACAAATGGAAAGGAGCGGCTGGGTTTTTTATATAAGAATTACAATTGCTGGTGGGTGGATTTTGTTTCCCTGGGCAGATTTAGGAAAGCTAGATTAATTGATAATGCAATTTCCAAGTGAGCCAAGCCTACTGAGGCAATGAATCCATTATTACTTTACATAGACGTTTTAGGTTGATATGACGTCTGGAAAATAAAAGTAGCAGACCAGATGCTACATTCCTATCAAAGTAATGTGTCTTTAAGTAAATACCTTATTAGCAACAAATTGAATAATATAGCCCATTTCTATGAAATTGTTAGGAAATGACCATAATTCCTATATAATGTAATAAAGAAACAGTGTTTTCTGTAAGTATCTAGCTAGCTTTTTACTTGAGTATCACTGTTTGATAGATGGTATTCTGTGTTGTAACAAAATTATGCTTCTCTTTCAGTTTCCAGATTTGTTTTAACACTATTCTGAATTTAAATTGTACATGTTATGGTAGGTTAACTTGCCCCATCAGGTACAGAATGCAATATATGTATGTGGGGTGGTACGTACATGAAGCGTGCCTGTCTGTCTGTAAAAACGTATGCATATAACTGAACATGTGATGCTGAAATTATATATATGGGGTTGAAACTAATATACATACAGAATATGGTTTCATCCCAATATGTACAATTTCCACACCACATATTCAATTATGTGTTTGTTATATGTTGTTTACACACACACACACACTCTCTTTCTCATGCACACACACACACACACACACACACACACACACTCTCACTCATTCACTCACTCTTTCAAATCAGATATACTTATGAATTTCTTACTTGGAAGCTGAGATAATTGTGGACATTTAACTTCTTTAGCCAGCTACGATAACATAGACAGAGCTCTTAAGTAAAAGAACACCCTTTACATCAGCAGTGGGCTAGAATCAAATGGAACCATCGGACAAACTACTCTAATCTGGTTTTCTAGCTGGAAGTCATCGGTCAACAGAAAAGGTGGGTGTTCATGCTGGGGGAAAGAAGAAGCAGCTTCAGACGTCTTGTCACGGGGGTAGGGGAGTCCAGTTCCCACACCCCCCACTTCCTGGGATTCACAGTGATTCTTAGCCAGCCAGTAGATCAGAAGGTTTATTTAGGATGACTGGAACACAATCCAACTCAGAGCTTGTCAGTACAAACAGGACCCCTTAGTCAGGCCCTTCTGGGGGGCAGGGAGATGAGACCCCAAATCCGGGCTCCCTTCTCTTCCCCAGCCAACTTCTAACCCCCTCAACCGAAAACTGCCGCCTTCCTCCTTCCCCCCGGCTACTCCCCCAGCCTTTGTTCACCTTCACACTCAGGCAGAAAACCTCCCCTCCCCCGACCCCAGGGCAGGGGGGTTGGGTTACAGTCCAGGTACATTCTCTCCACAGAAACCTCCCTGCTCGTGACACATTTCCTTGTCGTATTTTTAAGTTATTGTTTGCAAAGTCTCCCTGAACATTCATGCTAGTAGTTCAAATAGTTCTGTAGCTCACTATCTATATTGGCAGATGAGCAGTTCTCTGCCATGACTGAACTTTAAGAGATCAGATGTTACATGAGCACAAAGTAGTCTGCTGCTGCTTTTACTCTTGTGCACTCCTGTATACACAGAGTGCAAGAAAATGTGGAACAAAAACAGATGGTTTGCAAAGGATGTGACGAGACAACATCGTCATTCAGATTTTTTGTAGAAAGATGATTTTTAAAAAAGTTTGGTTAATTGGCTCTTTGAGTTTGAAAATATGAATACATTTAAAATTAAGTGCAAGCGATATTATAAATAAATGGAATCTTGAACAAGAAATATGAAATTAAGTAATAAAAACCCAAAGCAAGTGCTGTATGAGTAAATATGTATTTCATTATATTCATGTGTGTAAATACACATCATTTTAATGCTATATAAAGTTTAAAAGGGGTGAAACCAATAATGCTCTATAGAAATTGCTCTTTTAAAAAGAAACCTACAGAATTTAGTGTAAAATTACTTCGTTTTTGTAATGGGGAGGGGGGTGAGAAGGGATGAGAGAATGACTCTTCTATAGAATTTAATACAGAATTCTATGCCTGCAATAGATTTCTGTGGGATTGCTTAAAACCCCTAAAGAAATGCTATCATTTTCTATTAAGTCTTACAGTACTGTTCCAGAAGGGGTGTGTGGGTTTGGGTGTCTATTTTATATATATACATATTCTCACTTTCTTAGTATATACTCATTTTCTGTAGCTCACATGTTCATTATAGTCAGTCATGGGGATAGCTGCATTCTCTGTATATTCCTTTTCACCCTCATCATAACTATGAACTACAGTATCTTGAATCCTATTTCTATTCAGCTATAAATATCAGATTGTAGCAATGAGAGGAAAAGTTCATAAGTCTGAGGATGGCTTAATAATGATACTTTAAGTGTATAAGCTTTGCTATGCTTAGTAATAGCATCAGTCATAAAATACTTTGCTTAGAAATACTTTGCTTATATGGGGGTGGGGAGTTTCACGTGTGGCTGGCAAAGCAATTACTTGCCTATGCCAAGCAAGGTACAACATTCATTGCTGAACATTTACTGCTTTTAGACTCCTTGCATTGCTAAACTGACATTCTTCTGCAAAAACCACGTTCCCTGAGCTTCTTTCTCCATTCCTCGGCATGTACTGACTTGTTGTTCACGTAGCATCACTTCATCCCGTTTGTGGTAATCTGTTCCTGGGTTATATTCAATAGTTCTACCTTCCGAGCTGACTGGGGGACTGTGGCATGCCAGCTCTTTATGTTTACTGTTGAGCCCATACGCCACAAATTCAGCAAATGTAGAAAGCCGTTGCTGCACAGTTTTGGAGTCCAAAATGGCTCTGTTTTCTCTTTGCAGTCGTAAGGGATGGAAGTTATTGGAACATCACGAGATGAGTTTATGAAAGGTTTAGTTGTTTGTGTTTATGTTCAACAACCTTTGTTGCATTTTGGCCAGTATCTATCAAGGTATTCATTTTTATGTGGCAACGTCCTGAATTACTGTAGATAATTTATGATAGAGGGCTCATCTCGGCTGAACCAGACTGGTGGATTTGCGAGACAAGTCCATTTTAATCATACCAAGAGTTGTCAATGAATTAAACTAAAGCTATGTTCTTTTATTGTCTACCAAAGTTGAACGTATTTAGGTCCAATTGTATGTGTGTTTCTTTTATGATAGCGCCTTGGTCCTTTATGCTAAAAGGGCTAAAATATTGCTTTGGTTTCTATAATTAAATCGGGAATCTTCCTGGGCAAAGTTACAGATCCGAAGAATCAGATATGGACGGTAATTTTAACTCCAGTAATTCCCTGGTCAGTAGGTCAGATTACTTATCCAAACTAATATATCCTCCCTTTGAAAGCCCACGCAACCTCTCATGTAATCTTCCTCATTCATATCAGGTAATCGTTTATCACCAATAAAGCTCAAAGCAGGAATAGTCTCATGGCAATGTTTTCTTGGAACCCACAATTCCATCACGAGGGAAAACAAATTAAAAGTAAATCTGGACCCAAAGGACATAAACTCAATTCATCCCTGGCATAATGCTATGGACCATAACAGATATACACTGGGAGCGAATTGGGTTCGTTGATGAAGTTACAATGGGCACCTGATAGGCTTCTACGCTTTTCAGATGTGCCTGAGCTCTCCAGAATGAATGCAATGCTGTAAATGGAAGACTGTGATTTGTCCACATCATTTGGTCCATGTGTTGAGTGCAGAATTAAGATTTTTGTCTGTTTTTGCTCTGCACTTGTAAATTGCTGAAAGTTGTCCTCCTAGATAAAGTGCTGGAGGCCTGGTTGTTTTTATCGTCCTTCCTCCACCACTTCCTTCCTTACATTTCAAACTAGTGTCAGGTCTGAATCCACAAGAAATTGTTAGTGGAAACAGTAATAACTGTGCTGATTATTCCCCATCCGACCCACCTGAATTCTGTAGCTGGTGCCGAGGAGGGCAATGGGGAAGAAAGCAAGAAAATTGAAAATTATCTGGTGTTCCTCTGGTTGCTTCATGGCATATGCAAAGCCTGGGCCCTTTTATTTTATTTTTTTTCCAATCCAGCCTGAGAGAAAGCCTGTTAGACTTCTTCATGATTGTCTTTCAATGAATTGTCTGGGTGTACTCCTCAAATACCTGGCTGCTGCCTGGGTAGCTAGCTGTTAAAGCTGTATTCACACAAATACCGCTGTACCATATACATGCAGCTGCTGGTTTGTGTACAATGCATGCCATAAAGACATTTGCGTTTCTTGGTAATGAAATACAGATTTGCAGTGGGCTCTTGATACGGAATAAGTCAGTCTACCGGATTAACATGTTTTTATTAGACTGTAAATTCTTTGGGATGGATTTTTAAATATATTTAGTCCTCTAAGGATGAAGATAGGACTCTTTAAAGTGAGGCATCTAATTAATTTAAATTGAAGCATGCATAAATAACTAGTAAGACAGTCACTATTCACGTAAGCTTATGCTCCAGTACATTTGTTAGTCTATAAGGTGCCACAGGACTCTCTGTCACTATTCACGTAGACCTTTAGGCTTTGGAAATGCATCCCAGTAGCTCTAAGAAGTGCAAATAGGCAGCTTTGAAAATCGGGCTAGTCAGGACATCTTGAACCCTTTGTATAGCCAACATTGTATCATCTTGATTATCTGCTGTACATGGAAACTCTTAATGTCTATGCAGAAATGTATAAACTTTCACTTTATTTAAGGAGACAGGACTGTAGTTGCTGATTAAAATGATTCCCTTATCCTAAAACCAAGGTATTGTCTACTTAAGTGTTTTTCCCTTTGTGCACTAAATGCAAGCTTCGCTTGATTTTGTGACTATTAGTTCACCTTTCTGCTGCTGGACTAAGTCATTCATAGAAAAGGCAGGACATTTAGGTTACTTCCATCTGTGTTTAACAAGGCTCTTGTGTTTTTTCCCGTTTTAAAAAAAGCCTCTGATTTTGTTTTATTTTTGACAGTAGCGGTAGTTCTGAATGTAATTCCTTCCTGCTTTTGTTTCTCTCTCAACTCTGTTTGTTAGCATCTGGGGTTTCTGGTTTACTGTCTCTTTGCAATATTAATTTGCAAGAAGGAGGTGATGGTAACGGACATGATCGTGATTTCCATTTGCAAAGTGCACTAGGTGCTTTCCCCTAGTATGCAAACAGCAGAATAGCCTGCAGTCATGTGGAAACAACCTCAGTGAATGCCACAGGTATGTTTTGGTGTGATTGGTCACTCGCAAATGCGATATGCTTTTGAGACAGGCAGGGCCGGCTCTAAATTTTTTGCTGCCCCAAGCCAAAAACCCCCCCAAAACCCCCAAGCGCTGCCCTGCCAAAACAACCCCCCACCCCCCGAGCGCCGTCCCACTGAAACAAAAAACACCCCGCTGCCCCGCCAGAGTAAAAAACAAAAACGAACCCTGAGTGCCGCCTCAAGATTGGCCGCCCCTTAGAAGGTGTCGCCCCAAGCACATGCTTGGTTGGCTGGTGCCATGCAGGAGTTACTGGAAAGACAGATACATACATAAGCTTCCAAGAGCCCTCTCTTTTCCCCCACTCATTCCCTCGGGTGTACTTCTGGGCTGCTGCTTGTGGTACGTGCAGACCTGTCCCCTTTGTTATACTAATCCCCCCGTCTATCTGAGACCCCCACATATACATAGACAAATCCATCTAAACTATCTCACCTGCCTGCCGCTGGCTGTCTAGATCACACATGTCCCCTTGGTATGTGAGCACTTTCCTCTCCTCCGTCAAATCCCTTCTTCTGCGGTGCCTTGAAATATAAACCACTCGAGAGAGAATCCTGCAGCATCCCCAGCTCCTGTTGGGTTGCCACTTTGGAGTTACCTTAACCTGGAGAACCCCCATTTCAGAATGAGGGCTAAGACGCTGGAGAATAGTCGTGTGTGTAACTAGAGATGCTGAAGGCCAGATAGTGGCCAGCCCTGTGCGAGGTAAACAGAAGGGGTGAAGGAACTTTTTCTCCTTCTGCCCCTGCTCAGGCGGCAGACACAGGACTTATCTTTGTCCTCCCAGGGAGCCCTTGTGCTTTCAGCAGTGCTAGACACAGCCCTGCCCGCTTTCTCTACCACACCCATATTAACTGGGTTTGCCCGGTCTTCCCCACCTCCCAGCACTGCCAGAGGAGTTCAGGGTGAGTCATGCTGAATGCCTCTGGTGCAGATTTCCTCCGTCTGAATGCAGGCTGTGGTTTGAGTGACACAGTACAGCCCTCAGTTACTTGTCTACGGTCACAGAGTGACTGGGGAAGAGCAGGGAATATAGCCTAGGTCCCCTGCCTCCCAGTTCCCTGCTCTAAGCATGGTTAGACCACACTGCGAGGTGTGGGGGGGAGATCTGCTCCTTGTGCTCATTTCTTTGTTCATTTGGTCTCCATTCTGGACTCTTTTTGGACTATATCTCCCCTGTCAACAGGCACAGGGTGCTGTCGGAGATGGAGAGAACCTCCCCTGTGGAACACCAAGTCTGCCTTGTTTCTGGCCTCCGAGGCAGAAGATGTGTAATCAACAGACTAAATGAATTTATAAAAAAAGAAGAAGAAATCCCATATTGTGGGTTGGAAGGGTTAAAACGGTCGAATTCCCATGGGAATTAAAACTCCGGTTATGTTTTTGCAGTAGTTCCTCATTATCTTCTCTCAGAGCCTGTTTTTCAAACAGAAAAGCCGTGCACGGGTTTGGTGAACAGGGCTTCTCCAGTAGCCCGTTGTCATTAAAACATTATCCACATTCTCCCCACTCTCCCCCATGAAAAGCACTTTCTTAGGGGTACTGTACTTACGCTGCTGCATTTCAGCCCTTTCATCCCATTACAAGAAGTGCACTGCATGTGCATTTACAAGAACAAAATACATGGGGAAACTTGCACGTTTCTAGAATGCTCCGGCTTAAATGCCACATTCACTGGGTGCAATAGATCAGGCAACAAGCAAAGTTTCTCATTAGATGAGCAAATAGGCTCCTTTCCTCACCTGCAAGGACCTGGGTCACTTCCTCCCTATAACTCCTCTATGCTCACTCCTGCATCGTTCCACCCCGCTCACTTTACTGTCCTTCCCAGGAATCCCATAGTTGTTTGGAAGGTCAGGGTGAAATACAGCCAGCTGTATTTTTCTCCAGCTGAAGCTTACTACCTTGTTTTCTTCCGCCTCTCTCTCTTGTTTGGAGTCAGGTCTGTGCTACCATTTTCCCTTCTCTCTCTACATCTGTTTATGGTGGCTCGTTCACAATTAGGGTTTGCTCTGACATTGTCTCCACAGCTGTAAGTTGTTTAAAAATGCTACGGCCCACTTGGAAATGTTCTCACCTAAGTCTTTATAAATCTTTATAAATCCTCTGCCTAATGGCACATGAAATTTGAGATTTTCTTACTGTTTTTTTGTTGGTTTTCTTTATGTGTTGTGTATGGGAGGTTGAATGGTTTTTTATGCATGCAACTTATGAAGGGTCTATAAATTCTATAGCGCCCCTCTTTCCACTGCTCTCTGCGGTTTGGTAGCAACTCATAAAGGATTGGTAATCTGTGGGATCAGATACTTGCCTAAAGTCGAATGCAGTCTTATTCTAGACCAGCGTCAGGTCCATTGACTTCAACAAGAGCATTGCATCTGTCTTCATTGATGCTGAAATTGACTCCTTGGCTAGGTCTGCACTGGGGGGGACGGGGTAGGGAGGTGTCAACCTAAGATACTCAACTTCAGCTACGCAAATAGCACAGCTGAAGTCGGCATATCTTAGGTCAACTTACCTAGTCGTCCACATGGCGGTGAGTCGACCCCAGCTGCTCTGCCGTCGACTCCTCTTCCGCCTCTCGCGGTGGTGGAGTTCCGGAGTTGACAGGGAGAGCGCTCGGGGATCGATTTATCACGTCTACGCTAGATGCGATAAATTGATCCCCAAAAGATCAATCACTACCTCCCCCTCTAGATCCGGCTGGTAGTGTAGACTTACCCTTAGATTATAGAATTGATTCTGGGTGAACTTCATTTTCATGAAGAAAGCTCAACAAAAGCTTGGAAAACCAATTAAGGCCAATTTAAAAGTGACAAGCGAAGGAAATTTTAAAAACTTGCATTTCTTCACTTTGCTGCTGCTTCCTCTATATAATGAAAGCAGGGAAAATATGTAAACATTTCAAAAGAAAAAGAGGAAAATGAGGTGAATTTTAAGAACTTTCCCACTCTTTTTTGATCGTGTTGGATCATCAGCAAAGATGTCCTTTCATTATGCAGTGGGGTTAAATAGGTCTTAACCCAAACAAACAAATCTTTTACACACACGAGACCAAAAATCACCTCAGTCTGTTGCTCAGTTCTTATGATGATGTTGTTTCACTAATTTTGCATTTGGCCACTCAGTCCCAGGGGTGGGCTTGATCTCACAACACATCCATGGCAGAACTGGGAACAGAACCAATGTCTCTTGAATACCAGTCCCATTCCCTATACATTGATCACACTGGATTCAGAGGGCTTAAGCCTACCGGCCTCACTCTGCACTCACGCTAGATTTATACCTTTTGACCTCACTGCACTCACTCCACATTCATACCAGCGTAACTGAGAGCAGAACCAGGCTTTACATGTGTAGATTGACAATAGCTCTATATTTTCTTTTGGCATTCGATTTGGGGCAATGTGTATTGCTTTGGGAACACTTCCATGGGAGTTGCTTTTAATCCATCCCTTTGCTCTGCCTTCTATGTGTTAAAAGGAGCCTCTTTATCAGTGGGCAGGATCACAAGAACACATTTCGGAGTCCTCTCCGTTTCAGAGCTCTCTTCTTTTACAGGGCTCTTTACAGCTATGCACATTGGTTCCCCTCTTATTATTCTCCAGCAATTGCTTTTGTGTAAGGCAGAGTTTTGTAGAGACAACGTCCCAGAGAAAAGTGAAATGTCCCGCTTGGCAGTTCTGTTCTCTTGCGCAGGTTTTGCCCCGGGTCTGCTATTGCCATTTTACAATGTGTCGTCCCAGGGACATTCCTGCTTTACTAAGCAGTTTCTGTGGCTGTGCAGATGTTGCTATAAAATCCTATTTCCATTTAACCCTAGCTCCTTGCTTTTACCGGCTGTATGTTTCCTTCTTGCTGGTGATAAGATTCTTCTCCTTTTATTGTTCCACAGGGCTCCGGGTTCCCCACCGGCTCTCCAGTTACTTCTCCCCCGGGATCTACCCCGGTTACTGGGCACAAGCGAATGATCATTCCCAACCAGCCGCCTCTCACTGCCACCAAGAAATCTACTGCCAAGGCACCAGGGCAACCTGCTGCTCCAGCCGCCCCGATCCCGGTGACTTCTGTTGGTACTCTAAAACCGCAGCCTCAGCCGGTTCCAGCTTCTTATGTCACTGCGTCCACTCCCACCCGACCGGCGTTCAACGTGCAGGTGAAAACGGCCCAGCCCAGCCCTCACTTCCAGCCACCTGGCCCACAGCCTGTTCAGTACAGCAGCCTGGGTCCAAACCAATCCTTCACTCCTCAGCCAGCACGCCCCCCAGGGCCTGCCCAGTATGGTCCGTCTCAGCCTCGTGGCCCTGACTATGGGTACGCTCCCCAACCTGTACGTCCTTCAGAGCCTGGTTATGGCTATGCACCTTCACAGGGGCGGTATCAAGACCTTTACTACCCCGCAGGGCCTGGATACGGAGGAGGAAATGGCTCGGAACCATCCTACGTGCCACCAAACACCTGGAAGCCCGAGCCAGCCTATCCCATGGCTAACACCCTGGCCCAATATCCAGCTGGGCCGTACCAACCGCCCAGCACCAAGAAGACCTACATTACGGATCCGGAGTTAGCACCACCTCCACCCATGCAGCCAAAGGTAAGAGAGACAGAGAGCCGATCTCAGGCCTGGTCTTGCCCATGGCAAAAGCCGTGTGGTTTTCAGTCTTGTTAGTTCTTGAACGGTGCTCACCAAGACGCTGGCTCGCCTGTTTGAAGACAACAGCTGGTTTTTAGTCATGTTAAGCTCACGGTATTGAGCTAACAGCATTACCAACCACACCTTTATGTCCTGTTGAGATAGGGCTACAAAGGGCACAGGAAGCAGCCAAGTCTGGTGTTTTCTCTGTTATTAGCTTTTTTTTTTTCTTTTGTAAGTGACTGGTAGAAAATGGGAACTTTCATCTGATTTGAAAATACAAGTGCTGGGGTCTTAGAAATCCCACGTTTCCTGTGAGGTGAGCGCGTCTCATTTCAGGAATGCAGTGATATTCAACAGAATTCACCCTGCAGGACAGAGGGATGCTAAGGTCTGACACTTTAAAACTCATCATCCCAGTTAATAGGACATAAATCCCTTTGGGAATTTTGTTTCCTTCATAGCCTGCCTAAGGCACGTTGCGATCCAGTTTCAGCATGGGCCCGACTGCTATCCTGAAGAGTGGTGGAGAAACCTGGCTATTACTTATTAGTGAGAAGCAGGGTAGAATGAATGGAGATCTTCCAGGGTAATAGGAAGTATCCAGTAAATACACCTGCCCCTTCGGAATATTTCATCATTGGCCATAAAAGCAGCATTGTTTCACTAAACTGCATCTTCTCTCTCTCCTTTCGCAATCTGGCATATTCTGATGCACCAACTTTTTGGAATGATTTCATATTGAGGAAAAGTTGCTGAAAATTTTACAGCCAAGACATCCATTGGTGAAATCGCTGTAACTGGTTTTACTAGATGCACAAGGGGTCTTAGCTTGTTTACTCTCCACACCCCTGTATGACACATTTGTTTGAGGTTTGTTCATAGAGATCTTTAATTGAATAAAATGACTATTAAACTAGGGTAAGAAACAGACTTTAATTTATGTCTCATAAAATGGAATAAGACCTGTAAGAATCTTACTCCTTCCAAGGGAATGACGCAGAGGATCTGAGGGCATAAAATAATTTTTAAATGTTATTAATATTAGTGGATTTTTAAGGTAATGTACGTGCAAAATGAAAGGGGCGTGGTAACAAATCCAGCGACACCCAGAAGTACGTGGTATTCAGTTTGGCTGCACATCATGGCCCAGAACTAGAACTGACTGAAATTCTTCATTCAAAATCTATCATTTTTCATCAAAAAAACGGCTTTTGGTTTGCAACGTGCCTGGGAAGAGGATCATGACCGGTGGTTCTGTCGCTGACAGCCCGAAGCAAGAGCAGGCAATGTGCCACTTACTAATCATGTTGAAGTTGCTGTGGATCCAGAGCAAATCTAGCTTGGTATGGGAACAAACAGAAAACCCAAGACTGTGCTGTTCCTTAAAGCCCACACAGAACAATGAGTTGCACTTAGGAAGTGAAAATGCCAAATGAGTCGGATCGGTCCAAGTTTGTGTTGAATTGTTTTGTTGAATTGCCTTTTGTAGTAATTCCGTTAATTTTAATGCCCAAGTATAATTAGGAAATGAACTAATGAAGCACATGTCCTCATTTAAACCTTAATATTTCACTAGGGAATTCCTGCCTCTCTCTCTCTAATCTGCTTCATATGTCGTGGGGATACCCATATGATCAGTTGCAGAACCATGTGATTAAAATGTGGAACCTTATGACAAATACCATTTATCACGTGATCCTCCATTTTTCCCACTGCATTCTGCCCCCTCCTACGTAGAGTCAAATTCGAAAACATCCCCATAGGTAACTCCACCTCACTCATAGGTTACGGAACATAAGACCATAATGAGTCACTGACCCCTGGTCACCCACAGCCCACTGATATTTTGGTACAAAACTATCTGCAGAGGAAAACACAAGCAGTAGCAGACATTCTACAAGACAGAGACTAGTTTGAAGCCTATGCTTTGGTCATATCAGAATCAAAGAAATACCACCACTTTGCCACTATAGCTGCCAATGGACATCCACACTGTTCTATTCCAGGCCACTAATCTCCTTGTTAACCCGTAATCCCTTCACTCAATTCCAGAGCCCACCACCTCATGCTATGATGAACTATTTGCGTGTTTCTCAGAGAAACCTAGACAGCCACCTAGACAGCCTCTCGAGATACCAGGAACCACATAGCAGACCCAGGTCCAGTAATGTTACACCTTGCCTTTCCAAATCTGGCTCCTTCACACAGTTGCAAGTCTTGGAAGCACTGCAGGGAAACCAGACCACCCCCTGCAGCTCTGATCCACACTATTCTTGGCTAGCGAAAGTCAGTCCTGGCTCCTAGTAACTGAAACTGAATACTTCCTATAAGAAGAAAAGCTACCTTCTGCCTAAAGCACTTTGGACAACACAGCCAACCTCTCCATGTACCACCCAGTATCTAACCTTACAGTCACAGGTGAGCTAATGGAAAAGTTCATCAAGAGTTACCTCAACAAAGGTTACCTCCAGCTCGACCTCAGTGCAGCCAGTATCTTGTACTCCTCCTGATCAGGCATCAAACGAGGACTCAGCAGAGGAATGGCAGGAAGGTATGAATTAGGATCATGGAAGATTAGACTTGGAAGTGACCTCAGGTCGTCATCTAGTCCAGCCCCCTGCTCAACGCTTGACCAACCCCAAATAAATCATTCCAGCTACAGCTTTGCCGAGCAGGCCTTAGAAACCTCTAAGGATGGAAGGGTTACCTAGGGAGGTCGTAGACAAAACAGACCTAGTCTATACAAAATCTGGATCTCAACAGCATCTCAGGGACCCTGGAAACATGCCAGTTGCCTCAGACACCACCTCCGCATTTACAGTGTTCTAGGTATGCCCTATAGTAAATATTGAGAATGCTGCAAAGAATGAGGTAAAGCTGAAAAATTATTTAACCTTCTTAACAAGGTTTTAATGGAACCACTTTGTTGAGAACAGATATAAACCAGTTTGTCTTGTTGCAGCAAGCCACAGTAGGCATTTCTGTATCTCCCTCTGGAATCGGCAGTAATAATGATCTCATGAAGCCAAAATGGTATCTAGATAATGCAGTTTTATTTATTTAGTCTCTCAACATTCCCAAGCCACTGCTTGAGTCCGAGTGTCCAGCTGACTGAAAATCTGCAGCGAAGGCATTGACTTGACTGTTTCATCTTCAGCTCAGAGACGCCTGCTCACCAATGTCCTAAGCTACGATTAATGCACTCACTTGTATGGGTGTAATATTATTTTTATGGTGGAAAGATACTGTGTGCCATCACTCATAGAACATAGAGTAGATACACCCGGCAGTTATGTTTTACCTGAGACTCATGCTTTTGCTGTTAATCTTCTGACTACGATGTTTCATTCTCCGCTGATTAATAAAATCAATGAGCCAGCTTCCATCCTGGTGGTATAGGGATGTGTGTGTCCTTGTAAAAGCCTGGTCTGTCACACTGCAGAGAAGGTAGACAGCCACCCTCAAGCCACCTTTGGCTCATACTACCACAACCCCCTCCTTGGAGGTCTTTTCACCACAGAAAAAACCATAAATCGACATCTGAGCTTTGGACTTCAGCACAGGCCCTGGGTGAATTTGGCCCTATGTGATGTTAAAATGAAAGAGAAAGAAGGAGGCAGAGTATCTAGAACTCAGACCAGGGGATTGGAATCAGAACTCCGGGGTTCTATTCTCAGCATTGCTCTGTGACCTTGGACAAGTTTCCTGACCTTTGTACACCTCAATTTAACAGTCCACAACGGGGGACATGTAATACTTCCCTCTCGGGACTGTTGTGAGCTTTTGCGAAGTAATCTTCCTACTACCATTACAAAGTGTTAGAAAAAACTGTGTAGACTTTTCCACGTTCATCCTTACCTCTAGGGGTCCAATGTGAACTGTACGGCACCCTAATGCCCCTTTCACAGCGTAAACTTTCCTTTCCCTTTGGGCTTCGAAACTTCAGTTTCATTCACAAACAGGAAGCATCTGAGGACAGAGGAATGCTTTGCAATAGCCGTTAGGAATTGCGTACCTGAAATAGTAAAAAAAATGAGTTGTTAATTGTATGACCGGCTCAGTCAGTTGATGTGAAAGGTATCTGTGTGTGTGGTTATGGGAGCAGGTGAGGCCAGCAAAGACTTGTGAGCTACAAAAGAAAGCAGCTCAAATGTACAGCTTTAGAGCATGGCTTTTGCAGTGGAAGTCTTTAGACTGTCACAGTGTATTAACAGCACGAGAGGAATAATTGAGCAAGAAGCTTTTGACATAATACCTGGATGTTCTTTCTTCCGTCTTCTTAAAATAATCTGAGGACAATGCCTCCATACATGATACAACTAGGGGCAGCTTTGACATTATTTAAGGGCTCTGATTTGACCATGTTTAACCCTTGATAACCAAACAGCCTTTAAATATAGTGCGTACATTTTTAGATACCGTTGGGAAGTGAATTATGTCGGTGCTGCAGTCTGGTAGTTATGGGTTCTATTGTCTTAGCCTACATAGTGTACTCGGCATTGATTGTCTTCGTGTGAGGTGGTGTAGTCTTCATGACTCTTGTTCTGTAGTCTCTGACCTGCTACTGATTCAGGGCACGGCTTTTGGCAGCTGCCTCAGTTTACTCTTCTGTAAATTTGGGATTGTAATACTAATCTACTGTGTCTCTACACAACTGCAAGGAGTAGTTTGTGGACTGAAAGGGAAGACCTAGAAGTATTAGTACATGAGCTTGATTATGACTTAACTGGCATCACAGAGATTTGGTGAGATAAATTTCATGTGTGGCATATTGGCAAAAAAGGCGAATAGCTTGTTCAGGAAAGACAGGCAGGGGAAAAAGGCCAGAGGTGTGGCATTATACATCAAGAATATATATATATTTGTTCTGAGGTCCAGAAGGAGTTGAGAGGACAACAACTTGCAAGTCTGTGGATAAAGATAAAAGGGAAAAAATAGGAAAGAGGTCGTGGTAGGGGTCTGCTATAGACCTCTGAATCACAGAAAGGAGGGAGAAAAGACGTTTCTAGAACAAATAACAGAAATATCCAAAACATGAGACTGGTGGTAATGGAGGACTTCAACCAACCAGACATCTGTTGGAGAAAGTAATATAGCAAAACGCAAAATTCCCAGTAACTTTTTGGACTGCTAGGGGGGCAATTTTTTGTTTCAGCAGAGGGAAGAATTAACCAGGGAAACAGCCATTTCAGACTTGATTCTGCTCAACAGGGAGGGATTGGTCATGAATCTGCTGGTAGAAGGCAATTCAGTGAAAGTGATCATAAAATAATGGATCTCATGATCCTAAGGAAAGGAAGGAGTGAGAGCAGCAGAATAAGGACAACAGACTTCCAAAAAAGCAGACAACTCAGGGGATTGGTAGGTAAGATCCCTTGAGAAGAAAATCTACTGGATAAAGGAGTTCAGAAGAGCTGGCAGCTTCTCCGAGACAATATTAAAGGCACAACTGCAAAGTATCCCAATGTGAAGGAAAGATAGGAAGACTAGGAAGAGACCAATATGGCTCCATCAAAAAGGAATCCTACAAAAAGTGGAACATGGATGCACTACTAAGGAGAATTATGGAAAACGGCTAAGGCTTGGCCTACACGTGAAACGTCTGTCGTCATAGGTATATTGGCCAGGGATGTTAAAATAAACAAACAAAAACCCACAAAGCTCTAAACGACATAGCTACACCATCATAACCCCCAGTGTAGGCACAGCTATCTTCTTCTTTCATGAGGTGTTTGAAAATCAGTGGGCTAGGATTATAAATGAATTTTGAGATTAAAAGCCATTCTAATGCTCCTGGGGTTGCTAAGTGGATCCCTCTTGTGCCCACCTGGTAAGAGTGAATGGGACTGTGGTTTGTGATGTGTCCTGGGGTTTGTACCACACGACAGTCATAATTTGGTGATTTGATCAGCGTAGCTAATGTTGTCCGGAGAGGTGATGTTCCTATACCGACATAAAAACCCTTTTGTCAGCACAGACTATGTCTACGCTATAGGGCTATGTTGGCATAGCTATGTTAGTGTAGTCTCAAAAGTGTAGACATACCCTAAGGCACAGATTGAATTACATCTAAAGGGACATAAAGGCGTGAAGAAGAGGTTCTTCAAATACATTAGAAGCAAGATGAAGGAAAGGGTAGGTCCTCTACTTATTGCGGAAGGAGCGCTAATAACTGATGGCATTAAGAAGGCTGAAGTGTTTAATGACTGTTTTGCTTTAGTCTTCAGTAAAGGTTTAATGGTGGCCAGATACTCAACACAGTTAATATTAACAAGAGGAAATGACCGCAAGCCAAAACAAGGAAAGAATATTTGGATATGTTAGACGTATTCAAGTTGGCAGGGCCTGATGAATTTCATCCTAGGATACGTAAGGAATTACCTGAAGCAATCTCAGAAACCTTAGCAATTATCTTGAACTCCTAAAGGCCAGTTGAGGTCCCAAATGATTGGAGAAGGGCAAACATGCCACAGTTTTCAAAGGGGAACAAAGAGGACCTGGGATAATATAGCTTAGTCAGCCTAACTTTGATACCTGGAAATATACTACAGCAAATTATTAAACAATCAGTGTGTATGCACCTAGAGGGTAAGAGGGTTACAAGGAACAGCCAGCTTGGATTTGTCAAGAACAAATCATTCCAAACCAACCTAATTTCCTTTTTGACAGGGTTACTGGCCTACTGGATGGGGGAAGCAGTAGATATGATGTATCTTGATTTTACTATTATCAGAGGGGTAGCCGTGTTAGTCTGGATCTGCAAAGGCGACAAAGAGTCTTGTGGCACCTTATAGACTAACAGAGATGTTTGGGATCATGAGCTTTTGTGGGCTAAGACCCACTTCATCAGATGAATGTGGAACGAAAGTTTATTATCCCAAACATCTCTATTAGTCTGTAAGATGCTACAAGACTCTTTGTCACTTGTTTTTACTGAGACTTTTGACACAGTTCCCCTTGGCATTTTCATGAGCAAACGAGGGAAATGTGGTCTAAATGAAATTATTATACGGTGAGCACCTAACGGGTTGAAAGTGCATACTGCATGTAGTTATCAGTGTCAAGCTGGGAAGGTGTATCTAGTGGGGTTCCACAGAAGTCAGTCCTGGGCGGTAGTTCTGCTGAAAAGGATCTGCGAGTTATAGCGGATCATAAATTGAATGGTTTAAGATTAGCAGCCGTGTTAGTCTGTAGCCGTAAATAAGACGAGGAAGACTTGTGGCACCTTAGAGACTAACCAGTTTATATGAGCATAAGCTTTCGTGGGCTATAGAATATATAATATACAGTTGAATATGAGTCAACAATGGGATGCAGTTGAGAAAAAGACCAATATCATTCTGGGGTGTGTTAACAAGAGCGTCATATGTCAGATGCTCTACATAGCATTTCCAAGGCCTCAGCTGGGCACCACACTTTATAAAACACGTGGATGAATTGCAGAGTGTCCAGAGGAGAGCAACGGAAATGATCAAAAGTTTAGGAAACCTGACCTATGAGGAAATGTTCTTTTTTAAAAAAAAAAAACTGGGCAAGTTTAGTCCTGAGAAAAGAAGGCTTAGGTGGGGACCTGATAAGTCTTTAAATATGTTGAGGATTGTGAACAGTTGTTCTCCATGTCCGCTGATGGTAGGATAAATAGTAATGGGCTTACTCTGCAGCAAGGGAGATTGAGGTTAGACATTAAGAAAAAGTTCCTAACTCTCAGAGTAGTTAAGGTCTGGAAAGGGCTTCTAAGGGAGGTAGTGGAATCCCCATCATTGGACAAAACAAATTGGACAAATACCTGTCGGAGATTATCTAGATTTACTTGGTCCTGTCTCAGCGCAAGAGGGTGGACTTGACCTCTTGAGATTCCTTCCAGCTCTGCATTTCTTTGATTCTCACACTCTGTTGATAGGATTGGGTAAAGTTTGTGATTCTTGGATTAAGGGTGCTATCAAAGTGCAGTGTCATAACACAAGAACTAGGGACCACCAAATGAAATTAATAGGCAGCAGGTGTAAAACAAATAAAAGGAAGTACTTCTTCTCATAACGCACAGTAAGTCTGTGGAACTCTTTGCCAGACGGTTCAAAAAAGAGCTAGATAAGTTCATGGAGCTAGATAAGTTCATGGAGGATAGGTCCATCAATGGCTATTAGGCAGGATGGGCAAGGATGGTGTCCCTAGCCTCTGTTTGCCAGAAGCTGGGAACGGGCGACAAGGGATGGATCACTTGATGATTACCTGTTCTGTTCGTTCCCTCTGGGGCACCTGGCATTGTCCGCTGTCGGTAGACAGAATACTGGGCTAGGTGGATCTTTGGTCTGACCCGGTACGGTCTTCCTTATGCTCTAATGTTTTACTGTTACATGGTTCTCATTGGTTCTGGTCTGAGTTATTAGGCTATAAAGCTGGGTGATTGTGTCCCTGGGTGAACAGTGGGCCCAGTCCTCCAGGAACTTCTGAGCCTAGCGCTTAAGTGTTCATGGCACACTACGCTCAATAGCTGTGTTTGTAGGATTGGACCCTGAAATTCATACACCATACAGGGAATCCTCAAGGGAGAGACTATCAAATAAATCTGTCCTCCAAGATTCAGCCACATAAGATCTAGCAACTTTGTCCTATTTAAGCTATAAATGAAGCTACACCGAGTAGAAAGTAGCTCCATATTGGTATGTTTAATATATGGAAGAATCCAGAGGTTATATTTTTATTTACTGAGCATAAAAGTTCCATATTAAATTCACTTAAATTCCTATGTATTGCTGTTTCCCATGGAGATTTACTTCCAGATAACTATCATGCAAATCAGTATATTAAATGAAATAGCATCCTTTAAAAAAAAATCCCATCACCAGCTAAAAGAACCCCTCCAAGGCAAACGGCATCTGCAATTATACTGACAATTTTTTCTGAAATGAAAATAGTGAATTATAAAGTTGTAAAGCTGTTTTGCAATAATATTTTGTTTTATAACCCATATTATTTTACCTAGTAGCTGTCTGGCTCCAGAACAAGTTATATAATGTGATATTATGAATATGGTGTCTTGACTTTTTGTCTAGGGAATTAATTTAAGAGCTCTAAACTTTCCAATCACATTTTCTGCTTTGTTCCAGACATGGTTTATTCTGTCTGCCTGAAAAATATCAGATAAACTGCGGCTTGTAACTGAACTATTTGTATTCCTCTCTATCCAAACTAACAGGGCACTGACTCAGTTTTACATGGGTCCTTAAAACAGACCAGACTGAAATGGTCTGTCTGAAGTAAGCTACATAAAACAAAAGCAGAGATGTTATATGTTAGCTGATCAGTGTATCTGCAAGGTGGTGTATTCAACACCTGTAGCACCCTCTGGTTCGGAGGGGCGGGGAGCATGCTGCAAGGGGTCCTCATTCCCGGTGTCTCCTGCTGTCCTTTTGCCTCTTGCTGTGTGCTATGGATCAGCCCCCCCCAGCCAAGTCACAAAGTCCAGACCCCTTCCAGGGTAGTCAAAGTCCTGGTTGATCTACACAACAGATCCTTATGTAGCTTACTTCTAGGATTATCTACAGTTTTTCTCTCTCTAGTCAGAGCACTGACTCCCCAGGCTTTTCCCCAAATCTATGTCCAAATACATCATCAAAGTAGTTTTCCACTCCTCCTGGACGTCTACTCAATCCCCTTCTGTTTGTGGTCCCTAGCTCAGGGCTCCTTCCCTCTCCCCAGTTCCAGGAGCCTACGCTACTTCCTGGGGGTCTCGTCTACTCAGTGTTTCTCTTCTGGGCTGCCTTCCTGACGCCTGGCACTTTCTTCCAGGAGTCCCACTACAACAGGGAACTTCACTCCTGTAGCTCAGTTTTCCAGCCCCAAACAGCTGGCTTGGCTGACTTCCGTAGCCCCCTGCCCTACTGCTGCTGCCTGCTGGTTCTCCCTGGAGGGCTCTGCCTTCTCTTGCTCCCTCCCCAATAGCCAGCTTCGAGTTGCAGGCTTCTCGAGATGCCGACCTGCTCCCTTTTCAGAGCCAACAACCAAGGGCCCTTTACTATCTCCCTTGCCCAGGGCTCTGACAGTCTTTCTCCAGGGCTCTCCCAGGTCCCTCCATGCCCTAACACAGGGCTTTTCCCATACAGGAGCCTACACTGCTGCCTGTTGGTTCATCCTAGCCCGTATATCAGTTGTTGCTCCATCTAGGATCTTCCCCTCCCACCACCCCGATCTGGGCAGCTGCCTACTTAGAACTCATCTGTTCCATTGCTAATTGGCTAATGCACCACTACCTGGAGTAGCTACCTGCTCCCAGGTGTATTTTGAAGGGTCTTCATGGGGCAGTTAGGGCCTGATTCCTTTGAAGGGCCACTGGCCTCATGATTTACCATTACTGATCATTTCCCATTGCTTGGTTACCAGATCAGAGACATGACTTCTTATTATTGATTATATTTTGCATTTATATAATATCTTTCATCCTGAAAGATGAGTCAGGCTTTGTAACTCAGACAGATAGCAGCTTAAACTGATAGTTTGGGATCAGTGACATTGAACTGTGCCCGGGTAAAACACAGCAGCTGTTTTAATAACACGCAGTATCACTACACAGCAATTTAGGACAGGAAGTGCAGATGAACACTGTATCTTGTTGAAACTGCTGGGAGGATTTAGGGAAGCACCAATATAAATCAATGTTCCTGTTGGAATTGGCATGTCAGTTAGCATATCATCTTTCTCCCATTACTTCCCCATCTTTCATTCTTACTTATTCCCAAACTTCACTGTCACTTGAATCCTAGATTTTTTTCCCCTGCTTTGTGGCAGTTGGTCACGTATTAGGTGAATCTTTCGTTGTTGCAAAGAAAAATTGTTGTTGTACTGGGATTGGAAAATATCATGGTTTCACTGGGTATATGTATAAATAGCAAAGGAAGTCTTGCAAGGCAGTGCTACTGATGATGGGTTTGGTACTAGGTTAGAGCCTTTAACCCAAAGGAGCTTTATTTTTCAATTCCAGAAGTCTCAAGAGGAGAATTCATTTTGCAAGATTCAGGCCATTGAGGAAGGCAGAAATCTTGTTACATTTCTGCCTCTATGTCCAAAATCTCATGAGAATATTTTGAAAGGTTCTTCGGTTTAATGCCACAATGGATCACTATGATCATCTAGTCTGACCATGGAATTAAGTCCTGCATCTCGCTCAGCAACCTGTGGTTGAAGTAGAGCAGTGGTTTTCAACATTTCCACAAGAGGCTCTGTTTTCCACATTGGGACTCCCCCCACCTGCCCAAGGAGCCCATTCCCATCTAGCTGCAGTTCCTCTCCCATTTAGCAATAGGGAATGGGCAGCTTCTCGACTCCTTGACATCCGTTTACAATCCCCAGTCTCAGAGCCCATGAATCAGGGTATATAATTTAGGAACACATCCAATCTTGTAGCTGTCCAATCCAAACCCTTCACTTTGCTTCCTTCTGAACCCCCAGAACTACATTAAACCTAATCTGGGTCCTTCTCCACAGAAAGCATCGTTCAGACAAATGGTATTCTTCACCCTGGGCCAATTCCTGAAGGCCAGGGCTTTACCGTTGTTTTCATCTAGTGCGGGGTTGACACCTCTGAAATCCTCCCCAAGACAAATGCAGCCTGGGGAGCAGCAGAACTCGCTTCCCTACAATGCCTTGTCAAAGTGTCTCAATCTCTAGCCTAAAGGAACAATTCTTCATGTCCCATTCACTCTTTGGCCTGCCAAGGGGTGTCCGTTCTAAGGGCAGCTTTTGTGATGTGAACACTTGACCACTCAGAGCCAAATCCTGATCCCACTGAAATCAACAAGAGCTTTGCTGTTGATTTGTTTTATAGTCCAGACTGTGGCACCATAGCAATCATGTTCTCTGGGATTCATTTATCTTGTGAGGGAAAAAAAGAATGATTGATTGCTGTTTTTCAGTGGCAGGTACTAAGCTGTTTACATGGCTTGTCCAAGCTCATAGGGTCAATTTTTGGCAGAGACAGGACCATATCCCAGTTGTGCCGACTACTAGTTGGGTACCTTTTTAGCACAAGGACATTGCTTTCTGTTTCTTCCATTGAGTTGAATGGGAACAAGGTTGGGTTATTGGCGTAGGATCTGGGCTGAGAGTATACCCCTAGCTAATTCCATCCTGCCCTTACAGCTGAATCCCCAAATCACTGGGCAAGTAATGGTGGCTGCTTTCTAGTAGTTTTTAGGTTAAAAAAAGCAGCAGATAATTCCTTGCGAGGCATACCTGCCCCTTTAAACAATGGAAATTTCCATGCAGGCACCAGCAATGTGTGCACTTGTGTTTTCCCTTTCCCAGTCCTCACTAGTGAATACATCACAATATTCTTTTCAAACCTGAATTCATCTCTAAAATGTCCCCCACCACTTCTTTTCCACCTTCTTAGCTTTGGGTCACCTTATGGCCATTAAACCCAGAACAGCAATTAACACCGCACATCTGGTTTAGAAAAATAAAAAGCTCCTTGTGAATTTACATCGTCTGAAGATAAGAAAGGTAAAAGGATCAAGATGATGAGCAACTCAGTTCTATGTGACCTGCTTTTGAATAAACAGCACTATATTCCTCAGTCAATTATCTCAAAAGTACAGTGTGTTCTGTTGGCAAAAAAAAGGTTGTCAGATAGAAATGGTTAGTTGAAAGGACGCATTCAGTGGAGTGAACATTAATCTTTTGTATTCCATATAATTTTATACAAACCAGGTTGGTTTGTTGTTGGCTCCCTCCTCTTCCCCCCTGACGCCCCTCACCCCCCACCCAAACAAGATTATACATTGTTTTAATATTATTTTATGAACATCTAATTGCAGGCTTCAGAGAGAGGTGCAGGTATTGCTATGGAGATAAAATAAGGTATGCTCCACGCAGCCCGGTAATAAGGCCTCCAATATAAAAGCGGAAAAACAAGTAATTAGTTACAACCATTGAACGGAAGAGGTCTAATGGGAGACACCGGATAAACATTCCATTTTATTATGTCTTAGTTATATGTTTTGCAAGACTCTGTGGTTATAAATTAAAATTGCTTTTTGCAGCAGTGGCTGTAAAAAGTTCAAAATCTCTGAATGTACCTATTATTTTTATTTATATCACAGCAGGCTGCTAGTGGAATTAGCTTTTTTTCCCGTTATTTGTTAGTTAAAAGATGGAAAGTGCATACAAATGCATATTTGAAGGCAACACTTAAAAACAGCTTTTTCTTTTTTTTGTCAAGATGGCATCAATTTAGAGGGGAAAAATTTAGCAAACCAGAAAAACAGCGTTCATCATGTCGACGGGTTCTTTTATTTGTTTACTAAGTTCAGCTGGCTCTGGCGAAAGGAGCATGAACATTTACTTTGTCTGCAACGGGTTACATCTTGGGATCTCTCACTGACAAAGCAGAATGCTTTTCAGTGCTCCACTTAGTCATTGTAAATAAAGGACCAGATTGACAGCCATGGAGATTTAGGTCCACTGATCAGCCACAGCCAAGGCAATGGTAGGATAAGATTTCCCATACTGTCCCCTGCATTCTAGCCAGAGAGGGAACACCTCAAAGGATGAGAGAATATTAAATCTTTGTCTCTCAGTCTTTGACCATTTTTCTGGGACTTCTGGCAAGGGTATCAGTTTTAAGTTGTGATTTGACCTGTGGAACTCACCGTCACAAGATATCAGTGCGGCCAAGAGATTAGTAGGATTCAAAACAGGGATAGGGATTTTTATGGATTAGGGACACCCATTATTTACATAAAATAGGATACACATATAGAATTGGCATAAACCCCCATGTTTCAGGGCACAAGGCAATTGGTGATTCAGGGGGGTCAGGAAGAAATGTCCCTTGTGGTCAGATTATTCCATTATTGTACACTAGATTGTTTCTTACCACTTTCCACTGAAGAATCTGCTATTGTTGTGGCAGAGAATCCTGGACTAGAGGGACTTGTGATCCAGCCTGGCACTACCTGTGATGGTGGGTAGTGTTGATGGCTATAAGCCAGGCTGGGTAAGGAATGGTATCCCTAGGCTCTCTTTGTCAGAGGGGGTGATGGATGGCAGGAGAGAGATCACTTGATCATTACCTGTTAGGTTCAGTCACTCCGGGGCACCTGGCATTGGCCACTGTCGGTAGACAGGATACTGGGCTGGGTTGGGCTTTGGTCTGACCCTTTACAGCCATTCATATGTTCTTACGTTGTAAACATCTCTAATAAGCCTGGTATCAACAGCTGATTTCATATTGGCCACCTGAGAGCCATCCATACAGGTAACAGAGATGAAACTGTTGCCTTAATCTACTCTCCTCAGGCAAAGGGGTATCTTCCACACCAGGTCAAATCAAACTACAACATATATTACCTAATGCAGCTATCAACTCTTCTTACTGTTTTGCTAGTATTATTTAATTGTTTTACATCTGAGACGAGGCCAAGGAGTAGAAACCACAGGACTTACTTGTTTATCAACTAAAGAGCTTAGAGATAGTGTTCAGTGCAGAGGGGTGTGTTTTAAAGTAGAAACCTGAGTTTTTCCTGCAGCAGACGAGAACGAGCAAACCGTGCCTCGAACTGCGATGACAGCTTCTCAGGAATTATTTATTTCCCGTTTTAGACATCGGACAGTGACTCAGTGTGCCCTGGAAATATCATCGTTATAGCAATTTTCTCATGTGGTTGTCCAGCTTAATGTTAGAGGAATGGTTAGTTACAAATCCAGACACTATAAAGTCGGAGCTACAGTCTAAAAATAAAGCGCTTGGTAAACTTTTAGTTGTCAACAACATTTCGACAGTCGCTCACACTAGAAAATGGAGTAACAGGTGTCATGCAATTCCCCAGCACATTTTATGGTCAAAGGAAGCATCTAAGGAAGATTCAGATGTTGGTAATGCTGATAATTGGCAATGCCACTGGTGTTGTAGCACAATGCATGCCCTGCAAGGTTTAAAGTAGTAGTATTTACTAATAGGAGCAAACACGAGACTTGGCATCAGGACTTGCGGTACTATTCCAGACTTTGCAAATGACTTGTTCTGTGGCTTTAGGAAAGTCGGTTTGATGTTTGTTAAAGTGAGTAGAATATTTGCCTGTCTCACAGCAGGGGTGTTCCAAGATTCAGTTGTATTCAGGGCACTTTCAAAATCTGTAAATTCAAAGTATGATTGTTACTTCCTAGACTAGTGGGGACTGAACCAATGCACAGAGCCCTTCACAGAGCATGTGAGTATTTGCAATGGAGACATTTTTCATGTCCTTGTATTGGAGCTGGGCTGCCAGTCATTACAATAGCTAATTTTTAGCATTTTACATTTTCAGAGCTCTTTGTGAACTATTAACTAAAATCCTCCAAACACCCTGAAAAGCAAGTACCGTTATCCCTGTTTTTAGTGATTTCAAAATCACAGAGAGAATAAATAGCACAGCTCATATCAGACTAAGAATTTGCTTAAACCCCATTGTGTCTCTTCTGATCAGTCCTTTGTCCTTCTCAAATTATGGTCCATGCATCTCTATTTGTGACTAGCAAGCAGGGCTGAGAAGAGGTGTAAGTTGGGTGCCTGGAAGGTTCTCTGGGAAGTGGCCTGGTGACTGCTAAAGCTGGAGTTACTGAATGAATCAATCCACATAGACACAAAGTGTAGATAAAGTGTTCAGGGAGTGTTTATCTAATCTAGCCTGCACGCAAGAGGCTGCTCCAGCCAAAGGTGCACGCAGTCTGTGAATTGCTGAGTGCATCCTGGTACTGAATGCACAGGGGATGCATGGCAGACCGGTGGGTGTCTTTGGAGGGATTTGTTTTAAAAAGAACGTTTCATTCATAAGTAGAAGGAAAGAGGCCAGTTGGAGCTTGGATGGTTACTGAACATCCTGAGCTTTTCCCATTACTGAATCGTCCGTGTGTTTTGCTGTGAGCAGAGATGCAAGGAGCGGTAGGAAATGAGAAACAGCGTGGATGTTATTGGTCAGTGTGAGGGGTGATTAGACCAGCCCACTTTGGGGTGAAGTTTGGGTTCAATAGTCTGCCGTTTGGTGGACCACATTCTGCCTGGTTTAGTTTTAGGAGTCTGTAAAACAACCTAGATCATGAAAGTGGCCACCTTGCAGCTGGAGTCTGGCTGTCCACCCTCCACTAACACCAGCTGCTGGGAATTTATGAGAGCAAATCCAGGAGAGAACCCAGTAACAAAAACACGCAGGGGCCTACAGTGGAGTTAGAAGTCTGAGCAGATGAGAGACTGTGAATGAAGTGATTTACACACCATATACGGTGCAGTCATTTATTGGCGAATGCAATCCAGAGCGCAAGGATTTATCACTTAGGGGTGCAGAAAGTTGTAATAGGCAGAGATCCACATTGTGCAAAGTGTAATGAACCAGATCATCATGTGGTGTAAACCAGCATTGCTCCATTGACTTTAGTGGAGCTGTGCTGATTTATTAACAGCTGAAGATCTGGCCCAATAATTCTTGGCCCTTGTGTAGTGCTTACCTGCGGTTCTCAAACCACACACAGGAAATGCAGTAGGTCACAAGCTAACACTATATAGTGTGGTAATTTCTCAGCCTGTCTAGAGTGCTGTCACAGTGGGCCTTGTTCTGATCTCACTGGTGATGGCTTACCATTCACCTCAGTGGAGCAGGAATCTGATTTGCATGAGTATTTGCTGAGATTTTAGCCCTGTGTACACTGGCCTCAATTCCTGCAGTAATTTTCAACAGCATTCCCTCTTTGTTCTTAAAGTAGACGTGCCCCCATGATACAGTTCAAACATAGCCCTTTCCTGAAGCAGAGCTTTCCTGGAAATTCGAACAACGACAGAACATACCTTTTCAGCGTTATTATTTATATTATTGTAGCACCTTGGAGACCCAGTCCTGCAGCCGTACCCCATTGTGCTAAGTGCGGTACAAACAGCTTTCCTGCCTCAAAATGCTTACAATGTAAGCTTTCCTCCCAAGCTGGCTCTTCCTGGACGCTCTCTGCAGGACTACTGACTCTGTCCCCTCTGAAAGAGATTTTTCAGCTTCTTCATACCCTGGTTGTAGTTGGACAAAGGCAGCGACGATTGAGCAGTAGACAAGTCTTAGAATGAACACTTTTCTGTAGGATCATAAAGCAAAGTATTCCGACTGTTGTGATCAGCACTGTGGTACGGTAGCAGTGTCTAAAAAATATTCTGGGTGAACCTTCTTTCTAGATGACTATTTAAAAGGAATGGTTTTAGATCATCCCATCTCTGCTAGCACTACTATTTCTACTCAAAATACAGTTCTAACCATGGCGCTAACTCGCATACGGACAGCAGGAATGTGTGACTAATAAGCGGAGGAGTACAGCTTTCCTCAGACCTGTGTGATTGTTGCTTGGAAGTTGGATGCGGTCAGGAATTCAACAGGTGTCACATAGTCACCAGCATGGGAAAGCTAGCAGGGCATATAAATCAGGGAACAGAACAGAAATGAGTGTGAAAGTGAATCCAACAAGTGAAGTTGAAAGTGAACAAACTGGCAGCCATCCGGGCACCCATCATGCAAAGCTGTGTTGTGTGTGGGGCCCACAGCACTGCGGCTGTGTGTCATTGTGGGACCTGTACTTTTACAGATGTGCATGGCATCACTGTCATTGACATCATGACAATGCTAATATGTGTTGCTTCAGTGCTTCCCACCCAGTGATCTCATCGTGTTTTACAGCAGTGATTGACTACACGTTTTCTCTGAGACAAGGTGGGCGAGGGAGTTTCTTTTATTGAACCAGCTGCTGTTGGTGAAAGAGACAAGCATTCGAGCTTACACCGAGCTCTTCTTACATACTCTGAATGCCTTTCCCAGTCCTAAAGAAGAACTCTGTGGAAGCTCAGAAAGCTTCTCTCTCTGACATTGACCCAGTCAAAAAGATTCCCTCACCCACCTTGTCTCGATAATATCCTGGGACTGATGCAGATACAACTACACTGCAAACAACTCTTGTGTGTGGCCTTCAGTGGGGATGGGAGAAACTGAGGCTGGGTGACATGGTCAAGGTCAAACAGCATGTTGGTGGTGATAGTGGGAAGTTGAACCCAGTGGCTCTGACACCCCGCTGTCCTGCCCCCTTTAAAGGGAGAGGTGGTGAAGGCAGCTGATGATGAGCTTTAAAATGTTGTTGTTTGACTTCAGCTTATCTCAAAGTTTTTGGATGAGTCTTCTAGTCTGCTTTGTCCTCCTTGTTTGTGGACGTGACAGGTAGCTGTTGTGGCTCAATAGTTGATGTTCTGGTGTCAGCTGTGTCTCATGTACTGCCGGATATCGCAAGTGGATCTTTCATGAGACATTTCCAAACAATATTTGCCTATCTGTCTGAAAAGCAAGGGAGGGGGTGGGGGGAATAAAACGCAGTGTGTGTGGTGTTTGTTTGCACATCAGGGCCACAGCTGGCTCATCTGTTGTTTGTAGACCCAAAGGGAAGGAGGATTCCAAACATTTGCCGACCTTTCTTTAGCAAAAATAAGCTAAATAAATCAATCTGCTATATTATTTATTAGTCTGCTCTTCTGATTTGTGCCAGAGAGATTTGTCCACACGCTATCCCAGTCGCAGGAATCCAGCAGAGAAGGATAAGGCAGCCTGGCGTGTCAGGCTGCCAGCTAAAATTTTCTGTAACGTGGTAGCACTGGCAACAGTTAACGTAGACACAGGGTCTGCTCTGGGCATAGTGGACGCTAGCTGTCAGCTACCATCAATTCCAATCCTGACGTAGCCTCTCCTGTCCGCCGCTGACACCTGCACCTGTGCATATCTACATGTACCCGCAATTTCTCACTCTTACTGTCTGCCCTTTAAGCACAGGGTGACTGTTTGCATGAAAATATTGGACCATCTCTCTGCTGACAGAGGAGTGCTCAGCACCTTCGTGATTAGGCCTTAAATATCCACCATCCGAGTGCTTGTCCTTGCTACCTAGAGGCTGCTGCCAGGGATCGGGCCCCCATTGTGCTAGGTGCTGTACAGACACACAGCAGTATTTATCCTGACCTCCTGCAGCAGTGAGCTGCAAAGGCTAATACCTCTTACCTTGAACAGCTCCTAAACACATTGCCTTTTAACAGGCGGTGTCTGTTCTGTTTGGTGTCGGATAATGGAATGGGATCAATTCTGGGCTAAGTCCAAGGCACGTGAGGTGGTACTGTGCTGAAAGATGCACATAAACATCCCTGTGGACCTCAGTCAGAGTTGAGCTGTGCACATTGCAGAGGGCATTTGGCCTTCTGCAGTTAGGTCAGTGACACATCTTCAGGAGGTACAGAACCAGAGCAGCAGCTGGCTTTCCCCATCAGGCCACACACTGCTTGAGCCCCACTCTTTGCTTGGACAGATTCCCGTTGCTGATAAGCCTTTTACTAGCACATCCATAGCAGTGACTTCCTGAGCCGGCGGCTTTCTTTAGCAGCTTCGCTCGCTGATGCTGGGAGCCTGGCGGATTTGTATAGATGTATGCCGCATTGTTTGCTCTTGCTGTGTCAGTTGGCCCTTCTAATTATGCATCCCTGGATGAATGCCAGCTGCAGAGGGTAGGACAAGATGTACAGTACAACGTGAGGTGGCACAGAGAGGTTTGTGCCTTCTTGCGTTTGAGGGAGACTTAATTATGTTCTCTCAGCAAATGTTTAACCTTCGCAGAAATGTCCATATTAAGCAAAGCAGGCCTGTTAGTTCAGTTCCACTAGTGGTGAATAACTGGGGAGCAGATATTTGTCACTCCTGCGGGCTCTGCACTAAAGCAGTTTGCATCCGCTATTAGAGCCGATGGTTCACAGTGCTTTATTTGTGTAGACTCTAGAATACCCTTCCTCTTGGAAAAAGCCTTTTCACCATAAGAATGACACACTCAGTGCTGACTCCCCTGGTACCCGATAAACACCAATCAACAAAAAAAAACCCAACCCCAAAACTCTGAACCAAATCAAGCTTAAAAAAATTATTTGATAAAACCTTAAAACTTAGATGCAAAGTCCCTAGACTGCACAGAGTTTTCATGCCAGAAAGGAGTTGCCATAGACTCCACAAGACACTTTGCTATTGCTTTGAGATGTAAAGCACTCAGAAGCTATGGTTTTGGGTGTCAGGATGAGACCATCGCTGGGCAGTAAGTATGGTAGCAGTGGTTAGTTTTTGCGGTGGATAGATGATTATGGTGAGAAGAAAAATGGCTCCCCCATCTGAATGGGGATTTGTACCATTTTAAAGGGACAGATGGTGCATTTTAGTCAAAGGGACTTGAAAATGCAGATTAACACGGGACTTTTTTTTAATAACTGCATCTTCCTCTCCCCTTGCTGTGATCACGTCGTCATCCTCTTCCTCAGATTGCTTCACTGACTTCCCTCTCTGTCCTCTTTCAGTTCAGACTCCTTGTCCTTAACTGTGCCTGACTCTGTCCTTCCATTTTCTCTGTTCTCCTACAAATCAACCTACTCACATTTGTTTCATTTGTTTACTCTTAGCTTTGCTTCCCTTCATCTCTCACAACTACACGTCTTACTTCCAGATCCCTCCTTCCAGTCCACATCTTCCCTTAGGCCTGATCCAAAGCTGGATCAGGCCTAAGGGGAGATCTGGAGGGAACATCTGGAGTGTTGTCTCCAGTTTTGGGTCCCCCACTACAGAAAGTATGTGGACAAATTGGAGCGAGTCCAGTGGAGGGCAACGAAAATGATTAGGGGGCTGGGACACATGACTTACGAGGAGAGGCTGAGGGAACTGGGGTTATCTAGTCTGCAGAAGAGAAGAGTGAGGGGGGATTTGATAGCAGCCTACAACTACCTGATGGGGGGTTCCAAAGAGGATGAAGGTTGGCAATTCTCAGTGGTGGCAGATGACAGAACAAGGAGTAATGGTCTCAAGTTGCAGTGAGGAAGGTCTGGGTTGGATATTAGGAAACACTATTTCACTAGGAGGGTGGTGAAGCACTGGAATGGGTTACCCAGAGAGGTGGTGGAATCTCCTTCCTTAGAGATGTTTAAAGGCTTGGCTTGACAAAGCCCTGGCTGGGATGATGTAGTTAGGGATTGGTCCTGCTTTGAGCAGGGGATTGGACTAGATGGCCTCCTGAGGTCTCTTCCAATCCTAATCGTATATGATTCCAAGTCAATTGGGGTCTTTCTGTTTCTCAAATAGAACTATGGTGTCTGTCGGATACAGAGGATAACTAGCTGGCCTAACTAGTCTGGCAGAGGTCAGTGGAAGTTCTACCATGGGCTTCAATGGAATCAGAGTTAGACCCAGAGCCCAAGCGCTTGTGACATTTCCACATCTTACTCAGCTAAAACATCCATGGACTTTAGTGAGAGCTTTAGCAGAAGAGTGGCGTCCGGTTTTGGCGCTCAGACAGTATTTCATATTTAAATATTCAGTTATAAAAATAATACTACCCATCTGCCTTGCCAGTCTTGGTATATCTTGTAGCAGTTCACTGACCATCTGTTCGCTAAGTGTAGAGAGACACTGCACGTCCACTTGACCGTATGCCTCTCTGATTCTAGGTTTATTTTTGGTAGCTGGTCCATATGGGCCAGGTTCTGCTTCTCCAAATGTGTTTGTTTTAAAAAACTTTGCAGCATAAATTTCACTTTTTATTGGGGTTCATGGAAGAGGGAAGAGTGGTACAAGGGAAAGCAATGAATTCTCTGTTCTTCGTTCAGCTACTGTCTTGCTTACTTTCCTCAGCAAACTATGTAGATGGATAAAGCTGTTAGGGGAGGGAAGCAACCCAGATGTGAGTTATCTGATTAATTAAGTCACTATCAGGCATATGTAGTAAAACTCAGACAAAATGAATCATTTAAAGTCTTATTATCAGTGTTTCTGCTCTTCCCCCTCCCTCTGCCCTTTCTATGCCAAGAGGCTGGGCAGTTCACTGAAGCATGCAGCCCACACCCTCAAAGACCCATTATCCTCTGTATCCGACAGGCACCATACATTGGAATCACACTTGGCCAATCAGATCTGATTGCAAAACCCGTTTGCAAGGCATGCACTTAGTTCCAGCAGAGATGCTCTCAGTAGCCCGGGTCCACTCCAGGCAGAGATCTGGGCAGTGTGGATTCATTCCAGAAACGAAGAGAATTATGAAATGGAGCAGACTTTATTGTCACTTGATGTGATGTTATTGCTGATTTATTGGGCATCATTGGGTTCTGTTCTAATAAACTGCAGCAGGATGAAGTTTTTGTTTATTTAGCTCATCTCGATGGAGCTTGGGGAATCTGAACTGCTTCCAGAAAGTGGCTTTATGGTGTGGCTCTGTTTGCAGCTGGCTCTGTATTCCAGCACTTGGGCCCATTTCTCCTCTCACGCCAGTTTTACATCAGTGTAACTCCTTTGATTCCAGTGGGGCTACCTCTGCCTTATAGCAACATGAGATGAAAATCAAACCCCTGACTCAACAGGAGCCAGACTTCCAAATTTTAGCTAGGTGTAAACTTTACAGCGAGGCACCTCCTACATGATATGGCTAAATCTGAGCGTTGGATCCACCTCTTTTACTGAGTTTTCTGAATACTAGTTTAGAAACTAGTGTAAGCAAGAGCCTTCCAAGTGATGGCCTTTGCTGCTTCCTCTTGCAAACATCCGTTGATTAAAATGCTGGTCTAGGACTCAAGAAAACCTGGTTTGATTCCTGTTCTGCCACAGACTTCCTGTGTGACCGTGGGCAAGTCATGCTGCCTCTCTGTGCCTAACTTCCCAATTTCGTAAAATGACATTAAGCACTTCCCTATCACACAGAGGTACTGTGAAGAAAAACAGACGAATGATCATTCGGCGGTGGTGAGGGCCATGTAAGTACCTAGATGAATGGTTCTGTGAGATGAAGCAGCAGGGGCCGCTGCCTCCTCCATGCCATTTTCCTCTCCCTTGGCTGATGAAGAAACAGTCAAACCTGTTTCCTGTTTGCCCAATGTATAAAACATGGATCTGGTTGCGGAAGCTTGCAGCGACACCAGCAGTCCCACATACGTCACTGAGAAATACTCCTGGGTCAGGAGCTCAGGCTATGTAGGTAGATAGAGATCTCTCTGCGCTGGGTCTAATTTTATAGCTAGGACACCCTTGGCCAGGATGTGCATATTAGAGTTGGGCCCACCGTGCGGAGTTCAGATCTGCGCTTCCTCAGAGTTTGGTTGCATGTTGATCCAAGGTTCTGGTTTGTTCCCCACATCTGTGCATACACCCAAAGGGAAAAGTCCGGTACTGAGCATGTTCAGATCAGCATGCCATGGTGCATGGAAAGAAACCATGTCGGTGCGGCAGCCCAGCTCAGTTGTGAAAGTGTGATGGGTAGGCAAGTGGACAGGACTTGAGAGCTAGATGCCTGGGTCTTTTTACCCAACTTGGCCTTGCTTTGTGACCTTGGGCAAGTTGCTCCCCTTACCCACAAAGCGGTTTCACCATCTGGATATAAAATCTCACTTTGGGAAAGGCCTTTGAGTTCTATGGAGGGAAAGTGCCAAGTGTGATCATCCACAAACCACAGGGTCTAGCCTCTGTTCACCATGGTGAAGAAGTGCCTTGGAACTTTGAGACCTTTACAGTCCATCCCTCAGCAGCTAGTAGTGCTTTGTCTTGCACCAGAGATCAATGCACACACAGAAACCAACCAGGATTATGATTATATACTAATTATAAGCTAATTAGTTCTTTTTTAGAGAGCACCCACTTACAAAAAATCAGGTGGGAGGATTTCTTGCACATATTATTACCAGGACTTTATTTCTGTACATACCCCTAATCCTTTGTAGTTCTTATTTGTATTTGGCAATCCAACTGAATTAACAGTGGGTTGACCCATTCTTTGCTGAGGTCAGCGTGTCAGGTTTAAAGAGTTTACTGAAATGAGCCGCCAATGTAATGTAAGGACAAATTTCTCCCTGCACAGATTGGCACAAACACTGGAGGCAGCATTTGAGCATAATATTGACTAATTATTTAACCATGAGTGGCAGCTCTGAACATTGTGTTCTTTGTGCATCGCTTCCTGCATTTACTGTGAATCTAATTACAAAGGGAATGAGTATTTCTTCTCCGCCTCCTGAAAACACAGAAGCAAAGTGTGCGGGACCTCAAGTTGTTTAAGTGGAGACGGTTGTAAATTGTGCATCAACCGAGATCCTGGCTGTGGAACCAGTGCACAGCGTATTTGCTGAATGGTTCTTGGGATTTCAGAGGTGTGTACCGAGTGTGGGGGGAGGGTGTTTGAACAAATCTGATCTGCAAGCCCGGAGATAGAAGCAGGCACTAAAGAAAGCACAGCTTCAACTAAAGAATGCCATGGTTTGAAACAAACTGTTGTTTCAGCTGCTAGATCCGTGCACGTTCACCTCAGCCTTTTCATCAGCAGGCTTCTTCTCTACGTTGATGATGATTAGTTTTATGATAATAACATGGAGAGGTGCCCCAGTGGCGAACAGGGCCCTGTTGTAGCAGGGATCGCCTGTATGTGTAATCAGAGACCCTCCGTGGCAGTTGAATTGAACATTTGCTTCTAAGGTTCGTGTGGTTCCTTTTTGGCTGGGTTGGAGATGTGTCACTCAGGGAGATGGAGGCGGTTTCAGATGCAAAGGAGAAGAGCACCACTCGAAACAGGCACCACTCACTGATTGCCGGGAGGACTGTCGTTAATTTCCAGGGCCCCAGGGTGACAAATGGGAAGGTGGCCGCATGCTTGTTTTCAGTCTTGGTGGGTCTTGTTTTGCCCCTCTGCGGTGTACATTGCTGGAAGGGGAAGAATCCTTAATTTCAAAGCCCTGCTGTGAGAGCGGAGTCCAGCGGTATGACAATGAAGAGTGAATTTGGTTTTAACGCCAGCGTTAGAGTTTGGGGACTTCCTAAAATGATTCCAAGTTTCCTTTAAACCATCGTTAGACAGAAGCCCTTTGGGGCAGGTGGTACCTTTCACTGTGTGTCTGTGCAGCACCAGTCTGTACATGCTCCCATAATAACCCCTGCCCTTTCTGGACTAACCAGGCCCTAATACTTACACTGTATAAGGTGGACATGGCAGCTTTCACTTGGAAAATATCTCGTGTATCTGGCTTTGTGCCTCATCCTTAACTCTTTGGAGACTGTAGTCATATACAATATATGTACATCCTCTTGTGTATTCATTTGGCTGAGCATCTGGAGAATAGAATCAGAGAATATCAGGGTTGGAAGGGACCTCAGGAGGTATCTAGTCCAACGCCCTGCTTAAAGCAGGACTAACCCACCTAAACCATCCCAGCCAGGGCTTTGTCAAGCCTGAACCTAAAAGCCTCTAAGGATGGAGATTCTACCACCTCCCTAGGTAACCCATTCCAGTGCTTCACCATCCTCCTAGTGAAAAAGTTTTTCCTAATATCCAACCTAAACCTCCCCCACTGCAACTTGAGAATATTGCTCCTTGTTCTGTCATCTGCCACCACTGAGAACTGTCTAGATCAGGGGTCTCAAACATGCGGCCTGCCAAGCCCTTCCCTGCGGCCCGCGATGCTCCCCCCACCAAGCTCCCGCAGCCCCTCCCACTCCTCCCCCAAGCTCCCTGCGCCCCTCCCCCCAGATCCCCCAGCCCCCCCGCCTCCCCCCCGCTCCCGCCCCCCCCCCCCGCCAACCTCCCCGCGCCCCCCCCCCCGCTCTCCCACGTGCTTCTCTCCCGCGCTGCTGCTTCCCGCTGCTCCGCTTACCACCAGGCAATTCTCTGGCGGCTTAGCAGTTTCTCAGAGGGAGGGGCCAGGAGTGGGAAGCCTCGTGCACAGGGGAGGAGGGGGAGAAAGGGGCGGGGATTTGGGGAAGGGCTTGGACTAGGGGCGGGGAGGGGGCAGAGTTGGGGTGAGAACTTTGTGGAAGGGGTTTGAAGGGGACAGGGAAGGGGTTGGAAGAGGCGGAGCAAAAGTGGAGTGTGAGTGCAGCCCAGTCCAGGAGGGTGCTGTAATAGAACTAAATCTAAGTTCCTGTTTGGTCCTTTGAGTGAGGTGCTTTATTAAGTGAATATATTTTATTAAAACTGCTTGGAAATGACTTCATCAAAAAAAAGAACATTCATGGAAGAAAAGAGAGTTTTCCAAGACAAATGGGAGAATTTATATTTTTTCACAGAGGTAAAAGATAAAAGATAAAAAGATAAAAGATAAAAGTCAATGCCTTATTTGTCAGCAAACGATTGCTGTTCTCAAGGAGTATAACGAGTATGACTCGATGCACTGTGAAAAACATTTTTTTGTGTACTTTTGTATACTGTTGTATGTCTAACATGAGGCTGAGTATGAGGCTCAGATTTGTTAGGTGATGGAGTAGTTCACATAAGGCGCGGGTCTCAAACACTTGACCCGCAGGGTTATTTTCTGTGGCCAGCCAAGCTCCCCATGCCCCTTCTCTCCCCCCACTTAATTTCCTGCAGCCGTCAAGCTCCCCGTGCCCCTGCCTCCTCCCTGCCTACCTCCAGGCACTTAGCACTTTCCAGGAGGGATGGGGGAGGAGCTGCGCTCTCAGCGGAGGAGGCGGGGCAGGGGTGGGACCTCCTGGAAGGGGTGGGGTGGGGGCGGGGCCGGGGGCAGCGAGGGGGCGTGTCATTGATGTGGCCCTTGGGCCAATGAACTAGTCCTCATGCGGCCCTCATGGTCATTTGACTTTGAGACCCCTGCTCTAGATCCATCCTCTTTGGAACCCCCTTTCAGGTATAAGATTAGCAGCCATGTTTGGTCTGTATCCGTAAATAAGACAAGGAAGACTTTGTAGCACCTTAGAGACTAATCAGTTTATTTCAGCATAAGCTACCTTTCAGGTAGTCGAAAGCAGCTATCAAATCCCTCCTCAGTCTTCTCTTCTGTAGACTAAAAAATCCCAGTTCCCTCAGCCTCTCCTCATAAGTCTTGTGCTCCAGGCCCCTAATCATTTTTGTTGCTCTCCTCTCAACACTTTCCAATTTTTCCACATCTTTCTTGTAGTGTGGGCCCCAAAACTGGACACAGTACTCCAGATGAGGCCTCATCAGTGTCGAATAGAGGGGAACGATTCTGTCTCTTGATCTGCTGGAAATGCCCCTACTTATCCAAGCCAAAATTCCGTTAGCCTTCTTGGCAACAAGGGCACACTATTGACTCATGGTGATGGTCCAAATGGCCAGTGCCCTCAGACTGTTGCATAAACTGTGATGTTTGTGAAATTTTGGAAAGACTTTCTAACTGTAAGGGTAAAGTTTTGGAGCAAGCTTCCAAGGGAGGTTGGGGAATCCTCATCACTGGAGGTTTTTAAGAACAGGTTGGACAAACACCTGTTAGGGCTGGGCTAGGTTTACTGGGCCCTGCCTCCGCACAGGAGGCTGGATGGGGTGACCTCTCAAAGTCCTTTCCAGCCCCACATTTCTCTGATTCCAGCTGATCAATTAGTGCATGTCTCTACAACTTTTTTCCTTAATAAATTAAACTGAAATTCAGAGGGAAGCCCTAACTCCAGGCTTTTCTCCTCTCTTGCTCCTTTTCCGTTCAGCCCTATTGATTTGGCTGCTTCCCATCTGTTAGAAACCCACTGTCTGTCTTTATTGAGAGCACCCGAAATGGGGATAAAAAGATCAAGGTAGCAAGGCAGCCCATGGGCATTTGTGTCTGGGCTGAGCACAAGTTTATTCCGCTTGTGAAGTGATTACTCCAAACCCATTGGTCAATTCAGTGTATTACATTCCTCATCATTCCTGAGGCATGGTACAGGGCTTTGATTGCAAAGCATTCTTTTGATAAGCTTATAATTACATCGTGGCACAGCCTGTGAGAGCATTTATATTATACCAGCTGTCTTTTCTCCCCGCCATTGCTACTTGTTCCATGGTATGTGTATTAAGGGCCATTGGCAGAGGTAATGCTGAGCATCTCCTTGGACAGTATAAGATCGAAGGCATGTTCTTGAACTGGGACGTGGCCTGCTGTGCTCTGTATTATTCTGTGTTTTGTTGGGATTTAACGAATTACACGTGAAAGAAAGTTCTTCCATTGTTAGCCTTTATGATTAGTGCCATGTGGTGCAATATAGAAAATAAAGTGGGCCTAACGCCCATCAAGCTTCCATGAAAATCACTCTTGAAAGGGAAATAAATATGGGTTGGAGTTCTTCCCATCGCCGTAGGACCCGCTGAAAGGCACTCCTAAACTCTGTTAGATCTTGCAATAAAATGAAAGGTTAGTCCCAGTGATGCAGGGAGAATGGGTTAGAGCAGTGAGCTGCAAGTCAGGACTCCTGGGTCCAATTTTTTACTCCTCTGTAAAATGGGAATAATCCTTGCCTACCTCAGGCAGTGGGCAGTGTGAGGCATGATGCGTGTCTGCAAAGGTTCTATGTACATGTAAAGCTATTATCATATCACTGTGGGAAGTTCAGCCCTGGACTCCCATTCTCTAGAGCACCATGAAATAAGGACATCTGCCATGACATTAGCGAAGTTAAAAATGTAAAATGTATAAGCTCTCCTGCTTCAGGGCACGAGCCAACCACAGACGGTCTGGGGTCAGGCAAGAATTTCCTCTTTGGGCAAACCTATCTATATTTGTCCATTCTGGGGTTTCTTGCACCTTCCTCTGAAGCATCTGGTGCTGCCCTCTGTCAGAAACACAGCACTTGATTAGACAGACCTTTGGTCTAATCTGTCATGGAAATCCTTGTGCATGTCTCTTGGTCTCAAGAATGTTTCATGTACGGTGAAAATAAAGGTGCAGGGGGCTTTATTGTTACTAGGAAGCAAGTATCAGGCCTCTCCAGACCCCAGAACCAAGATGACATTAGCTCCCCAGCCCAGAAAATCCACTTTTTTACCGTTCTGTATATTTTTCTTGGCAGCATCATCAGTTGTCGAGTCTGGTAGGCCTCTCTGTTCATCTCTCATGCAATGCTTTAGGAACCACATCTGTCTCCCATTGAGCTGGGTCAGGCCCTAAGACCTCTGCATGGCTTTTTCACTCAGAAGGGCAAGTTTGGGGCAATGTCCGTAAGTTCTGCCTTCTGCCCAGGGATCCTCCTCTGCCATGGTCAAGAGCAAGTGAGGGAAGATGATGTTGCTTCAGGATGCTATACCTTGCCCCTACCCCTGCTGCCATAATGGAAAGAGAATAGGGTGACCAGACAGCAAGTGTGAAAAAACGGGATGGGGATGGGAGGTAATAGGAGCCTATATAAGAAAAAGATGCAAAAATTGGGATTGTCCCTATAAAATTGAGACATCTGGTCACCCTAAAAGAGAACCTTGTTGGTGCTCCACAACTGCTAGATCAGCCATTAACACACAGGAACACAACAGTATCTGAATATAACTCTCTAATGCGTGAGGAAAGAGCACTTGTATTTCCTTAGCAGTCAGTCAAACCGTTTAAATATGGATTTATACTGAGCTTTTCTCTTCAGCCTGATCCGCCCTTGAATTATGCCCCAGTCCCTCCCCACACCCTATCCTCGTACTCAGTAGCAACCTGTAGCTTCCCCTTTGTCCTCTTCTGGTTTCTCTGGCAACCCTACCCTTCGATGCTCATCCTCTCTGCTGACAAACCCCAATGCTCATGGGAATGGTGACATTCTCTGGGTGTTCATGGTCACCTGGGCAGCCACCCAACAGTTCACATATCGGGCAGGGGAAATTCAAGATGAGGAGGACAAGAGAGCATGTAGCGGCGTTCACAGTGCGCAGACTCACTGGGCCAGATCCTTGCTGAATGCAATTTGGCACAGCTCCCTGGAAGTCCATCCCGCGGCCCCAATTTACTCCCGCTGAGAATGTGTCCCGCTCTGGTTGTAGCGGTGTTAAGAGATAACACAGTGTTATGAGGTAATTGTGAAGCTGTGTTTCTCAGCCCGTCAGTAGCTGCCTTTGAAAATCCAAGGCTAGGGAAAAGATCTCTTTCCCTGGGAACAGATGCTACAGATTGTTCCCCACTCTTGCAGGCAGATTTGCTTTTGCGCACTTCAGCCCTTAAGAGGAGCGCTCTCACGGCAGCGAAGCTGGCCTGGCAAAAGAGTGAGGTGGGGAGAGAGCCAGGGAGAGGAGGAGAAATCTGCCTGTGTTGTGGCTTGAGTGAGTTTCCAGAGCAACCAGCCTCACTGGAGAAAGGCATTTGGAACCTGTCCTTTCTGTCAGTGCAGCGGCATGTGATGTTCTAGCCTCTCCATGGTCTGCCTCGTGCTATTTTGGGTTTAAAAACGAAGCGCGTGATTGCAGGGCTGTCATGGGCATAAGCACTTTGGATTGCTCACTTGCACGGATGGGAGCAATTCTCCATTCGAATTATGAAAGTGACTTTCCATTCCTCCTCAGGTGATGTCTGGTACTGAGTAGTAAACACCATCCTGTGGCTTGCAGCCATCAAGAGGAATAAACTAGATGGTCCCCTGCTATTCTGTTTTCCCATAAGGCAGCATTGCAGCGATGGACTCATTGATGTTTACCAAGTGAGCGGCTTTTCTCCCACCTCCCAGTGGCTCACTCTCAGCTTTGCACAACAGATTGATCGAGCATGTTTGCCATCTCAACAGCTGCAGCTAAGCCGACTTCTCAAGCAATGTATCTTCTGCTATTTCCCTGCTCACACAGAATCGCTGCACCAGCTGGCTGGTTGAAGGGATGTTTTCAATGAATTCAGTGCCGGTGCCAGATAGGCAACCCTGGAGGTTTAAAAACAAACCCCCCTCTCTCTCCAGGGGGCCATAATGGCCCAGGCAGTTGACTGTGCTAGCTTCCCCACATCATGCCATTGATGAATCTCAAAGCTAAGATGGAGAAATTGTCCTTAGGCAGTGATGGGGGTAGGGCAGTTTCCACAACCACTCAGTCCTTGGCATCTCTGCCGGAAACAGCAGCAGTGGGGCCACTTTTCATCACGCTTTCTGTTATGTATTTGTGTTCCCGTAGTGCCTAGGAGCTCTCGTCATGAACCGTGACCCCGTTGTGCTGTACAAACACAGACAGTCCCTCCCACACTGAGCTCACAATCAGAGGACAAGCCAAGAGAGGGAAACAGACAGGCCAGAATGGGTGTACAAGGAGCGAGACCACGTTGGTCAGCACAATGGACAGTGGTCTCAGCACACAGCAGCCTCCTCTCCCCCCTCCCCCCCCCCCCGCCACGTTTCTGGGAGATAGGAACCAGAAGGAAGCCGTCAAATAACTTCAGACTAGACCCTGCTCTGGTTTTCCTGCAAGGAGATTGAAACCTGGGTTCAAGCAGCATTAGGCTAAGGCAGTGGTCGTAGATTTTCATTGGCTTGCCCCAGCTGTGTTGAATACTGTGTAGCCAACACTTTAGGAATCGCTGGGTCTGAAATAAATAAACCCACACATGCATTATTAGTTTTCAGGTAGTGGGGCAGATGTGCGCTGCACTGTACACCACAAGTGCAGGCAGAATCCCCCACCCTGAAAAGCTTAGAAGAGCAAACATCACCAGCGGGCAGGGGTGGAGTAGGAAGCGAACAAGGGCGATTGGATTACATAGTCTCTTGGCCGGCTAGTGGAGGTGTGTTGGTGGTCCCACATATTTTACGTGTGTTTTTGAAATGCACAATGCACTTTGAAGATAGGGGTGTTTATATGGGAATTGGCGGAGGAGGTACAGCTGTTGTCAATTCAAATTCAGTCTGTCTCAGGTGCAGAGAAGAGCTATGAGGATGATTAGGGGAATGGAGAGGAGGCCAAAAGAGCTTGGCGTATTTAGCCTCCCAAAATGAAGGTTGAGAAGGGGTCTCATTGCTTGTTGGCACTTACTTCTGGGGAGTAAACACCAGGGAGCATGAAGAGTTTCTGAAGCTTAAGGACATCGGTGGCACAAGAACAAATGGGAATAAACTGGGGATGAGTAAATTCAGGCTGGAAATGAGGTGGTTTCTAACCATCGGAGGAGAGAGGTTTTGGAACAACCTCCCAGTAGGAGCACTGAGGGCCAAATGATCTAACTAGTTTTAAAATGGAGCTGGATACGTTTATGAATGTGGGTGGATGACAAGGCTGCCTACAGTAACAGGGTCTGGACTCAGTGGCCTGGGTGATCCCTTCCAGTCCTGTGTACCTATGCCCTCCAAAAAGAAGTTTCAGGCCAAGGGGTTTCAGAAAGGCCTGGAGCTGGAGCTGGCTCTGGCGAGGAAAATCCAGAAAGATGACTTGGTCTGCGCACAGAGCAGTTGGAAGAAGTAAAAGGATCCCAGGTGAAGAGGGAGAAGGGCCTTGAAATGAGAGCGAGGAGTCTGAATATACTGAGCCCTAGAATTACAAGTAAGTTGTGCTAAATGAAGCAGATTTCAGTACAGAGGTGAGGCCTGCCGACAATAGGTCTCTGGGCATGATGCTCACTCCTGATCTGTGCAGCCCAGGGACTATATTCTGCCTGAGTTGCACTTCCCTGTTAAAGCTGAACGCAGCAGTGGGCTCTGCGGGCTCCATTTAGCCTGGTGCCTTCACTTGGACAACCACTGCTGGATTAAAACTGTGCGTTTTAAACAGGCTACGCTTCCTCCAGGACCATGTTCACTTAGACTCATCGAGGTTGATTGACACTGGCTGAGGAACTGACTATTGTTTTTAAATAGGCTGTACAAAGATATTTTTTTTCCTCAGACTCTTCCCAGACTCCCTGAAGATTGCTTGGTCATTAGAGACAGGGATTTTTGTTGTTGTTGTTGAGCAAAACATAAAAGCCCTTCACAGCCACCACGATCTTCTTAATACCAGGAAGCACTGCCGGTGATTTGTTCATTCTTGCTGCAGCCCTTAGCCTCATCCGCTATAATTGGATATGCTGCAGCTCCCTTTACTTCACTCTGTTCTGCGTGAAGCATTGCTTGACCAATTAGTGAGATAAGTTCATCAGTCGCCCAGGAGGCATGTGGACAGCCTTCTCTGATGTGTCTCTGTTCATTGGGGAATGTTTTGACAGTTAAACATGGATCTTGTTGAGCTGTCAGTTCTGCTAAGTCTCTCAAGTGCCTCTTATTTATTGAGTCATCCAGCTCTTCCTGACTTTGTTGCAGTCAGTCCCAGACTTTTACAATGGGCAGCACAGAAATACGGTGAAATCATGGGCTTTGAACGATGCAGACTTTCTTCAAGCAGTTAGCGCCTTGAAAGGGGCAGATCATTAGGTCTGTGATTACTGTGCGTGTCAGTGCAATAGAGGCCACAATGGGGCACATGTTAGGATGTGATGACGTTATGTCCCACATGGGAAAATCCAGTTTTCTTCCCTGACTTCACTACATGTTTTAGTGGTTCTAGAGGCTGATGATGATCAGTCCCAGAGGGACCCTGGCATAGTCCCTTGGATAAATCAGCAAATTCTGACTTAGGAGACCTGCATTCTGCTCCCCTGGGTTTGCCACTGAACCACCCTCTCTGTGCCTCCATTTTCCTGTCCCACCCTTTATCCCCAACACAATGGGGCCTTGATCTTGCTTGAGGCTTGCCTCTGCTCCCCGCTTTGGCTCCAGTACCATAGAGTGGGCTGGCTATCCATGCTGAAAATGGACTGTCCATCCTCTGTTCCGGCTCTTTACAGGGCTGCTCACCTCTTGTTGCACAACCCCTTGTGCTCCATCCCAAGCGAGGTAACTATGTCAACCTTCAATAGCACAGCAACCTTTCGTCACCTCTGAGGCATGCAGGTGAAGTAAGGAAGGTCGCAATCTACTGAATTTTTGGCAGACTTCAAGCAGCGCTTTTCTCTTGGATACACCCCCTCCCATCCAAGAGCCAGCCAGGTCTTGGCCCAAGTCAGCATGTAGAGTCTCTTGAGTTTGCACCCTGAGGTTCTACAGGGAGCCCCCAAAATGGACAGTCTTTTCACCTCTCCTGCACTTTGCTCAGATCTCATCTCTTGCCAGTTGTGAGATGTTCACTGCACAGGGACAAAGTTTCAAGGAACACTTGAAGTTTTTACCTGAATAATGCTTAACTACCCTGGACTGTGTAACCAAAGAATTCTGACATTGTGGAGAACTTTCTACTGCTGCAAGCCAAATTAGTGATCATTTTCATAAGTACATTGGACGCGATAAATGATAATCTGCACGACAGGCATTTGGCGTGGATTCTTTCCCCAAGTGTACCTCTGAACTTGGCACTGCTGCATTCTGAAAATATTATTTCTGGTTATCCTGAGATAATTGACAGTGAAATGTGAGTCAATGCTGTAACTACATTCATCTTCAGTGCTTGGACTGGGCCTTTTCTGGGCTTGAAATGCAATCTCCAGCCTCCCTCTAGCTCACTGATTCTCCACCTCTTTTCAAATCTCATATTAAATGTTCTTCCCCCACACCCTTACCTCTGTCTCCTAATGATTTCACCACTCGGCAGTTGTCTGGAATGTTGAGTTTAGTCCCTTTAGAATGCCAGTGTGACTTGCACCATAGTTTCTGCCTTGCATTAGTTAGCACAACACCCCAAAGTAAAGCAGTCAGCATGGCCAACTGGCTTTGAGAGGCCACCAACGAGCACCCATGGGCTGGCCTGTTAGGCAAACCCCCTCCATGGCATCCGTTCACTTGGGTGAGAACTGAGCACCTTTGCACTTTTCACTGAGACTAGAACAGAACAGAATCTGATCATGAATGCATCTGTTCCAGAGGAGGGGATACTGATTTCACCATTGTCTTAAAAGAGTTTATCCACCTGTTATTGGGGTCAGCCGCTATCTGCTATTTTATTGAGATCCCATTCTCCCAGCTTGCTGTAGGGAGACCAGTGGCTGAGTCAATGGAGGCAGTAGTTGTGAATTGCCCGAAGCCCATCACCTGCCATCAACACAATGGCTCTCTCTGAATGAGAACACACATCCTTGCGAGAAGCACGTGACACTGAGCCAGGACTTGGACAACCTAGTGAGACCTGCAACGTGTAGGGAGCTCACCTTAATGTTTCGTTGAGCCTGCCTATGGGGAAACCTCATTGCTTTAAACCCAGTGAAGCTGGACTCTCGAGAGGCATCAGGAAATTCATCAAAGGCACTCTAAGGGTAGGAGGCATAAAGTGGAGAGAGACTCACAGAGCATAGTAGAAACTAAAGAATAAACTCCTATGTCCTGCTTTACATACAGATTTTGTCATGGTGCTTTATCTTTGGGCGCTTGTTTCCTAGGCTTAGTTCTGAACTACAGCATTTTGCAAGATTCTCCTCCTTGTTTTGTATCTCCTTGAGATATCAGTAGCTTTTTTGCAGCATTCTCCTCTCCTATAACATCTTTCACCAAAGGATCTCAAAGTACAAACACGGGTGAATTCAGCCTCACAACATTCTTGTTGGTCAGAGGTTATTATTAGAACTGGTTGAAAATGGGAATTTTTATCATCAAAACTTTTCTAATTTTTGGAGTTTTTTGACCGTCTCTGGTTAATATACCAAGTAGGTAAACCAAGCCATGGAGAAGCTAAGGAACATGCACTATGGAAAATCAAGGTGTCCGGGGCTCCTGTATTCCAGGTCCTCGTTCTAACCATTAAGTTACTACCCCTTTTTCCTTCACTTATTCACATGGGAGCTTTATTTAACACAAAGCATACTACTCTTCCAGAGCTCCCAAATTGCTTTGCAAAGGCACTTGTTCCAAATGTTTTGTTAAAGTGGGGCAGAGGGAAAAGGAGAAGAGGAAAAGAACAACACAGGCTCTCACTCAGGAAATGCAAGACTGTGCAAGTCTAAATGGAAAAAAACCTCTCTCAGCAGAAGATTTGGGGGATTCTGATGAAAAAAAAAATGCAATAAAGCATAGACTGACTTGTGACTAAAATGGGAAAACCTACCTGTCCCTAGGAAAGGAGTGATTAGATGATCCCAGCAGGAACGTGATTTCCTTTTGCCACCCCTGTTTTTCTAGTCAGTGTGGTTGCTATTTGTCATTATTGTTTATCTAGCACAAGGTGTGCCAAACATTCTCAGGGCAGGTAGGGAGACCGGTCGCTGCCCTGAGGATCATCTGATATAAATAGACATTACATGGATAAGGGAGATGGAGGAGAGACCGTGCAGAATACAATAAGGATAATTAATCATAATGCTTTGCAGTTGTAATGCCACTTTTCATTGCGGATCTCAGATCACATTGCAAACTAGCATGTTAAGACTTCATCCCCCTTCCCTTTGAAGCAGCTAAGTATTACTATCTCCCAGTTACACAGCAGGAGCGGAGAGTTGGTTAAGTAACATGCTAGGGCTAGAACCAGGACACCCTGGGTGCCTAGTCTGCCTCCTGTGAGCATTAGACCGTGCACGCGCTTCAACGTGAGCAGCACTTTTACTGTAATGATTTTTTGGTAAATGCTAAGCAAAGCATGTAGTCTTCATTTAAGTCATTAGTATCTTGGGAGAGGTAATGGCCCATGACTCTACTGACTAAAACCGAGACTTCATCTAGTGGGTTAAATACATTTGGTTAACCATTTGTTTGCTGTTATCGTTTTCACATGAAGAGAAAGAGCCTGAAACACGCCGCGGTGATGGAAAGTGATGTGATTTGAAGTTTCTTTGTGTATTAAAACAGAAACCTGATTTGCATCTTTTAAGGCTCTTTTCTAGCCTATTCAAGCATCTGACAAGCAGGATATATATATAAATTGCGAATACGCTATGAATGCAGGTTTCACATGCAAAATTAGGTGCTTTCATTGACACTAAAATGATGAAATTTATTTTTTTTAAAGTGTAAACTATGCACCCTTACTTCTGTTTTCATTACCTGCTAAGGCATTGCAGCTGGAAGAGGCTGTTTCTGAAACAAGCGATGAACCTGAACCACGGCACAGATGGCATTTATCTTACAAACACTCTCCTTCCCCTGCCCTGCCCCCCGCCCCAGTACCAGAGTGGGACTCATGGTGAGACACCCACTCACTGCGGTGCGGTACACAGGGCATTGAACTGCGATTCAAAGAGACCCACCCAGGTTCTATTTCTTGTCCTGCCACTACACCTGCTGTGTGATATTGGACACGTAATTTCGTCTCTGTGGACGTCACTTTCGCTGCCTGGCCGAGGTGTTGAATAGTCCCTTTCAAAAGCGCAGAGAGATTACTTTTTTAGTTGAAAAGTGCTATACAAGAGCTAAGTTTTATTCTCTTATTATGTTTTAAGGCTGCTTCTGAAAGTGTAACTTTGAGCCATTAGCATGTCCTGGAATGAGCGCAGAGTGGCTGGCCATTATACCTTTGGGGCGCCATTCACTCACTGCTAGGTTTCTACAGCAGCCCTGTTAGATTCACTGGAATTGCACTAGATTAACGCCAGTGTAAAGGAAGTTACAGTCTGGCCTATCATCTCTCAGGGCAAAAGATCTACAACTTCACCTAGTCCAAATGACAACAGTGGGCTCAAAAGCATCCGCAGTACCTCTTCTACGTCAAACAACCCCGTGGCCAAGTCGGAGAGTCTGTAGGCATCGAAGGATGGCTGTGGTGTGTCCTCTCAAATACAGACTTTGATCTCTGAGCCACTGAGGCAGTAAAGCTGAATTAATTAATGTTTTGAGGCCAGTCACTGGCCATGGGTGTGAGGGATAGCTCAGTGGTTTGAGCATTGGCCTGCTAACCCCAAGGTTATGAGTTCAATCCTTGTGAAGGCCATTTAGGGATATGGGGCAAAAATCGATTGGATGATGTAATTGGGGATTGGTCCTGCTTTGAACGGGGGGTTGGACTAGATACCTCCTGAGGTCCCTTCCAACCCTGAGATTCTATGTTGGTTGCTAGGGGAGGGCACAGTTGGAGTTTCACAAGTCATCGTCATTTGGCCTGGAGCATCTCTAGTACTGGGGATGTAGTGAGAAAGAAAAAACTCAGCTTGATTCTCAGAGCCCAGAGAAGTTTGCAGGGGAGGCAGTTAGAACAGAATAAAATCCACCTCAGTCAGGAAACCACTGAGAAAATGGAATGTCTATTTTTACAGAGTAGAACAAGCACTTTAAACCCATAAGGCATCACTGGTACATTTGTTTTATGGGTTTGTTTGTATTATGGTAATGCCTAGAAGCTCCAACCAAGATCAGGGCCCCATTGTGCTAGCTACTGTATATACATATAGTAAGCAAAGGAAGTGCAAAGCCAAGTGCAGCTTTTATATTAAGCCTTATAGGATTGTAGTTTAAACTGGCAATAATTCCCGAGAGAACAAGGCAACACTACTATTGCAAACAGTTTTTGGTTCTTGGTATTTGGTTTTATTAGGAATGGCCAACGTTGGTCCAAAAAAGCATAGTCAATATCCTCTTATCCTTGAATGTCATAAATAGGACCTGAAGGAGAGCTTTGTGTAAGCTCGAAAGCCTGCTCTCTCTCCAACAGAATTTGGGCCCATAAAAGATATTTCCTCACCCACCATGTCTCTCTTTGAAAGTGGAAGCTGTCATGTAGCACGGTCACATCCGCTGCACAGAACAGGTGATAAGCAGAAATATTATCCAGCCTTTATATCATGCAGCAGAAACAATCTGACTCTTCCTGAGGCAAAACATCAGCATAAGCATGAGGACTAGTGATAACAGGTTATTTAGTTTGTTTGAATGTAATGGAATATACAGAATTCAAGGACAAAAGAGCCACGCTCATTTATTACCATCTTTGAAAATTACTATAACACTTAGCCCTTGGATCTCAATAGTGCTTTACAGGGATTGATTAATTAACAACCCTGTATCAGTGCAATATTACTGAACCCATTTTGGAGAAAAGTTAAGGTACCAGTTACTGATCCCACTGAATGTAACAGCAAAACTTCCATTGACCCCCTAAACATAGGGGTCGATTTTTTTCCCAAAATTATGAGCCCATCTAGGGCTCTTAAGTCGCTATTTAGACACCAAAGTCAGTGACGTAATTTTCAAAAGCTTTGAGTTCCCAACAGCTCATTACTGATCTCAGATCACTTAATGTAGGAGCATAACTTTAAGGCTCAGATTTTTGAAAAATCTTGGCCAGAATGCCCTCCCTGCTGAGCCATGCCCCTAGATCATGGTACTAGATCATAACACAGAAACAAGGGCACGTGATAAAACTGAAAGGTGGCACATTTAAACGTGATAGAAGGAAATGCGTATTTCATACAATATTCAATTAGCCTTGCTATAGAACTGTGAAACTCCTTGCCACAAGAGATCATTGAGGCCAAACATTTACCAGGATTGGAAAAAGGACTGGAAATGTATATGGATATCAAGAACATCCAGAATTATAATACTAAGGATTAAAACAAAAAAAAACAAGTTTTGTCATGGATATAACTCTTGCACTTCATGAGCCAACATCTAACAATTTTAGGTCAAAAGGAAATTTTTCCTGTGGGTAAATTATTCCATTACTGCTGGAGAGAAGCTAGTAGATTAGACAAACCACTGACTGCATCCAATATGGCTGTTCCTATGTTTCTACCCATTCTTCATCCAGATAATTTCTGAAGAATCCTCGCTTCAATTACTTGTGTGTCAAAATAAACCCAGGAGTTCTTACATCCTAGTGACTTCTCACAGCCTCTAGACACGTCCACCTGGAAAAATCTGCCTGCACTTGTGCAATTGTAACATTTCAATAGATGATAAACTGGGAACTAGAATATTTTTTTCCAATTAGTCTTGTCTGGAGGAAGGGTCAGTTGGTTTCCAGTTCATATCCCTTTTTTTTGAGGAACTCTCCTCTTGAGAAATGTGTCATCTCACTGCATCATCTTGCTTGAAAATCTGTGGCTGGTTTGGATGACTAGTACTCTCAGTCATAATGGATTGACTTTGGCGTACTGTGACAGGGTGTACCTGGCTTTTTCTGCTTCAAGAGGCCCCACCATCCTCCTAGGAAAGGAGCAGAGGAGGATCCTCCAAGTTTGCTCAGCGAAGCTTCACAGAAGCAGCCAATCAGAGCGCAGCATGCTCAGATAAACAGACCCCCAGGGCCTTAGCAGATCATTTCCTGGCTGGGTCCAGGGGGGCCAGGAAGGATGCTTCGCTCTGGCCACAGGACCTTGAGGGATAGCCAGAGTTTGTTTCTGGCTGCATTTACTTGAGCTGTGTGTGAATGAAGAGAGCGGCCTTATGAACTTTGAGCCTGGGATAAGGGTGAAGCTATATGTGACTGGGTGGGAAGAGGCCCAGGAAAGAAACAACAACTAACTGAAATGGATCCATGTGTAGCTGCTGTTTATAGGGACCTGGACCGAGTCTTGGGGTCTGTTTATAGGGTCCCTGGAGTAGTGGGTGCACTTGGGTTCCACTGCTGGCCACAGTGGCATAAACCCCAAGAAGGGGACAGGGCTTATTTGAGAGCCTGAACAAAGGATTGAATTTAAAGGGCCCAGAACCTGGGCTGAAGACCCTAGCGAGGGCAACGAGACTGTTAGTTTACTGGTTTCTTTACTACTCCAGAAGGGATTCAGTTGGACTTTGTGACTTAACTGGAAGGCCAAGCCATGGAAGACCTCTAGTGTCGGCTGGCAGCCCACAGGGGGCTCTGGGGTGAGAAAAGGACTGCAATACCAAACCCAACCACTAGGAGGCATTCAGGAGGAGTGTTCCGATTACACATACTGCTAAATAAAAAGGCCTGGATAGTGTAGTCAACTGTTGATATAACTAGTGATGATTTATGTGGTCAGAATGTGCTGTGTGTGAGAGCAGAAGGGAGCTGAAAACTGTATGCAGCTGAACAAGAAGAAAAAAAAATGAAAGGGAAAGTAAATATCAGCAAGAGATGTTTCTGGCAGCCTTTCAGTTCCAAATTGGGCTAATTCTACCTTTTGAAAAGAAGATAATTTCCATGTTTCTTTAGTTGAGAACACGTAATTGAAGTTATTTTCTCTCTGAGAGAAGGAACCTCTTGTACATCATTTGCAAAGGAACAAGAAAAATGAACGTGTACTGTGTACCCTGAATGATGGAGTATTCATTAGCACATAATTTTGGGATGTCTGCTGATTTTGCATGGTATTTTTTTACCCGTTCGGGTAGAACTTTGAGTTGGGGGATGGAAGGTGTTGGATAACAAACTTGACTAAATCCAAAGTACCCTGCACTGTGTAGTTGATAAATCCAAGACAGATGCTTCTCATTGAGGTCTTGAATGCCAAAGAAAAATCAAAGAAAAGCTGAAGCTAACTATTGAAATGAAGCCTCAACTTATGGTACCAAATAATTGCAAAGTGATTCCACACAATTGCTCGTCTTGACCTGGCTTTTTAGGAACTGAACTTTAATGAGGAAGATGAGCCAGATTTTGTTGCAGCACATTGAGGGTGGCACAGATGTTAGTCACTTCCTTTTGTTTATAGCATAAAGATATTTTCTACTGAAGACTGAGAGACCAACTGAAACTTAACCCTTGGAATGCTGGCATTTTCCATTGTGTCGCGTTAACCGAGTGCTTCAGAGAAGGCATATACTTGTGTGTACATGAACGCACAGCGGTGTAGGACCATTACAACAGTTCTCACTATGCTACTCGCCGAGGCCACTTGGTACTTTCCAGCAGCATCAAGGAGAGAACTCAGATCCTCCCACTCTGGAAGTTTCAAAATCTGGGGGAGGGGCCTCAGTCAGAAGAGGCATGGTCTCGGCCGGAAGAGGCAGGGCCTTTAAATCCCCGGGCTCCTTACAGCAGGATTTAAACGGCCCGGGGCTAGGGCTGTGGTAGCAGTGGCTGGGAGCCCCGGGCCCTTTAAATCACCCCCGGAGCTACCAGCTGCAGAGGTGGCTGGGAGCCCTAGGGCTTGGGGATGATTTAAAGGACCCGGAACTCCAGCTGCCAGTGGAGCCCCGGGCCCTTCAAATCACCGCCCGAGCCCCACTGCTGCTACCCCAGGGCTCCAGCAGCGGGGCTCTGGCAGCAATTTAAAGAGCCTGGGGCTCCAGCCGCTACTGGGAACCCCAGATCCGGCTTCCTCAAGGGGGGAAGCCGGTCTGCTCTGATATGGTGCACCGGCTCTTGCATCTCTGGCAACTCTTCAGTGTGCTGTGATTCACACATTCATTGTTTGCACAGTGGCACAGTGCAGACGTAGTCTGCGACTCACAAAGGCTGGGCTCAATTCACACCTCTGCCATAGACTCCCTGGTTGTGTCATTGAGTCTCTGCCTTAATTCCCTCTCTGTAAAACAAAGGCAGCTGTCAGTGCTTTCTCCATCTTGTCTATTTACGCGGTAAGGCCTTCAGCGGGGCAGCTGTCTCTGAATCTGGGTATATACAGTGCCTCATGCACTGGGGCCCTTGTTGTGAGTGGGGCTTTTGGGCATCTCTAAATAGCAGTGTATTAAAAGGGAAACCATCAGCCCCTCAGAAGTTCCACCACCTTGTCTACAGAAAACGCCCCGGGAACTAACTAAAAGTCAGAACTATTGTATGGTCGTTCTTCTTTTCAGCATGGAAACAAGAACACCCACAATTGATGGAATAATATGTTGAGAGGTTTGGTTGCCTGGTTGATTTCCAGAGCTAATAAATCCTTGGCTATGCTCATTGTATTCAAATATATGCTCAAGCGAGATGCATCATCTGCTGTTAGGAAAGAGAGAATACTGGGGACAGGGGAAAGTTTGCAGATTAAATGCTTTAAATTTGGCAGCTCTAATTGTTTTATTATTAAGCCTTTTATATGCATACATTTATTATTTCTAATTACCAGATTTTTAAAAAAGTGTCATTAAAATATTGGCCATTGGCTCTCGGGTCAAGTGCCAGTTCTAAAACTCTTGCTCATGTGAGTATCTTTACTCCATGGACAGTCCCACTGAGGGTTGTCTCATTTAGGGGCAGTGTTCTCTCTGGGACAAAGCTGGTGCAAGGCTTATGCACCATTTAGTCCCCCATAAGCCACTATAGTGGAACTTATACTGGTCCTTTATACAGGGGTGAGTATTATCGTAGGGTCAGTGGTTAGCTCTGCCTTTGCCTTTCCCTCTCCTCCCCCCATGTTGCAACAGGAAAAAGTTTTGGAACGCCCTTCCCAATCAGCCATAAAGAAAAGACAGGTGACCATGACCCCCTGAAACCTGCTCACAACTCACAGGCTAAGAACTCATGCCTTAAGTGTGATCAGGTTGAAATCTCAGAGGATTTTTGTTGTTGGAAGTGGATGGCAGGGGGGAACCTCACTTTCAATTGTGCTGGTAGCCTCCGAGGGGAAGTATCCTTACCAGTTGAATGTCTCAGCAGGAATCCTGCATCATTTGAATTAAAGTTGACCTGCAAAGAAGAATAAAATGTAGGTGCTTGGGCCAGTGCCCCTCTTGATCTGTTCAGGATGGATAGAGAAGGTTTTGTTGGTTGGTTTTCTCCTCCACACCCCTGGAGTTGTTTTTTACATCTGGAATTCAGGACTTGTCTACCCTGGAAGTCTCTGTGATGCCTGAAATGATAATATCAAAGGGGAAGGAAGCGTGAGCATTTGAGAATGGAAGGGATGTTTAGCCAAAGGGTTTAAAACTCTTGGTTTTTGACTATTTTTTAAGACCTCTTTACCTCCAATGATGAACTAACATTCTGGATAAAGTACACAACTGTTAAAGATTCACTGCCACCATTTCAACTAGGCATTAAGAGTTCATAATCATCCAAGGGTGCTAAAGGAGTTGGTGGAGAGGCTGAGGGAACTGGGATTATTTAGTCTGCAGAAGAGAAGAATGAGTGGGGATTTGATAGCTGCTTTCAGCTACCTGAAAGGGGGTTCCAAAGAGGGTAGATCTAGACAAGAAGGATGTGGAAAAATTGGAAAGAGTCCAGAGGAGGGCAACAAAAATGGTTAGGGCCCTGGAGCACGAGACTTATGAGAAGAGGCTGAGAGAACTGAGATTATTTATTCTGCAGAAGAGAAGAATGAGGGGAGATTTGATAGCTGCTTTCAACTACCTGAAAGGGGGTTCCAAAGAGGATGAATCTAGACTGTTCTCAGTGGTACCAGATGACAGAACAAGGAGTAATGGTCTCAAGTTGCAGTAGGGAAGGTTTAGGTTGGATATTAGGAAAAACATTTTCCCTAGGAGGGTGGTGAAGCACTGGAATGGATTCCCTAGGGAGGTGGTGGAATCTCCTTCCTTAAAGGGTTTTTAAGGTGGGGCTTGACAAAGCCCTGGCTGGGATGATTTAGTTGAGGATTGGTCCTACTTTGAGCAGGGGGTTGGACTAGATACCTCCTGAGGTCCCTTCCGACCCTGGTAGTCTATGATTCTATTATTTATCATAAAAAAATGAAAAAGAAAAGAAAAGGCCCCATTTTTGATAATGCATCCTTAAAAGGGATCACCATCAGGCAGAGGGAGCTTTGTAGAGTTGAGAAGCTATTTCGAACATGCACACTGAAAGGCATTAATTCTCAGCAGCGTTGAAGGACCAAAACCAGACTTTTCAAGAGAAATGAGATAGTGATACCGAAGGAAGATAGAACAGGGGAAATAGCTCCTGACTAGAACTGGTCAAATACGTGTTTTATTCTCTCCAAAATAATGAACATTTTTTTGTTCAGATTGACTGTTTTCCCTGGAGTTGGGGGAATTTGGTCAACACACCCAGACCTGATTTTTGGTGGTTGTTTCTGGTTGTTGAAAACTAACAAAATCATTTTTTGTGTGTAATAAAAAACAAAGCACACTGACAGGCACAAATTAGTTTATGAAAATCAATATGTCGTGAGAAATCAATTTTTTGCTGGGAGTTGGGGGGAGGCTAATTAAAAGTCTTCCAGCATCTGTCGTCTTGATATAGAACAGGAAGATCAACCTTCATTATCCATTAATAAAGTGACAAAGAGTCCTGTGGTACCTTAAAGACTAACTAAAGTATTAGAGCATAAGCTTTCGTGGGCTAATAACCACTTTGTCGGATGCATTATCCATTAATAATGTCTTTTCAGACATTATTAATGGATAATTCTATCCATTCATGTCTGAAAAGATTGTTTCAAACTTTTATTCCAATGGTATCTTACTTGCTTAACAGAAGAAAATATCCAATTTAGGCAATGATCTTTACTGGGGAGATTGTAGGGAACATAGAAGGTCCTGGAGGACCTGCCCACATTTTCAAAACATGGGAACAGGTGAAGCTGAAGACAGAATGTACCCTACCTAGTGACTCCTTATCTGTTTGTGAAACTGCCAATAGGAATTGATTTATTCATGTTATACAACTGAATTTCTCAACTTATAGGTTACTTGTTGGAAACAGACTTTATCCTGATGTAGTGGCATGGTATAGTAAAGCATTGGACATATTTGTAATGGAAAAATTGATATACCTGATTTGAACATAGAGGGATCAAACTTGTAAATATGGCTCCCCTTTTGTATTTTTAAGATCGAGAATAGTCATCAGTGGTAAAACCAAAAGATCAGGTGATGCTTTTCTGAGTTCTTATCTCTCTCTGATTTGGAGTATAGCATCTCAGTAGAATGAGGCTGATGGAGATGTTATCACAGAACATAATTCTAAGAACTCCTCCACCTGACTGATGTCAAATTCAGAATTTCCCGCTTGCTTGAAAAGAAAGCACTGGTGTGTTAAGACAGGTCAATGGGGGTGCTGTTGTACTTAGTTGACAAAGAATGATTCAGAAAATTCATTGGGTCAGTTGTATGATTTTTTCTGTTCCCTGTAAGTTAAATGTTTATCACCAGAGTGACCGATATGGCTCTCCAGTGATGTAACCCTTTGATCCACATTGAAATGGGTATAAGGTATAGCAAAAGGCATGTATGTGAGATAGCCTGTGCTGATATTTGCCTCTAGAGTAATGCTCCTAAGGTATGGATCTGAAATGAAATACTAGATGAAAGCAGCAATTAACCAAATAAGTCACCCTGACTTTAACTACCATATTTTATTCCATAAACAAGTTCATTCTTGCATACAGGTTAATCAAGAAAATAGTACATGCCTGGAAATCTTATCTCAGCATCTTTTAATTCTGTAATGACCCTTCTAGTGAATTACACACACTATACTTAACTACTTCTAACATCCTCCCAGGGTACATCGATGCACTAGACTACTTCCCTGTTTCTCAAGATGTCTCCATATTTCTGTTGTTTTATTAAGACAACTCACTGGAAAACATTACAGATAGTGCACCCCCGCTCTTAACACATGAAGGCCAAGAGGTCTCATTTCTAAGCACATGTGAAAATGTTCGCATCTCTAGTACTAAAATCCGTGAGCCAAATGCTGATGCCCTTCATATGAAAGGGAAAACATCTTTTGATCAGGACTTGGCCCTGTGGAAGCCATACTAAAGACAAAATATATCTAGCCCTTGAAGAATAGCTCTCCTAGTCTATCCCCTCCACCAAAGGCAAGAATGTTCCCTCTGGCATCTTTTCTGGTACTGTGTCCAGTCTAGTTTTAAATGATTCAATCCTTAGGAAGACCGTTCTAAAACCTCTGACACTTTTCTTATTAGGAAATGTTTATATTTGATTATCCTTAGCATAATTCCCTCTTTCTTTCTCATTTGATGTCTGTCCAAAGGGCTGGTAGGCTGTTTGTTTAATACATCCCTTCTAGTAATACCTACTCATCTCATTCTGATGGAAATTGTTCAGAGTTTGGGGGCATCTATTTTCATTTCATTAAATGGGATGTTTATTTGTCCAAACCCACTGGGTTCGAGGAGAAGAAAAATAAGCCCCACGAGTGAGCTTGAAAGCCAAGCACCCAACAGGGTGAATTTTCTTTACCTTTCTGTCTTCCGTCGGGCATGTGCAGCATTGCGTGGACATTTTAATGTTGATTTGAAACTTCACGAGCAGCGTGTGTCTTCCCTTCTGCAGAGTGGATACCCTGCCCCTGGCTCGGCGTCAAACGCTCCTTTGTTCAGACCCGAGGACGAGCTGGAACATCTGACCAAGAAGATGCTGTACGATATGGAGAATCCGCCCTCTGACGACTACTTCGGTAAGTCCCACGTCACATTGAATAAATCTACCCAGGGCCTTTTGATATATTTACCACACTCGGTAATGGGGAGACTTGACAGCCACATGGCCAATGCGATGGTATTTGTAATGATGGATTCATTTGGTATGGTTGGGCTTGGAGTATAATTGTTCATAGGGATCCCTCTGTAATTTCAATATAAATCTGATGCTCGCTAACTGTATTTTTAAACTCTCGCCAGTGATTTAGTTCAGTGTTTCGGTGACTGATTCTTTTTGACACCATCAGTCTGCAACCTCTCTAGCTACTGGGTCAAATTAGCCTCGGTGTAAGTTGGTGCAATATCATGGGGCCTGATTCTGATTTCACTTACATTGGTGTAGACAAGAGCAATTCCACTTGGCCCAGTGGACTTCAGTGGAAATATACCAGGGTTGATTATAGCTTCTTATAACCATGTCATCTTGTTTGAAAGAGACAAGCCACTGATTCCCCTTTCAAATGTATTTAATTGTGGTAGCTCATGCCTCTATATAAAATACAAGTTAGTCTGAGCTTTGGATTATGTGGTGAAGTCAAGCAACTCAGTCATACTTGCAATTTCCCACTATCTGCGCTTCAATTTCTCATGAGCTGGACTGAGAGATCTGTCAGGGAAACACAATGGTATGAAATGGAGCTTGAGTTTTGCTCGGCACTTAAAGTTGTGAGGCTGAAATATTTATGTCTTGCAGGCCAATGCTGCATCACTAGATGACTGGACTCCTTTCGGAGTATGATTTTTGGCAGAGAGGGCCATATGGCTCAGGGCAATGGGATATAAAGCCCTTCAGCTTTAGCTCACTGGTAAGACCATTGATTGGAAACAGCTGCCATTTGCCACTCAGTGGCTGTTTTTCTCTAGCACCCAGTATAGGTGCCCAAATCACCAAACCAGTCAAAAATTGCCAGCCGTGTTATCCTCTGCAATAAGGTCAAAGACTGAATGGCCATGAAGCAAGCTAGGAAACCAGCAACCTGCAAAAACCCAAGTCCTAGCTCAGGCAGGTGACGTGTAATTACATGCTGGGCACTGAACAATCTACGGTTCACACTTAAATCTCAGGTTCTTGGGACTGATTAGTGCATCCAAGCTGAGGCCTTCACTCTCAATTTTCTTTTAAACATCGTTTACCAGCAGGAGAGAGACGATTAGCACGTGCCCTGTTGTTCAGTAGAATTCCTCAGTTCTGCTCAGCCTCTTGTGTTTCATACAGCACTTTGGGGAAACTATCTGTGGCTAATTGTGCATCTATCCAAAAAAAAGGGGCGGGGGGGGGGGCAGGAGAGGGACTAGCCTGGAACACAAGCACATGGGATGATAAAACCAGATACCCAGACAGTCCTTGCACAAATCATGTAAAGGCAAAAAATCCAAACCTGCATCCAGGTTGAGTTATGTTTTCATGTACAAAAGAGGCATTTTGACATGGCCGTGCAAGGAGGGAGCTCGCACTATTGCTGCTTGTGCTGTATCCATTCTGGGGAAAAACACGGAAGCCACCCTCCAGGGCTATCCGTTCAGTGCCCTTCACCAGCATTAAACCCATCTGGAAAAAAATTAAGGATGGAAGAGTGGGGAGAACGGGGAAGCCTTTGAGCTTTGTGTGTTTAACTGAATCAATCTCTCTGCCTTTGCAGCCAGACTCCATTTATTTAGTATGGGACTCCGGACCATACAAGCTAAAGATTCATATGGCACATTGATCAGGTAATCAGAAAAAAAGACAAATGGGCAGAGACATTGACTCTGATTTGAGTTAAATATCTTCTGCCTGAGGTCTGAATGCCATGGGAATTGTAGCATACCAGATAGCTGTCAACTGATCACTTTATTAGTCTGAATTTAGAAAACTGCATCTCTGCATATTAAAAGTTGGTTAAGAGCAGAGAGGCTTTGAACTGAGGAATCCAATTAACCTTGCAGGAAAGCTTCAAGGCGTTATATTAAGTCATGAAAATGATTTGTCCAAATAATTACATTTGAACTGTCAGGCTGGAGAAAGGTCATTTTACTTGGTCCGGCAGTGCTCAGGGTCTTCTCTTTAACAGCTCTCCTCCTGCTAGTCAGCTTCGCTTTTCACATCTCTGGTTTCAATCAAGGCATTTCAGGATGCTGTGTTGGCACAGCTGATGTTCCTAGAAAAAAAAGTGAATAGGGATCAGTAAAGTTCTGTCTGTGTTAGCTCTGGAAGTATCTGGATGAGTTCAGAGGCAGGGCAGCTTGCAGTTCCATCAGCTCTGTTTTCGCCAGTACACACCGCCTGATGGAAATTACTGTAGACGATTTCACACACAAGGGAATAGCTTTAGCCAATAAACATTTTAAAAGAAATCACCCAAGCACATACAGTTGAAGGCAAGGGATAGTTCACTTGCATTCCTTGAGAGGCAAGGATGAGGAACAGTAACGGTTAGTTAGCAAGATAATGATTTGTCATGTATCGTATATCTCGGGCTCCTATCACCTTGTGATATAATTGTGGAGATACCCCCAGGGTTCTAGCTGACTATAGATATATCATCATCTTGAGCAATAAGGACCAAATTCTCATATGGTAATTGTCATGATATAAACACTAACACACAGGCACAATGTTGGATGTTCTTCTATCTTCCGGATTATTCATTATTATTATTTATTATCGGTATTACAGTAGTGTCTAGGAGCTCTAGCCATGGACACAGAACAAAAACATTGTCCCCATTACCACAGTATCTGAGTGCCTCACTATCTCAAATATATATGTTCTCTCAACACCACTGGCTGGCTAATCAGGGCACCTGGGTTTAAAAAGGACCTCACTTCAGTCAGGGAGAGGCTCGTAAGGAGCTGGGAGTGAGAGGACGTGCTGCTGGAGGACTGAGGAGTACAAGCGTTATCAGACACCAGGACGAAGGTCCTAGGGTGAGGATAAAGAAGGTGTTGGGAGGAGGCATGGGGAAGTAGCCCAGGAAGTTGTAGCTGTCGCACAGTTGTTGCAGGAGACACTGTAAACAGCTGCAGTCCACAGGGCCCTGGGCTGGAACCCGGAGTAGAGGGCAGGCCCGGGTTCCCCTCATCCCTCCATTCCCCCAGCTCCCTACTTGATACCGGAGGAGTTGACCTAGACTGTGGGTTCCACCAGAGGGGAAGGTCTCTGGCCTGTTCCCCGACCCACATGGTGAATCAGCAGAGACTGCAGGGATTGTTCTCATTCTTTTTTCCCTATGCTGGCCAGTGAGGAGGTTAGCTGAGTGGACGGCAGATTTGAGCCACGAAAGTGGCCAAACTGATGGCTCCTGTGAATCTCTGAGGCGAGGACGTCCGCCAATAAGCGCAGGACCTACCAAGGTCAAGGAGGAACTTTGTTACATTGTTTTGAGCTTGTTTGTACTAAAGAACAAGGAGAGGTGATGTGATCGAGCAGCCCCTCAGGATAAGGCATCTTGCTAGGGAAAGTGCCATGGCAGCAGGCTGCAGATGGAGTTTGACGTGCATCTTGCGGCAGACCCGAAATAACCATCTGGAGTGTGTTTGCAAGCGAGGGGGCAAGGAGCTCGCCCTCATTCCCCGGGGTGCTGGAGAGGCACATGCGGGGCTGTTGGTTCTTCAGAGAGCGCTTTGGAAGTGATTTTATTAAAGAAGATTTGTCTTCTGTCCCTCTGAAGGCCTGGTCCTCCTCTCAGCAGTGAAACCCCATAGACATAGGGAAATTACTTCTGATTTGCTCCATTGTAAATTAAAGGAGTGCCACCGCCATTGGCATGCAAATAATCACACTGCCCTTCCCCATGGCACTTAATCTGCTCATGCTGTTTACTCCTTTCTTGGCTGTCGTAATCCTCTGATTGTAGCAATATAGATTATTGTCGTTATGGCATCATGCAGGCTGCGGCGTATGGTAACAAGGGAGCACTGGGATCACTACAGACCAGCCCACCTGCTGCACAGATGCCCCAGGAAGGCCACTGGTTGTCTTTGGTCACAGTTCACGAATGCAAGAGAGGGCAAGATTTTTGCCTTGTGAGTTTTTCTGAGGCACAGCCACTTGGTTTACAGACCAGCACAGCTGCAGACGATCTGAAACAAAATCACCACCTTAAGTGCCTACTCCAGAATTGTTATTGTGGGTGATAAAATGCCATCTGAACAGCATGACTTTTTTTTTAGCTCCCTGGTGAAGTTTGAATCTCTGGTAGTCATCAAAATCTTATTTTCCCTTGCAAAGGGAGCTGATTTGATAATGAATTCACTTAAAAGAGAGTAAGTGCAGAGCACTGGGCTATCATTTTTACAGAGAAGCTTTCCTGACTACCCCATGCTGTAACACAAAAGTGGATTGCAGATCATGAATTGAAGTTATTTTTTTCATGACGCTGAATAAAAGAAGGACGATAGTTTTCTGATATCTGCTGAGAACAAAATGCTGTGGTGAAATGTCAGAGAGTGTTACTGTGACAGGTTCCATCACAGAAACTCTCATTGGACTGTCACCTGTGCTGAGACTACCTCTGAGCCCGTTTTCTCTGCCAGTTTGGACCTCCAGAACCCTGCCTTGTTGAGCCAGACACACCAGTCTGCTCCAACACAGACCCAGGGGCTGAACCACATGCCCCAAAGCTGCAGACTTAACTGAAAACAGCTTAAGAAGTGCTCCTGTCTCCGGCACCCAGACACCCAGCTCCCAATGGGATCCAAACCCCAAATGAATCTGTTTTATTCTGAATAAAGCTTATACAGTGTAAACCCATAAATTGTCCGACTTCTATATCACTGAGAGATACGCACAGCTGTTTGCTCCTCCAGGTATTAATTACTTACTCTGGGTTAATTAATAAGCAAAAGTGATTTTATTAAGTATAAAAAGTAGGATTTAAGTGGTTTCAAGTAATAACAGACAGAACAAAGTAAGTTACCAAGCAAAATAAAACAAAACATGCAAGTCTAAGCCTAGTATATTAAGGAACTGATGACCAATACAATCTCACCCTCAGAGATGTTCTAATAAGCTTCTTTCACAGACTAGACTCCTTTCTAGTCCAGGCCCAATCCTTTCCCCTGGTACAGTCCTTGTTTCAGCTCAGGTGGTAGCTAGGGGATTTCTCATGATTGCAGCCTCCTTTTTCTGTTACCTACCCCTCCTTCCAAATGGAAAAGCATCTGGATTCCAGTACCATGTGACATGGTCACATGTCCTGTGAGACCCCAAGCCTTCATTCTTCCTGGCCTGGCTCACAGGAAGGCTTGCAAGTAAACAGAGCCATTAACAACCAGTTATCCTAATTGGTGGAGGCCATCAAGATTCCAGACCACCATTAATGGCTCACACTTTGCATAATTACAGTAGGACCTCAGAGTTATATTTCATATTTCCAGTTTCAGATACAGGAATGATACATTTCTACAGATAGGATGACCGTACTCAGTAGTTTATAGATTTGTATTAATACCTTGCAAGAGACCTTTTGCATGAAGCATATTTCAGTTACATTATATTCACACTCATTAGCATATTTTCATAAAATAATATGGAGTGCAACGTCACAGTTACAGCAACCTGCAGTGACCTCCCTATTGTGTATTTAAAGATAAACATATTAATTTAAAAAGTTCCTACATTGGGATGGTGATTGATTATTTATGCGGTGGTGTGATGTTATCTGACTAAAATAAGACTGTATAGATCATTGTGGCAACCACTGTTATATATTTCCAACAAATCTTGTACAAAACGTGGCATGTAAGATATCTATGAAAAGGTTAAAATTTGCTGGTTATGATTATGCTATCTGTATGTATGTATCATTTTTGTATTTGAAGTTACAAATATTGGCTCTATACCTGGATTTCAAATGTTTGCTCCTGGGGTAACATCCACAAGGGAGTTAGCTAGCACATCTTGGAGGAACTGTTCAAATTAAGTGGCTCATCAAGAAACATTTAACTGACAGTGGACCATGAAAGAAGCCCATCTACACTGAATGGACTGTCCTGCAAAGTATCAGAGGGGGAGCTGTGTTAGTCTGGATCTGCAAAAGCAACAAAGGGTCTTGCAGCACCTTATAAACTAACAGATTTTAGGGATCATGAGCTTTTGTGGGCTAAGACCCACTTCATCAGATGAATGTTGCAGAAATCTCCAGAGGCAGGTATAAAGAGCAGGCAAGAAAGCAAGGTAAATTCAATTGCGGGGCGGGGTGAAGCCCACTTCCAGCACGTGATCTGGAGGTGTGAACACCCAGAGAGGAGAAACTGCTTTTGTAATTGGCGAGCCATTCACAATCAATATTAAGTCCAGACCTGATGGTGTCGAATTTGCAGATGAACTGGAGCTCAGCAGTTTCTCTTTGAAGTCTGCTCTTGAAGTTTTTTTGCAGCAGGATGGCTGTCTTTAGGTCTGCTATTGTATGTCCAGGCAGGCTGAAGTGTTTTCCTACAGGCTTTTATATATTGCCATTCCTAATAACTGATTTGTGTCCATTTATCCTTTTATGTAGGGATTGTCCAGTTTGGCTGATGTACATAGCAGAGGGGTATTGCTGGCACATGATGACGTGTATTATGTTGGTAGAAGTGCAGGTGAATGAACCAATGATGGTGTGGCTGATCTGGTTAGGTCCTGTGATGGTGTCGCAGGTGTAGATATGTGGGCAGAGTTGGCATCGAGGTTTGTTGCATGGATTGATTCCTGAGTTAGAGTTGCTATGGTGCAGTGTATGGTTGCTGGTGAGAATCTGCTTCAGGTTGGCAGGTTGTCTGTGGGCGAGGACTGGCCTGCCTCCCAAGGCCTGTGAAAGTGAGGGATCATTGTCCAGGATGGGTTGTAGATCAGTGATGATGTGTTAGAGAGGTTTTAACTGAGGACTGTAGGTGATGGCCAGTGGTGGTCTGTTGGTTTCTTTCTTGGATTTGTCTTGCAGCAGAAGGCTTCTCGGTACACATCTAGCCCTGTTTATCTGTTTCCTTACATACCCGAGTATGGGTAATAGTTTCTTGTTGTGACTAAGCAAAATTATGCATGGGCATGTGACTTGCCCATGTGATTCCAACCCCCGTCTTGTCACCTGTGATTTTCTACAAGCTGTGCAGAGGGCTTTGTTTGAAACAATGGGTTTCCTTCCACATGGCAGAAGCTATAAAAGGCCCTGGAAACATCTCTGTTTTGCCTCTCTTCTGCTCCTGCCTCTTTCTTGCTCAGGCCTCTGGATTATGGACCTGTGCTAATGGAAGCATTCTGACCAAGGCATTGAGGTCCTTCCAATGATTTGGAAGCAGCCAGAGACTTGACTTAAGCCAGAAGTTTATTCCATCACTGCTATAAGCCTAAACCAAGAACTTTGCAATTACTGAATGTATTTGATTCCTTTAACCAATTTCTCTCACCTTTCTTTTTTATAAATAAACATTTAGATTTTAGATACTAAGGGATTGGCATCAGGGTGATCATTGGGTCAGATCTGAGTTGTATATTGACCTGGGTGTATGTCTGGTCCTTTGGGATCAAATGAACCTTTTATTTGAGGAGATTGGTTTTAAAGAACCACTCATCTCTAAGTTTAATGTTTTGCGGGTGATACAAGGAGTATAACGCCTAAGGAAACTGTTTTTCTGACTTCTTGTTAGTCAGTGTGGTGAAACAGAAGTTTACTTTTGTTACTGTTTTGGTATATCTCATGGGAGAATAACCTCCAGTTTTGGGGAGTATCTGCTCTATTTCTGCGCAGTTTGTCCTGAATTTGGTATTCTCAGTTGTAACCCACAAAGGCGCTGTAACAGGTGGGAATGGTCAAAATGTGCTAGATGCTGTGAAAACACATAGGAAGACATAATCCCTTCACTGAAGAGGCTGCAAGTTCTGAAGAGACTGAAACAACTCTCAAAAACAAAACTGTTCTCCGCCCCCAAATCAATATCTCCTGGATACAAACTAAAGCGACACTTTCTTTTTTTAAACAGTTTAATAAAAATCCGTTATCAAACTTACTAGAGAGCAAGAAAATAAGATATTGGGCGCCTGCTGACTAGAGGATTGACCGTGAGCCTTGGAGTCTTTTGCCTACAGGTCATCAGTTCAAATCCCACTCAGGTTGGTCAGGACCAAAAGTGCTTACCCATCTCATGGCTGTTTCGTGCCCCACCTGAAATCAGCTGGTGGGTTTCAGGCCAGTTCTCCATGAACAAGCGCTCACCTCACCCCCGGCACTAATAGGGCCCCAATTACTTGTAGCAATGATGGAAGTATCAACCAGGAGGCCAATGGTTTGAGTACAGATGGTCAGGAGAGAGTCGTGATAGAGCAGTTGGTGGGATGGGGAAAGCGGACACTGCTACTCTTTCTGTTTAGATCTGTGTTGTGGATTTATAGAGGCTTAGGATTACGATTCCAAGCCCCACAGGAGGGGAATCAGGCCATTCAGATAAGAAAGGCCACAGGAAAGTGCAGTGCAGATGTGGCTGAGAGAAGCTCGGGAATCAGGAGACACAAACAGGCAAAGGAAGCAGGGCCCGAGGGCTGAGCTCCAGCCAGAAGGGACTGGGCACTGGCAGCGTGAGGGGCAGCAGGTGGACTGGGACAGGGCTCTGGATGTGGCTGAAGAAGCGTGGCTAAGTACGAAGTGCTGAGGTCCGAGTGTAGGCTTTCTGTCGAGGGTTCATTGAGGGTTGTTTTGTGATGAAGGACCCAAAGGGTCTGCACGAACTTTATTGGATATTAAACCAGCCGCAGAAGGGTGGTCTGTGAGCCACAATAGAGGCTCTCTGGAGTGTCTCCACAGCAACTAGCCACCGGTGGCTGGCTGGGCTCAGCCCGCAGGGCTTTTTCATTGCTGGGTAGATGTCAGGGTTCAGGCTTGAGCTCTGACTGTAAGATCACGATTTGGCTAGCACAGGTCAGCCTCAGGTGTCTAGTTGTTGTTTACACGTAACCTAAGTGGCCTGCGAGAGGGAGCTAATAGGGTAAGGTGCCTGTAAAGTGACCCCTGACCATGAGGGGGCACACCACAAACCCCCACGCTGCGACACCTTCCACTAGCCTTTTTGACCTGAGAGCCAGGGAGTGTTTTACGGCTCACAACATCCCTTATTTGCAAAAGGGCAGAATGAGGCTGAGTTACAAAAGGATCCCTAGTCAGTTACTGGCAGTGCCTGAAATACAATCCACTACTCTTGCTGATAAGGGTTTGACAGTCCTCCATCCCCATGACACAAACCCAGTAACAGGAAAACAGCTTCATTTGCGTTGGTTTAAATTTAGCTTTGCAGACCGTTCGCCAGGAACCTGGAATTAATTAATCCTTTCTGCTCTTTTTAAACTTAAACTGGCTAACATGTTGTTTGATGCAGCCAATGTAGTTGCTATAAATTTGTAGCTGTTTAGTGCCATTTGATTTATTTATTATTTGTATTCCAGTCACTTCGAGAGACTAAGGGGCCCCATCATGCTACGTGCAATATATATTCATAGTAAAAAAGCAGCCCATGCCCCAAGGAGCTGGCAGACTAAACAAGGGGAAGCATTATTATCTCAATTTTACAGAGGAGAGACTGAAGGACACAGAGATTGGGTGATATGCCCAAGATCTCACGGAAAGTCAGTGGCAAAGTTGAGAACTGAACAAAGAAATCCTTAGAGCCCTATGTGCTTTTAACCACCTTTTTCTTATTTAAAGACAAACATTTCGCTTCCCCCGGTGTAGAATAGTGCAACTGTGCTTAAGTCTCTATTGGTGTTGAAATCATAACCATATTGTGGGTGAGGGGTTAATAACATCACATGAAAATAAGAAAGACAGAAAAGCGCTCCAGGATCAAATTTAGTAATCTTAAGTGATATTAATATAACATACCCACTAATGCTATCACTGCAGAATTTAGATAATACACAGCTATTATAAAAATTGATAATTCATCGTAGTAATTGGTTACTTTCCAGTCTAACAACCAGCATGCCATTAAGGGTAAGGGTGCACAGTGTAGTGTGGATTGTTTCTTCTGTTTTTCATTGTTAGCATTTGTCTTTTTGTTTTTATTAGTGTTTTTGTCTTTTGCTTGTGGTTTTCTCGGGGTGTTTTGAATGTCACGTTGTTTAGTGGGGGGAGGCTATTTTAGCTGAGAGTGAAATACACTAAGGAATAATTATAAACAGAACTTTCTCATTTATTGAGTTTTTTTTAAAAAAGGAATCGCTTTGACTCAGATTGTGTGAGATGAATCATAACCCACTTTCTCATCTGAGCGGCGCAAAAAAAATTTCCAGCTCTGCTGTTGGCGTCAGCAGAATCAATACAGAGCGCTTGTCGGAAGCATAGAAAGAAGGGGGAGCATCAGAAGAATGAAAAGAATCAAAAGTGGTAGAACTCTCATTTCTTCTTCTCGAGTCTGCCAGTGCATCACACTGGCCCGTCATGTTATCCCTGGAGCACACCTGTGTGCAGTCAAAGTATTCTTGGCTAAGACACAAGGTTGGGATGGGTGTTCAGAAGCCATGCCGTTGATGGGCCAAACTGGTATTCAGATCATGAAACCCCACTTCGACACATCTGTATGTTTCTGAATGCTGCCAATCAGTCAAGAATACAAACTCCTCTTGCCTTTCAATACACGCTGTACCTTTTCAACCATCTTGACTCTGTGAGAGGACTCTATGTTGGCTGATTGGGGCACGTATGACGTGTATGAGACCCTGTGATCTGCCAGCTTTCCAGTCCAGCAGAGGAATACAGAAGACAAATTTCAACTAGTAATAAGTCTGCAGTGGCTGTGAATTTAAATTGTGAAATCAAGTCTGATTCATTATGGAGATCCTTAATTTATGAATGCGCTTGATCATCTTAGAATTTATTTTTTTTTACATTTGTGTCTCTCCTAAGCTCCAAGCACATACAAATGTTAGAGCCAGCAATGGCTACTCTGCTTATATGGGCTAATGGTCTTATTGTTTGCGGGTCAAGAAGGGCGTTCCACCCACCCCAAGAATGGCACTGCACAGTGAGATACATGATAGAGGCACGCTTATAGGCATTCTGGGAATAGGGAAGGAAACCTTCCACCCAACACTGCACTCTGCATTAATGTACAGTAGAGATGATAGATGTAAGCATGAGGGAGGAAGGTTGAACCGTCCTCTGCAGCATCAAATATTGGTCACTGCTAGAGGTAGGCTACTGAACGTGGTGGACTAATAGTCTCAAATGCTCTAGGCTTAATTCACTTTTCAATTAAGCCATTTTCTTTCCTGGACCCTATAATGGCATTAGCACATCCTTACAATGCACCTAGTTGTGAAACTGAAGCTTCCATTTGCTTATTTTTATGAATCAGGCCCTGTGTTTCATTCAACCAGTAAACGGCACAATAATACAATTTCCTCCATAAATGCTGGTTCCAGACACTACCTTTAGAGGTTAAAATCTTGCTCTGTAGCAAACACATGTTCTGATTCCAATTGCACATGAGTGAACAGATGGAATAAATGATTTGTAACTGTTTATGTGAGGACAGTTTTTGAGGACCAGAGATGATTTCTTGGGGTGTTTTAATAGTCTTGCATGATATTTTTGGCTTTAAAAACATGCTGTTTGCTGAAACATCAGTATTTCCTCCTCATCTGCATGCCCTGAAAGGGTAATTAATTCTAGCTGCTGCCCCCGAAATGCCATGTTCAGAGGAAGCCTGCTTCCTTCACCTTGATGCACTCTAATGAATGAGTGGGGGTGAGCTACAGTACCAGTGGGTCTCCCCTTTCTGAATGTGGTGATTGTTTCCAAAAATCAGCTTTTACCTTTGCCGTTGAGCCGCGGGATGGTGCCTAGCTGGACTCTCCTTCTGGGAGGTGCAGAATGACCACTGTGTTTGATATTACTGCAGTACCTCTATGACACACTGAACACTACCGCATTCTGTGTAATATGTTCTCTGATGAGAGCACACCTGCTCGGGATGGTTATAATTCTAGTCACACATCCATCACCATGCTATGGGCTTCTGTTTGTCGTTTCTTCTTGCAGCAGAAGCTAGTGAAACTCTGAATATTTTTCTTATCAGGGAGGGATTGGTGCTGGGGAGAACTGATAGTGAGAGAGATACTGGAAAGAGGACTTAGTTTGGGCAACCAGACCTTCAGGTAGGTTGTACTGGCTGCATCAGAACCCAGCTCGGTAAGAGATTTCCTTTCTCCCCATATTCCGTCCCAACAGTTGAGATCAGCTGACACCCTCTGCCTCTCACTCCCTTTTTGATAGTCCCTTGCCAGTCCTTACTAGATCTGAAACATCTTCCGTGGGGTTGTTGGGGGCAGGGGAATGAGTTAACAGCAACTGCAGTGGGAGCAAAGTTGGGGCAACTCTTGGTGCTTTTGAAAATCCCATCCCATGTCTTTACAGTTCTAGATTGTAAACCCCTGGGCTTGATCAAAACATCAGTCATCAAGTGCTACATGCTTCTGTAATTCCCCAGAGGCTGCTCATTCAGTAACACCCCTACTGGCACGGAACCAGTCCTAACCTCTTCCTCTGTGCACATTATACTTCTAAATATAGAGTTGGTTTTTTTATGTTCAGAAGTATTGTCTAGTGTCTTTGCGTAGAATAAAATTAAAAGGAAGATAAAATACAACATGTACATTCTGGATATGCAATGCTTGATGCACCCTGTACATAATATCCCTCATCTGGAGGGGCGGGGACAATCGTAATGGATGCATAAGGAGTACTACAAGAGCAAGAATGACCGTTTGCTATTCTGTTCGGTGTGAGCAGAGGATGGATACTTTATTTTTATGGCAAATTGCTTGCCCCCGATGGCTATGAAGTATCCAGAAATGGATTGTGGATTCTCAGGCCTTGTCTACACAGGGAAGTTGCCCCAGTTTTACTTAGGGTGTGATTTTTAAATGGAGTTAATTAAACCAGTGCAAGAGCCTGTGTGGACTTTCTTATTTCACTTTAAACCAGGCTTAGATGAGATTAATTCAGAACTGGATAACTGTCCACACAGGTTGCACTGCATTAAAAAGTGATTTAAATTAAACCAGTGCAATTTCTGCATAGCGATAAGGCCTCCGTTCTGTTCCTAATGTCACAAAATCCCTCCTCCAATGAACACTAACTCAGTGTGGCTTTGTCCCCCTCTAGTGGCTAGGCCACAAATAGAGACTTACAAGCCTGCTACTGGCTCTGGACTGACTATCAGGCCTCTGGTCTGATAGTTCAAGTAGGAGAGGCGCTTGTGCGTTTAGATCCAGAGGCCCAGAGGCTGTGAACTGAATTGACAAGTAGTGACCTACAGTCCTTCGAGCTAGAGGCGTGCTGGTGGTGCAGTGTTACAGAGCTGTGCCCTGACTCTGCTTCATTCTCTAGAGCCAGCCATCCAAAACGTTTTCCCAAGCAGGGCATTTGCTTCTAAAATAGAAACGGGTATTTGTAGGCCAGGCTTGACGGGAGTAATTGGACATGGGCAAGGCCTTATTTTTGGGGAGCTAGGAGTAGGGAGATAAATGAGTCAGCAGGCTGGAAATGGAGTGTCTGGACTAGCTAAGAAAAGAGGACACCCAGGGTAGGGTTGACAATGCACAAGGTAACAATGGGTAAGATTAGCCTGGAACATAAAATGAGGGGGAAGGAGTCAGTCACGCATGGACAGTGCATGTTGTACTGGGATTGGTTCCTACAAAGTGACCCCACCAATCCCAAAACACATCATGCAATGTAGAGTAAATACAACGTCATGTGTAAATGTAGGTCAAGGAAGGGGTTTACTGTGTAACTTTGGATGTGCGGTACTGCCTAGACCCACTGCCTACGCCTGAGTGTGGTCTATCATCCTCCCTTATCCTAAACGTCACGCCATTGCTTCACAAAATGAGGCAAGTGATAAAAAGATTAATCCACTTCTAGCGACTGTCAAAAAACAATTATGCAAAATTGGAGAGCTCTTAAGCACATTAATTCCATCTCTCGCTTCCCTCCTCCCTACGCCCTGCCCCACCCTATTGGAAGCAGAGTCTGCAATGTAGAGACAGAGAGAAAAAGTTGGGAGGAGAGACTAATTGGCACCCTACAAAATATTGTTGGGGCTTCCTCGAAACCTCTTCCACTCGGTGCCCAGGAACTCAGGTTCCCTTCTTTGGCATACTGCGAAGCCACACTCAATTTTGCATAATTGTTTTTTGACAGTCGCTAGAAGTGGATTAATCTTTTTATCACTTGCCTCATTTTATGAAGCAATGGCGTGACCTTTAGGATAAGGGAGGATGATAGACCAACCTGCAGCCCTGTACCGAGTACAAATCACAGCACTGAGAGATAGAGTTGGGGAAATGATCCTTCAGGAAACACTAGATAATTGGCTCTGGCCTGGACAATTGCACATACCCGGAGGAATGAGGGGCATCTCACAGGTTGATGACTTGGAGCACAGCTCAGCTGAGTCATGCACACACTCTCGACTGCATCACCAACTCACATGTGTTGGTGGGTGTAGCTCTGTTGATTTTGGTGAAGCTGCACCAGGTTATATCTCCTGAGCTGGTGATCTGGTCCAGTATACCTAGAATGAGCTCATTTGAGAGGCAAGCTGCCATTGGCTGCCTGCCTACACTTTAAGGGCTGGGTAGAAGGCAGACAGTGTGGGGGTTAGTGCTGCAAGGTAAGAAGTTTCACAGGTTTTCTCTGAGCAAACGTCCCCTGATTTTGCTTCTCTTTTGGCTAGCAATATCCCGTGATAACCTCCGGAGCCTGGCCCACAGCTAATCTTAGGAAGAGGCTTTTGCCATATCTCAGACAGAGAAGTATTTTCCCAAAACACAGTCAGCATTTATGTCTGTTTCATCCAATCCATGCCTTGTAGTGGAGAGAATGGTTCGATTTCCCTTTTAAGTGGTGTTGGAGTGATGAAATCCAGACAGATGAGCCCCAGGCTTGGGTCAAGCATCGCAAAGTTTGGATGCAGATCTGAAACTAACTTGAAAGCTCCTGCAGCCCTTGGTTCTAGAAGCTGGATTGGAGTCTTCCCAGGAGCTGACTTACGTGCTGCGTTTGAGTGCTCTTGATCCAGGCCAGGCCCGAAAACTGGTGGAAAGGAAAAATAATTTACAAACAGAAAAATTTAACTCAACTGTTTTGAACCTCAAAACCCATTTGGATCATGTAAGCCATTGTTTTATTTAATCCACGTTGAGTCTCACTGTGCTTCATTTTCTTTTTTTGGATACAAGCTGCAACAAGCCATAACTCCTCCCTTTCTACCATGCTGCTCCACCGTGTACTCTGCATAGGCTGCATGTGCCATAGGGAGATAATTTTTTTAATGATTTGAAGAGTTATTGGTACTATGTTTCCAGCTCCCATCGTACCAAGACTTCTGCTCTCAGAGGAGGATTCCATTTTAACAACATCAAATAACTACCTTAAAAGAACTTTCTCTCCAGAATGGTGTCATGGTTTTAAGGGATGGTGTCTCTGGCCCATGCACTAGCAAAACCAAGTAATGTGTGCCCCTTTCAGAAGGGGTTTCCAGCTGAACAACGCTCTCAATTCTTGCACTCACAGACAGATACTGATCCGCAAGCCTGGGTGAGAAAGAAGGAAACCACTGTCTGGTGTAAAGAAAAGTAAAGGCAGCTGTTTGGAGCTGCTCAGAAGTTTGGAGTGACAGAAGTTAGGCCCAGGGGAAATGGGTTAGTGTCAGAGTGCAGGTTAGAGGCAAGCTGCCATTGGCTGCCTGCCTACACTTTAAGGGATGGATAGAAGGCAGACAGTGTGGAGGTTAGTGCTGCAACGTAAGAAGTTTCACACGTTTTCTTTGAGCAAATGTGCCCTGATTTTGCTTCTCTTTAACTAGAAATATCCCGATGACCTTTGGAGCCTGACCCACACCTATTCATGGGAAGAGGCTTGAAATGCATCATACACCTGCCATTGCTGCCTGGATTCCTTTTCAAAGGAGGCAGGTGTCCCACTGAAATTCAGTGGGGCTTCTGCTTCCACACCCTTAGACTCCTTGGACAATCCCAGGCCTGAAAGCCTTTGGAGGTTTGACAGCCCATCAGCAAACTTCTGCTGGAGTCTCTTCTCTTTGCCACCTTCTTCCTTTCTCCCAGCTTTTGCTGCCTTGTTTTCTGTTGAGTGACGTTTCCTCAGCTGCTCCTCCCCAGGCAGGCCTGAGGCGGGTTGGCAGACAGGAGCAGTTGGCAGCGCAAGAATCTCTGACTCAACGTTTCACGTCTCCTACCAGTTACCAGGCTTTTCCACCTCCCCACTGACCAGGGGACACAGCACACACTGCTTCCTGCCACTTGCCTGCCCAGCAGTCGAGCAAGGTGGAAACAAGCTGCTGGACACCAGCCAGGCCGATGAAGAATGAACCATGTCCCTCTGATCCTGAGCAGTATGTGATTTTGGGGGCTGGGTACAAGTGTGAGAGAATGCCGACAGCCTTTGCCTGGAGGAGGTGAACTGATTGGCTTGGAGAGGAAGGGAAAGAGCAAGGTGCAGTTTTGCAAACTGGAAACAATTACAAATAAGCTCTTGTTGTTTGTACAGCACCTAACACAATGGGGTCCTGGCCCAGGACTAGGCTCCTAGGTGCTTACAGAAATGAAGCTGAATAACTTCCATTAGGTAGCTTCTGGATGAACAGTAGAAGTCAGTCTGTTCCCCCAGTGTGGGCTGAAAAGCTGGTATCTGTGTCAGTGTGTGTTGTGGCCAGTCTGATCTGTTCTTTTTCACCTGCCCAATGGCTTGGCTCTCAGCTGAGCATCCACTAAGGGGCCCAGGTTTCTGTCTGAATTTGGGACTCTTGTATTTTGGGGCTCTGAGCAGCTGGGAATTGGCACCTTGTGTCACGACCAGGATGTGGACAGTCTGGCCTAGGTGGGTGGGAGTCAGGCTTAGTGGTCAGAGCAGGAATAGGGCTTGGTAGTTGGAGCAGTAGTTGGGAGCTGATGGTAAAGCCAGGGGTCAGAACCAGCATCAGAAACTAGGAATCAAGCAGAAGGCCAGAGTCATGAGTCTAGTCAAATATCACAACTGGAATCAGAGACCAGGAATCAATCCCAGGGTTAGAGCCAGAGTGCAGTGGGGTCTGTTATAGCAGCAGGCCTGGTACAGCCGAGTTTCAGATTCAGCTTCCTGCTTAATTAGTGCACTTGGACCAGAAGGTGAAAGTGAGCCAGTCCGCCCCGGTACAGCATACCAGCAAGAGCCCATGTGCCGTACCAGGGATTGGCTTCCCCAGGCGGCAGTTTCAAAAGCCTGAGGCTCCCAGCAGTGACTGGAGCCCCGGTCCTTTAAATTGCCGCCAGAGCAGTGGCAGGGCTCCGATGGTGATTTAGAGGGCCCGGGGCTCCCAGCTGTTACTACCGTCCCGGGCTCTTTAAATCGCCGCCTGAGCCCTGCAGCCAGAGCCTTGGGGTAACAACAGCGGGGATCCAGCAGTGATTTAAAGGGCCAGGGGCTCCCGGCTGCTGCTACTGCAGTGGAGCCCGTGGCCCTTTAAATCCTGCTGTAAAGGCCCCGCCTTTTCTGGTTGAGGCCACGCCCCCTGCTCAGGACTCTGGAGTAACGTTAAGTCCTTTAAGTTACTTTCACACCCTGACCTGGACCAACAAGAGGACATGGGGGATGCTGCCAGAAGGGTTTCCTGGGAGCGGCACTTCCTGTGCTGCTTAGGCCCCCCGCCCCGGTTCACAGAGCATTAATTGCAGGTCTTTTAGGAAGCGTTTGTCACCCGGAGCCCTGCAGCCCGGGGTGGTTGCCCTCCGGTTCCTTTCACGTTTGGCCTCCAGGAGTGGGCAGAGAGGGCTGCAAGCATTAGTCGAGTGTGAAATGTCTGAGGAGGAGGTGACCTCATTTGGCCTCAGCGTTTTGTGCTGCATTGCGGCTCCTGCTAACGAGCGGGGTGGGTGTAGCATCCCCAAGAACCGCCCGCCACTGCTTCTGCCAGCAAGTAGAAGCACCTTGAGTCACCGCATCAGAGTGCTAAGTCATCACCTTTTGTGTACAGCTGTGCTTGGCAGCCGATGGGAAAGCCAGAGCCCCGCCTAGCCCCACCACCTGTTCAGTGGCTGGGACTTCCGTCACCAAACCAATAGCAACGTATTTTTGTGGCTCCCCGAAAGAGGATCCTGAGATGTTGTCTAGAATTTCAGAACAAGTCCCGCAGACCAGGGGAATGCCCAGAAAGTCACCACCCCCGCCCCTGGAGGGATGGGGGAAGTGACACCAATTTCCATTGCACACTCGGCCCTTTGTTTTCAGCACGAGTTTCAATCAGACATTTGAGATAGACACTGGTTTCTGTATTTGTGTCCTTTCTGTTTCAAGAGCTCAGTCTCGCAGTGATGGGTTTGAAAATGTAACTGCAAAAGGATACTCAGCGGGTCGGTACTGGTGTTCCAGAGCCGTTCATAGGAATTTACAGGTTGGGGCAGACAAAATCCGTCCAGATCCTGTCTCAACAGGAGCCAGCTCCAGTTGCTTCAGCGGAAGGCGTAAGAACCTGCCCAAGAGCAGTGATGGGGTAACTTGCCCCCAAGAACATTTCCTCCTGAGGAAAGCCAGATGATTTTTTTTTTTCAGCTGAAACTTTTCTGCTGGGGGGAAATGCACATTTTGCAACACTGCAACATTTCACGGATTGGTGTCCGTTTCGCTGAATTGTTCTGGCAGGGGTGAATAAAACCAAACAGAAATCCAAATAAAAGTCGGAACATTTCAGTCCAGTGTTTTCTAAACTAAACATTTTGATTTTAGGGGCAAAAATACCTTTTGGTTATGAAATTTCCTTTGATTTTACTTCATTTTAAATGCAGAATCATTCTTAAAAGCCACTCCAAATCAAAATAAAATACTCAGTCCAAAGCAATTTTTTATTTGCCAAAAATTCCAAAGTGTTGGTTTTGGGTCGACCGTCAGCAACCAAAAACCCCATTCTTCACACAGCTCTGCTCCTGATCCCCATGGCCAGTTGGCTTAAGCCTTAAGCAGCCGCAGTTTATTTTTCATCTGAGGAATCGTTTCTGTTGAAAATGGTCATTTGTCAATGAAACTTTGAAACAAACTCTTTCTCCTTTTTTTCAAACTGGAAAAGGGAGATGGGGAAGTCGAAAGTGAGAGGAAGTGTTCTTCCCCCTCCCCCCTCCCACACACCTCCACTTCCTCTCACTTTTCTTCCCCCGCCCTTCCTTTGTTTCTGGTGGGGGCGGGGGATTTTTTTTTTTAAAGTGGGCTTTTTTTCAACCTAATTTAAATGAAAAAAAATCATTCTGGACTTTTACAGTGCAAAATAAAGAATTACATGAAAAAAAACAAACAACCCAAACAAATCTTTCCTGTTTAATTTTTTTATTAAGCATATTTGCCTCTTTCCAAGTGGCTCAGTGTATATCCCATCTAAAATGCTCGTTCCTTTTTCATCACCCAGATATCACTTTCAGTTCAGGCTAGATCAGTAGTGACCAGAGTGGCCTCAATCCCTCATATCCCGTCTGGAAGTAGCCAGGGTTAAGGCACACTGGCAAAGCACTGTAGGGAAGCATGCCATGGTTGCTAATCTGTTGATCTAATCTGGCACCATTTATCAGCATCGGGGGCAGCTCTAAGGTTTTTGCCGCCCCAAGCGCGGAAGCTCCACAGCACGCCCGCGGGTGGTCCGGTGTACCGCAGATTCGGCGGCGTTTCTGCGGGAGGTCCACGGGTCTCGCCGCCTCGTCATCCCTGCTGCCAAAAGGCCGCCGAATCCGCGGCAGCCACGGACCTCCTGCAGGCGTGCTGCCAAAGACAGCCGGGCTGCCACCCTGATGGCAAACGTCAGGCTGCCCCCTGCGGCTTGCCGCCCCAGGCACACGCTTGGAGCGCTGGTGCCTGGAGCTGGCCCTGATCAGCATTAAAGGGAATAAAGTACGTCTTGCTTTATCCACTGCACGTCCATGATTGATCAGCAAAGGAGGTTTCCTTTATTATTATTTTTTCCCATCTCAAGATGTAATACTGAGTCTCTAATTCAACTTCTTTGCAGTTGGTAAAACATCTGCCCCCACGCGAGACAAGAGAACAAAAACTAGACTCTGGTGCCAAAAGTGAGCATGAAGTCAAGTACTATAGAACGTCACTGACCCCCATTGGGCTGGGAGACCCATTGCAGGCTACCAGCTTCTAGGGATTAGCACATAACCAGTCGGGCACAAGAAAACAATCCAGTCTTCTGCATTGCAACAGGTAGCTAGTCAGGGCTGGATCATCAACAGAAGCTCGGATCAGAATAACCCCTAGCTTTGTGGGAAATCCAGGTCCAAACTTGGCAGGTGGCTCTTACAACTGGAACCAATTCAGTCAAACCCCAGATGTGGAAGTTAAGAATGCTGTAGTCCTTTGAAACTTGGCCCCGTCATGGTCACAGCTATTTAGGAAAGTTACTTTGGACCATGCTGGCAAATGCACTGTATTCTGCTTAGTAAAACGGGTGGGATAACCTGCCCTTGAGTCTCTTGTGGTGCATGGGGAAGAGAGGAGTCAGGTTCAAGGGTTTTTTCACCGTGCATAAATGACATTATTGCAATGCCATTGTTCCTGGGAGCCCAGAGAGTTGCTGCCTCGTAATGCCTCAATTAAATCAAAGGAGCCAGGGAGCAGGGGGCTGCTTCCCACCCTCCTTCCTCTTGGAGCTTGCCCAGGCACAGTTTGGCAAGAAGCACGTTCCTCGTGCCTACTGTGGAGTTGTGATCAGGTTGGTATCTGCTGAGACCTAGAGCACCTTGTACTGCAGGCCTATGGAACAGTGGAGAAAGAGATGGCCTTGGGGGTAAGGCATTAGGCGAGGCCTCGGAAGACCTGGCTTCAATTTCTGGCTCTAGCACAAACTTCCTTGGTTGTTGACCGATCTGAGCGTCAGTCCCTCCCCGCACCCCCATTTGCAGTAGCACTTATAGGGTGTTGTGAGGATTAATCCACCAGTGCTTCTGAACAGTGGGTGAGCAGCAAGGGAAAGTCTCTGAGAAGATATCAGGAAAGCTTAGAGACAAGGTGGGAGATGGTATCTTTTATTGGACCAGCTTCTCTTGGTGAGAGAGAAAAGCCTTCGAGCTCCACAGCGCTGAAGAAAGAGATCCAAGGAGCTTGAAGCTTCTCTCTTTCACTAGCAGAAATTGGTCCCTCCCCCACCATATCTCTCTCATCTCCTGGGGCCAGCCCAGCCACAGCAGCACTGCAAAGAACAGTGAAGTTTTCATGAGACAAGGCCTCACCATTGCCCTGCGTTTGCTGTTAAATCTTTAACGGTGAGTGGGCCGAGACCACCGAGGCATATTGGAAACGTATCAGGTTTGCAGATAAGTGAAGTGAGATCGCAAGGTTTTACGGTGGTTAGGGGGTGAAAACAATGAGCAAGCTTTGCTGTTACTGGAAGTGGTCAGAAAGGTCACTGCAGAGACCTATGCATCAGGCGTGCTCTGTACTTGAGATGAGATAAGAGGACTTAGGAAAGTAGTCAGTAATTAAATCACAGCTTTGGATTTAATTCATGGACTGTTACAAACATGCCTTGAAGCACCAAGCATCTATGAAAGACGCGTGTTCATTGACGTCTGCCAAAGCGGCAAATTAAGATGAATCTGTCTAATGTCCAAACATTGCATAAGACGACCGATGTGTCTGACCTGCGGCTGTCACAGTGCAGTGCTCCGGCACAGGGAGTTCATTGCTAAGGGATGAGTAACTGTCATGAAAGCTGCGTCAAACAACAAAAGAGGACAGATGGGGGGAGTAGAGGGACGTGTCGGAGAACATCATATAATTTAATTCACCCTATCTGGCATTTATGTAAATCATCTATCAGCTTAGCTTAAAACTGACTGGAAAATTTGAGGTCAAAATTTGAGTGGGCCCCATCCTGCTTCCTGTAAAGCCAATGGCAAATCCCTCACAAACTCCAGTGAGGTTAGGGATTATCACACACATTACAAGGTCAGGACTTTGAGAAGTGACTAGTGAATCTGGGCGTCTGGGATTTTTTGTTGTTCGGTTAGAAATACCGAGCACCAATCCTCCAAATACCAGTCCCAGTTAAGGTGTCTCAAATCAGGAACCCCAGATCCCTAGTCCCTTCTGAAAGGCTTGGCCCCAGATTACTCCAGGAGCGAAAACTGTAGTGCTGAGCTGCAGGTAGGGCTGAGGTTTGAACCCAGGCCTGCTGCAGTGTTGAAAAGTAGAGCAGATTCATTCAACCTGACCATCTGCCAGGCTTCTTGGGAGCTCTGGCCTGAGGGCAGAGCTTTCAAAAAGGGATGGCGTTCGCTAGAAGCCAAGGGAGAACGCTTTGGCATAGCTGAGTTAGCTCCTCCCCAGGGTGTGCTGCAGTGGGAATGCCCCCTGGGTGAAGGTTATGGCAGTGCAAGCTGCCTACAGTCCCATGCCACCAGCCTCCAAAGCGCTGGCGCTAGCTTGGGAGCGGTCCTGGCCAAGGCACCCATCCCTAGAAGAGCTCCTTTCCTCAGCCAGTTGGCAGTATTCATTGTCTTACGGAGCAAAGCTTCCCCTCCTGTCAGCTTGCGCAAAATCAAGGAGCCTGTTCTGCTCATGGTCAGTAGAACCCTGGAGTTCTGGGTTTTGTTTTAAGCTCTGCCACAGTAGCGTGAACCCCTGTTCATTAAGGGGGGCAGTGTGTCCTAGTGGGTATAGCGCTAGATTGGGACTTGGGAGCCTGGGTGTTAGTCTCAGCTATACCACTGATGTGCTGAGAGGGCCTTGGGCAAGGCACTTCCTTTCTCTGTACCTTGGTTTTCCCCATCGGCAAAACAAAGCTCGTGATAGTGCTTGCTTCCTTGGAGAAGTGTTATATGGTGGAGCTTAGTGATAGTATTAATCTCTCTCTCTGCCCTGTTTCTCTATTGGGGATAACTATGTCTACCTTGCATGGGGGTGTGAGGATTAACAGATGTTTGTGGAGTGCTTGAAAACCCTTGGATAAAAGTCACTGGAGAAAGGGAGGTGGAACCTTGTTATTTTGTTGACTTATGGTCAACATTGTCCTCAAAATGCTGTTTTTGCTTCAATATTTCTTCATTAGGAATAGTGATTTTTCCACATCCGTTGCCAGCCGATTTAAAACTGTCCAAAAGGAAGATGTGTCATGAATTCCTAAAACACGCTTGCTGAAGGACTTCTAAGCAGAGATAATTAGAAAAATAACACTGTGGAATATACGAGGGTCTTGAGAATGCCAGGGGAGCTTTTAGCATGATATTTGATGAAATGTATTTACATATGAAAAATATTATAATACACTTTGGTAAAGACAATGTATTCTCTTTCTTCTCGTTTATTGTATCCCAGCAGCAATGAAAACCAGGGAGGGCATTAGGTTGAAAGAGGGAAATTTAAGTGTAATCAATAAGCATGGGGGGATGTGACCTTGTTTTGATTAACTGTGGTATATGCTACAGTCTACAAGCATTTCTTTGAATGCACGAATTTAAAGCCTTTTGTGGGTGAAGGTCCATGTGTTTTCTACTCATTATTATTATTGCTGTTTATATGGTTTTGGCTGAGTGCTGTACCTATAATGAGACTGTCACTGCCTCCAAAGAACGTACAGTTGAACTGGATAAGGCAGACAAATGTTGTGTTAGCTCCATTTTACCAATGGGGAACGGAAGCACAGAGATATAGGTCCAAGAGCATGAGGTCATACTGACTTCTTGGCTGATGGGCACGAGGCCCTGCTGACCGTGCTAGAACTGCTCTGGTGTGTTCTAGACAGCGATAGAGCCTATTGAAAAGAAGGACCGAGTGGTGGGTCGTTTCATCGCAGTGACTGGTTATGGGTGTGTTTAAGGGTCAGGCTAGGGGGAGCGAAGGGGGGTGAGAAAGCAGTAGCTTCCAGGAGAGCTCTCCCAGCAGTAATAAGGACAGGGGATGAGGCTCAACTTGGGCTTCCCTCCACCTCCCTGGACCTGGGTCATAATACTCCAAAGCTTTATGTAACCGGGAGCCCTTTTGGGTTCAATTAGGAAAGTCACAGAAGAAAAGGTTGGGGCTATTGCTGTCCACCAGTTTCCGCTACGAAACTATCAGCCATGGTGGCACCCAGCGTTGGCAGCTCCTCAGAGAACTGTCAGTGGTACAGACAGAACTCCCCCTAAAACCTGCCCCTGCAGGTTAAGCCTGAGGCCCATTGGTTGGGGCAGCATGAAGGAAGCATGCCCTCAGGATGCCCGCACCTGCTCTGGGCATTGGAAAACTCCAAGAGTGGGACCCCAATACAACCCATTTCCACAGCACTGGGGAAAAGAAAGCTAGAAGGGGCAAAAGAAAATGGTGACACTGCAAAGATCCATCCTGGCGAAGTTTAATGTTAATTTCATCATTTGTCTTTAAGCTGCCTTTAAAGGACTGTCTGTGTCTGTCTCTCTGCTGGAAGCAACTGGATCATGTTGTTCTGTGTTGCTATTGTGAAATGCCACCCACTCTTTTTCTCATAGGTTATTTTTGTAATCGTTGTGTGCAATCGGTTTGTTCTCTGAGTTTTGCATGCTTAGCCGTTCAGGGTAAGTAACACTACTTGGACTCGGATATGGGAAAATATTGAGAAAGGAAACATGGGGGTCTTTAGTTGAGGTGAATCTAGCCCCAGATGTGTTCACAAGTAGCGATGGCCTTGTGTGATTGGCCCGTGGGAAAATATACCTTCATTCTTTCCAGCGACAATGGGAGAGAATACATTATCTGTCACATGGATTGTGTTGTTTTCTTCTCATAGGCTGATTGGGCCTTGGAGGATTCAGCAGAAAACAGGCCCTGTGTTGAATAGTATTCCGTGCTTGCAGTTTCCATTGACTTCCCAGGGGCTACGGGTGTTCAGCTTTGGTCAAAACCAGGCTCAGAGGCGGCCAATGTTTTCAATCCTGGGGGCCTAGAGCTGGGATCTTAAATCTGAATTTTGGCACAGTAGTAAACAGAAGTGATGGGGTTTGGAGGAGGGTGGTGGGGTTCAAAACTAGTGAACACCCACAAATCCTGAAAATCAGGGCACTTGTCTTTATGTATATGTTTAAATGTGGATTTAGGAACCTATCTTTAGGCTCCCGGGTTTGAAAATTTTGGCTTAAGCAACTTTCTCCCCGGCTACCAGTAGCAGAGCTGAGAAAAGACCTTACATCTCCTGATCCCCAGTATACACCCTGCCCATTGGCCCTCATGATATGCAGCCATTCCGCAGCATCACAGTTTATGCACAGACTTATTAAGAAGTCTTGGGGCCCTTCGGCTCTCCTGTGTGACTGGTTCCAGCAGCACCTCTGTCTGCAGATATAACAGTGAAAGCTGGGAACCGCTAGTAAATTAAGATGGGTTAGGCTTGGCTACTACCTGGATGGGGATTTCTGTGGAAAAACCCAGAATGGCTGAAGCTGTGTGGGCTGAAGAGAGCTAGAACAGCAGAAGTCCTGGAGAAAAACCTTAGGAGCCAACCAAGTTCTCTCCTGGCCCCTGTAATAATAGTATGTGAGCATCTGGTTCAAATCCCTGCTCCAACTCAGGCAGCGTGGGGATTTGAACCCAGGTGTTCCCCATCCTGGGGGGGGGTTCTAACTACTGGGGTATCGGAGTGGTTCGGGCACCAGCAGCGTGGGGGTTTTTTGAGAGAGAAGGAGTTGATCTGGCTTGGGAGCCTAACTCTAGGAGAGGGTTGATGTCTACAATTCCCGAACAGAGATGGGTGTCTAAGTGGGCCAAAGGGGGGCACTCAAGTCCTTATCGAGTATCAGGGCTTAGCCCTCTCTTTGGTATTTCCTATTGATTAGCATAGGCCATCCTCCTCTGAGCATGATGGCATCTGAATCCCATTCGGAGGTGCCTGACTCTCCTGAGGGACTAAGGAGTCCACTGGGAAGCCAGGTGCTTAAAGTTTGATGCCACAGCACTGAGCCTAAGTCCCCATTGTGGCTCTCTCCCTTTGCAGCACTTGCCCAAGATCATAACACAAGTTGGTGTGTCAGCTGGGAAATGAACTCAGATTTCCTGCGTCCCAGTCCAGAGCCTGAACCAGAAAAGTAGCCTGCAAGCAGCTTGCTGTAGCAAATGAAAGTGATGCACTGGCCAGAGGAAGAAGTATATTCAAGTGCATGGGAACTGGCTGAATGATGAATGGAAGAGGGGATGTGTTCCAGTCACATGTTAACAAAAGAAACTGAGAAATGTTTGCATAGACATTACATTACTCTGAGTCCAAGTGCCTCATAAAAATGATACCGGATGATCACAGAACGGCACGCAGGGGAGGTCCAATTCTCCTGGAGAATACTCCTGCTGGAAGAACACTGTGTGAAGTAATACACTAATGGCTTTCAATTTCTTGTTTTATATAGAGAGATATTAACTGCTCCCCAGGCATCACTCCTTATTACAGCAATGCTGTGTCAGCCCTTTGGATGAGACCACTGAGAGCTCTTGGCCTTGTCCACCCAGAGAAGGGAGAGTAATGGGGGGGCTCTGTCCTCTCATAAATGACAAAGACTTTTGAGTCCATTTCATCTGTCTCCTTGCTGCAGAGAGACTGCTGGGTGGTCCTCGCTGTTAGGAAGCTTTTCCGCCGCTTTCTCGCCACATACCGCACCCTAAATTGCTCCTCTCCCAGTGCGGCCAGGGACATCCGTGTAAGAGGAAGCATAGCGAAGTGGTTAGAGCATGGGGCTGTGATTCAGGACACCAAGAGTGAATGATCTACAAAGCTAAGCTTTAAGCAAAGAAATCTATTTATTCCCCTGTGACGGGGTGAGCTCACCCCGCACTGAATGGGGAAGAGTTAACTCCGCATTGTGGCCAGAGAAAGCCACGCCCCCACGTCACTAATGGGCATGCTCCAGGTGTAGCAGCAGTATAAGAGAGAGCAGCCCAGCTTAGTCTGGGTTGACCGCTGGAGAGGAAGAATGCTCCTTGCTGGCTCCTGCCCAGGAACCACTGGAGCCTCAGATGGAGGAAGCCAGAGATCCAGAGCCCATTCAGTACCACACCCCTTCTCCCCCACCCCGTGACATCTCCCTAGCTGGGCTTCTCAGTGTGCTCCTATCTGCTCTCTGACTTACGAGTATTCCCACCAGGTTGCTCAGACTGTAAGCTCTTTGCGACAGGATCTGTGTTATGCCAACTACACTGATGCAACTTCACAAATAAGAATAATTTGGGTTCCTTTCCATGCTCTTCTGAGAGGTCTCAAACATCATCTTCCCCCTCATCCTGGAGGGTCTTAAAGTGCCTCCCATGCTTTGTCTGCTGGTATCCCTGTACTTGCTGCTGGAACGCGCTTGCCCAGCACAACAGCCGTTATGGTACAGCAGCACTGTGTACAAGTTTGGGACAGGCAGTGAAGAAGCTGTAAGCATGGGGGTATTAATGTCGTTCTCTGTTCCATGCACAGCAGTAGACAGATCAGCCTCCTGGACAATTGAGCAGGCAGATTTTTTTTTTTTTAAGCTTTACAACTGTGTTTATTTTTAAGACAGATACACACATGCCACTAAATTAGTGCACGTTTTGTGGCTGGGTTCTTGAACTATTTGAAAGAACATTTTTCAATTGAATGTGTGAGTCCATTTAAACAGATATCTCCTGGTCATCATCCTGCTCTCCTTGCATAGCCTTCACTTCCCTCGCAACCGTCCCACTCCACCTGCCAAGTCCCAAATGTGTAATGCAATATTGTCCCCCTGTTCCCTTCTGCTCCCCCACCTATCTATCCATCCGTTGTCTCTTGTCTTTAAATTGGAAACCTTTTGAGACAAGGACTGTGATTTTGTTCTGGTTTTGTACAGCGCCTAGCACCATGCAGTCCTGGTCCGTGACTGCGAAGTCTAGGTGCTACAGTAATACAAATTATAAATAATAATGTCTGACAAGATCCAAAGTGAGTGACACAGAAATTATTCATGCAGGAAACTAGATATGTCCATAAAATCTTCTCCTTTAGTGGGGTAGAAACCTAGGCCTCTGTAAATTAGAGTGACCACATAGCAAGTGTGAAAAACCAGGACACATTTTTTTCCGGAAGAGAGAGGGAGAGATATAGTTGCCTGTATAAGACAAAACTCCGAATATCAGGATAGTCTCAATTATACTGAGATGTCTGGTCACCCTACTGTAAATCTTTATTGCTCTGTTGAACTCTGGAATTATGGTGATTTTCACCAGCTGAGAACCTGGCACTATCTCTGTTCCATAATTCTGCATGTCTCAGCTAAATCATTATCAACGCTAAATGCTAGCGGTGTGGAACATCAGAATGAGATTGAAATGAGCAATGTCCCTCAGAGCTGTGCTTTTTCCTTGAGTACTCCCACCTTCCCCTTTGCAGCTCCTGTACCACAGGCTTCTTTTTTGGAAGTGCCTAAGCAACTTCCCTCAACCTCCCTCCCCTTTAAAAGTGCCTCCCACAAAGCACTTCAACATCAGCCTCTCCAAGCCCAATTCATTGTCCGTGCCTGCCCTGTCTTGTCTCTCTGTGTGTGCTCTGTATTGTGTGTTTCTGTAGAACTGTATACCCTCAGCGTGAGAGATTGGTTTTGCAATCTCCCTTACCATTGAGTCTTTCATTCCTTTGCTGTGACCCCCACACCACTGGTGCTCACTGCATTGGCAGCCCCTGCAGGGGAGAATGCAGGGAGTTGCATTGAGACTGCTCATGTAGACCCCCAAAGAGCCTCCCAGGGCTGACGAGTGTTAGTCCCCATTGGTACAGGCTGCATTCAATGTGATGACATACAAGTGAAAGGCACCAGAGCCTGGGGTCCAGACCCACTGCCATCTGATCCTCCAGAAGGTGCAAATCTTTCCAAGGCAGGAGATTGTTCTCTGCAGCTAGGGGTAGGACTTGTACATGATCATGGTGTGACATTGTACCTCGAGACAGCACCCTGGAGCGCCCCTGTTCACCACTCTGAGATGATTATGGTGTCTCTTCTCCTCTCTTTCCCCCCAGGCCGCTGTTCCCGTTGCGGCGAGAATGTTGTCGGGGAAGGCACGGGCTGTACCGCCATGGACCAGGTGTTCCACGTGGAGTGTTTTACCTGTGTGACGTGTGGCAACAAGCTCAGAGGCCAGCCGTTCTACGCGGTGGAGAAGAAAGCGTATTGTGAACCCTGCTACATCGTAAGTGTTGAGGCTCGTTTTCAACCTGGGTACAAACCAATAGAGTTTAGACGTGTTGATACTCCCTCCCCTACTGTAGATTGCCGCATTGTCTTACAATTAAGGGTGAGCAACTCAACTTGGATAGAGTAGACCATCCATGATGGTCAGAAAAAGTTTAATTTTTCCCCCCTTTCCCTCTTTCGCATGATTTCTGGTTTCGATCCAAGCCTTGAAACAAACGTGCCAAAATAGGAAGAAGTTTCTCTTGTGATAATCTCAGCCTGGCTAGGAACAGAAGTAATAGCACTCTTAGAAGAAAGCCCTGTTCCCAAAAGCTTTCCAGTGTAAGAGAACGGATTCTGAACTCCTTGTGTCAGCAAAACTTCAGCTGATAGAGGGGTGAGACTGAAGGATCACGATGTAACTTTGCAACCCCACAGGGCGATAAAAGCCACCGAACGGCATCCAAACTTTAGGCGCCATCCACTGCCCTTTGAAATCAGTAGGAGTCCATCCACCAGTTTCAAAGGCCTTTGAATCCAGATGCCTTCTGAGGGTCACCCATCATTTTGCAAGCCTTCGCTTTGTGATTTATAAGCTCCTGAAAAAAATCAACAGTCACCATTAAAGAATCTGCATTTACCGTGCCCTGGTATTTTGACAGTTTGGGTGAAAAAAATAGTTATAATTCCTGTATTTAGAATAAGTAAAGCTGCAGAATATCGCTGAAAAATTCTGTGGAGACCACTGAACTGTCTTTGTGTAGATTTCTCTCTAATTCCTAGAACCCTTTCTATCAACTCTGGCGTTTGTCAAACATTGCTTAGTTATATTTATTCTCACCTAATTGCAAGGTGAGGGGCTACAGCCAGGTGACTAAGCCTCCAACTTCGAGTTTCCTTTGCATGCTGAGGAGCCTGACCTGCAAGGAGCCGAGTGTCTCCCTCATTCACATTGATGTCAGAGGGGAAATGAGGGTTGGGCACTTCCCAGAATCAGGCCTTCATGATGCCCAATATCTGAATCCCATCTACTACTTGCTAAAACCTTTAATTCCTCAGTAACGTTTTTTCATGACTTTATTATTATTTATTATCATTACTACTTCAGAGCATGGTAAGAATGCCTCATTATTCCTTGACATTGCTACATGAACTTTGCAGTGAGATTATTGCTAAAGCGTTGAATGGAATAATGGAGGATTGATTCTGCCTTATTTACTGTGGCAATGGTGGATGGTCCCTGTTAATTGGCTCTTAAAAACTAAATGATTTTTTGATTGAATATGTGCTTTTAAACCATTTCTCCTTTTAATGTTAGCATTAACATTACTGTGCCATCAAATTTTTAAGGTTAATTTTGTGTCACGTGCGTTGGCCCTTGGGAGGAGACCGTAATTCATTGCAAGGTGTGTCGTAATACACTTGGGGCAGTGCTTTATAATGCAGAAGTTAAGTGTCTCATTGACTTTGGGCTGGGATCTGCTAGTCAGTTAATACTTTTTTTGTTTTAAATCAGGCATGATTTCTTCACTGCGCGTCTGCTTTAGTTTGGGAAAACATCTGCATTAGCCACTGTAATAATGGGCTGAGATTATTTAATCCCATTACTTATACACTTCATTAGCCTGAGTGAATTGTTGGCGAGAGTTCAGTAAACTTCCTACATTGGGGGATAAAAGGATGAGAGGAAAAATACAGAAGGATCCTGTTCCTCATCTTCTTTCAAATTTATCTTCTATCTTTTTAAAGGATAAAGCAATGATAATTGCTTGGCTGCATCTGCAATAGTAAATTCCACAGTACAGCTTTGAACACAGAGGAAAAAATAAACTTTTTCATTTTTATAGCTTCTTTGAAATGATTAGGCAAAAAAAAAAAAGTGTCCTTTAAATATTCACCTACACAAGCTGCAAAAAAAGAAGCTTAAAGGCCTGGCACAAAACACTCCCGGGAATCTGATCTCCTGCTGATGTGAAAACAACATTCATGGAGTTCCATACCCATAGCGTTACATAAATAGGGGCAGTGATTTTAGACATCCAGATGGGGAAACTGGAGCCAAGAGTGTGACACCCGGATTCAGCAAAGCCCTTAAGCATATGTCTAAGTCCCATTGTCTGAAACGGCACATAAGCAAGAATTTTCAAAACACGTCTAGCTAACTTCGGAGCCTACGTGCCATTTCCAAAGTGCCTCCGGAGTCCAAGTCTCCTTGAAAGTCAGTTTCACACTATGTGCTTTGCTGCCTTGGGGCCTGAATGACGTGCCCACGGCTGCACAGCAAATCCGTGACTGAACTAGGCTTAGAAAGTAGAGGCCAAATTCTCAGCTGGCATAATTGGGCATAGCTGAGTAGAGCCACTCCAATTTACACCACCTGAGATTCCAGCCCCAGGAATTCTTGGCTTCTGTTCCAGTACTCAGCCCAGTAGACCATGCTGCCTGTCTGATATGAAAGAAGACAAAAAACGTGTTTTGCCTCCTCCAGATTTACAGACCAGGAACTGTTTGCTCTTCTGATAGGTCGCTCTGAGTGCACCATGCATCTCTGCATAATCAGGCCACAGGCAAATACAATGAAAGTTTTTGAACAATTAAAAATTGGCAAATGTTTTCTCTTTTTCTGAGGTTACTCTTGTTGTGGTGAAGCAGTAGTAAAGCCATAGTTAAGATTGCGACAGAAATTATGTTTAATTAGTCAGTATCAGCGATCTGGTGTTAAAAAAGAAGGGAGTAAACTAACCTAAACTAAAAGACATATTCCCCCAGTGAAAAGCTGGTAAACTCCAGAAGTTGGTAAACTCCAGTTTCCCGTGTTTACTGTCGACTATGCTACTGGTCAATATTGATGATAAAAGCCTGCAAAAGTCTCTCTCTGGTTTTATACATCATTGCTCCCCTTAACACAAAATGCACAAAGAGGGTCAGGTCCAAAACCTGTTGCAGTCACTAACCTCTTGAAATAATTCCTCGTCCCCATCTCCAAACAAAAATGCCACTCGGTGTTGAGAACTTGAGTTTGATCCCAGAACTAGTTCCTAACTTTTAAGCACTCATACAAGAGCATTTAATACAGACTGACAACTATTGCACTGCAATTGCTAAATCCTACAAATGCATTTTTAATTCTGTTGCACATGCTTTTGCTCAGTGTTATTCATTTTATTCCTAAAACACCGATAGCCTGCCTCCATCAAGAGACTTGCAGTCAGTTCAAAGCAGTTGTGATAAGCGAAGTGTTAACATTGGGAAGATATGTCATCCCCTATCGCTATTGCAGTCAGTCTGACCCCTAAAATGTGACAGTATGTCTCCAATCTAACTAGATCCTCCGATACTTGAGCTATGTAGCATAGCTACAATCTGTTGTCAATGTTAATATATTTTTCCCTCTTACAGAGAAATTTACTGCCTTTGTTTTGCTTGGTCAGTACTTGGGGAAAGTTTTTGCATTGGGCTTTGTATAAAGAAGAGGTTAAGGGTAATATTGCAAACATTGTCATGAAAGATTGAAGAGCAAGATGTTAGAGTTGTGCCAGCTGTCTCCTTTCCAACTACAGTATTACCATAAGGACTGAACACAAGGTTAACCAGACATACTGGTCTGGCAGGGGATGCTGCTGTTTTGCAAATGGGAGTGTTTTTTGATTTCCTGATGACTTTTTCTGGGACACGGAAATTTCCTTCCATTCTTCATCTCTGCTTCTTGGCAATCGCTCCCCAGGTTGTGTCAGTCAGCGATAAACAAACTGTAAGGCCAAGTCCGGAGAGATGCTGAGCACCTGCCGTTGCCATTGCCAGCAATAAGATGCTGAGTTCCCTCCCAGGTTTTCCCCCATGTTGTACGAGTGTCAAGGTCACCAAGTATTAGGCCCTGCTGGAGCTGGCTGGGTGCCTTGGGGAAGAGGATGGGAGAAAGCGTAAAGAATTGTTCAGGCCAACTGGTAATATTCAGTAGTCAAAGCCAAGGGACCTCAGAGAAGACCATCAGAAATTAGAGGGCTGGAAGCAATGAGAGGTGAAATAACAAAAGAGCAAAGTTATCATGAGCCTGAGCTGCCCTTCCATTTTTAAGAACGCCACCTAGAACTGGCCGTGTCAGATGGTGCTGTATTTCAGGCGCCAGGCCAAGACTCCAGAGATTTGGGTTCGATTCCTGTTTCAGTTGCAGGCTCCTCTATTTTCTCCTTCTGTGTTGTCAACTTCCCTGGAGAAATCATTTTAGGGTAAAAAACATTTAAAAGCTTGAAAGTTACTGAGGAGACTGTCCCATTAATTTTCAGTGGGCCTTGAACTCGTAAGGTGTATTAGGTGAGTGTGGTTTTGAAAGTGTTACCTAATCTTTCTGTGCCTCAGTTCCTTAGTGGTAAAAATGGAATAATAATACTCCCTTTCTCCTGCCGTTTGTCTGTCTTGTCCATTTAGATTGTAAGTGGCTCTGTCTCCTGCAATATGTTTGTATAACATTGTGAGGGCCTGCATTTAGTGCGTTGATGATTTTTTGCAGGAGGTCACGCTTATTGTTCTGGTGGTTCCTTCTGGCCTTGGACTGTGAATCGGCTCCCATTGAAATCAATGGCAAAACTCCCATTAATTTGGATGGGAAACGTTAGACCAGTGCTGATTGCTTCCCAGAGAAAGAGAGTGAGAGAGAGAGATAGGCCTGTGAAATAATGTTAAATTCTTTGATCTGAAGTCTGAGGTCAATCCCCACTGTAAAATTGCATCTATTTTTTAAAAGAATTCTAAATCATGTATGTAGATATTTCAGCACTAATTTATCAACAACATAACAATTTAAATTGGACAAGAAAAGAGAAGCTATAATTTAAAGAATGTTTTATGATTTTTTTAAGCCCTTTATTCTTGTTTTTGTCAAGCGACATATTGAATTTGAGAGTAATTTATGGAAAGTATTGCCACTGTGGTATTGCAAGTGCTCCGCAATTCCAATTTAAACTGCTCAATGGGATCATTAAGACTATTATGCATGTTTTCCAAAGAGTTTGAATTCACAGTGACAACTCGAACAGAAATATAAAGTCGTGCACTCCTTAAATCATGGAATCTGTTTGTCCTCAAAGAATTTAATTGAGATCAGCATTGTTCTGTACTCCCTATCTTAGGAGCGGCTGCTAATGTAACATGATGCCCCTCGGTGGATTGTCAGCAGTGGGAATTGAACTTGAGACATCAGAATCTAAAGACCCTAAAGCTGTAGTGGGCTCATGAGCATCCATTGTTGGCATAGCCACCACTAGGGGAGGACAAAGTGCCACACCAAATTGGCATGAGCTACACAAGTACACAGCAGTTGCTAGAATTGCCAGTTTTGGTTGGTTGTATTCCTGGTGGTTTCATCACGTGATGTGATCTTTCATTCCCAATTAATCTAGAATCCCTGGAGATTCCAGGACAATCCTGAAGGTTTGGCAGAACTGTTGCAGCCAGGATGTAAGACGGAGCAGCCTCTGGAGCTACCCTGGTTACTACAGGAGCCTCCAGTAGCTCCAGAGTCCAGGGGGTGCAAAAATCTAGTAGATAATAGTCACTGTGTCGGCGCCTACCTATGAACCTTTGCATGTTTGTTCAGAGCTAGGAAAGTTTGTTGATCCCATCTTGCCCTTCCCAGTCACCTGACAGCTTGGAACAGGGGGAGGGGAAGAGAGGGAGTGAATATTTTTTCACAAGATAAAATGAAGAGAGTCTTTTTTCCCTTTTCTTTTTAAACTAAGTGGTCTCCTTTTGAGTGTGTGGCTATAAAAAAAAGACTGTGGGAGTGATGAGAGGAATATGCGGTAACTCCTCCATAGAGAAGCATGGGGGTCATTATAGAGAGGACAAGGACCAATTATACTCATTAGCCAGCAAGGACAGAACAAACTGTCCGTGTGCTGAAGCTGCAGCAGGGAAAATGCCAGGAGAAAGTGATGGGAAACTTCAAAACAAGGGGCTTTGCCAAGCGTGATGATGGGATCACCTTGGCTGGGGATTTTCAAAGCCAGTCTGGGCACCTATCAGTTAGGGGTGGTTTAAGGATGATGAGATGAATCTGTTTGCAATGCAGCAAGATGTGCTTGGACATCCCAGGGAAAATCCTTATTTCCACAGGCGTGAGAAGGGCCAGGCCCTGCCTTTCCAGAAGGTAGGTCTGTCTGGCAGGCTGCCTTTAGAGACGAAGCAGGGGGAATGTGGTAGCAAGAGGGACATAATCCCAAATTAAATCCTTTCCCTCCCTGCTAGAGCTCTGGTACAGGTAGGGAGGAGGCGGCGCTGTCTAGCTAGTTCCAGAGTCCTTCTAGCACAGTTTCAAGGTGGGGGGAGATGGGATTCCTTTTAACAGGTGCAGCATACCACCACTACCCCATGCCCCCACCACACCCCCGTGCAGCAGACCATACTTCTTGGAGCTATGAGCCCTGAGCGCTGTCTGTTTGTTTAAATCATTTCCTTTAGTGTTTAAACCTGCCCCCTGTCCCAGGTTCTGGTCACCTCTACACAGACCTCCTGCAGATGGAAATAGCGTGGGGGAGGCACGTTTTCATTGCTGGGGGACCCTTGACTTTGCAAATCCCTTCCGTGCCTATTGCACAGAGCCTGAATCTTTTGCTCCTTGCTGCAGGGGATGCAGCTCTGGACAAGTGGCTTGCTTTCCAGGGCAGCTCCGTTCTCTTACGAAGCCGTGGGACCTTCTGTTTGCTCTTTCAGCATTTTATAATTAGGTGCCTTTTCCAAATTTCAAATAAAATAAGTGCCAGGCAGTGATCTGAGGCGCACTGTTCGGGAAGGGCCTAAAATTAGAAATTTTGGAGGCAGGTGTTCTCTCTGTCACAGAAGCAGAATGAAATGGTCAGGGACAAGCTGCTGTCCTACAGTGTTAAGCTACCACGTGTCCTCCAATGGATTCCAACCCAGTGGGGTGAGTTCCGTTAAATAACACTTCCTGTGAGGACAACACCCTTCTTTCCGGCTGGACTGGTGGGATTTTAAGGGTCCAGGACTGTGCAGCTGCTAAAGGATTGTTCTTCAGTCCAGGACTGACTACTGCAGCTGCTCTCGGTTATGCAGCGAGATTGCTCGTTAGGTGTCCTAGCGCGTGTGTCCGGCTGTTAGAAGACAGGTAGGCTGCAATGGCAGACACTGCCTGAGAGAATCGTCTCATTTGTCTGATTCCATGAGGCATGGGAAGAATTTCTTTCTACTTTAAAAAAAAAAACACTGACGCGTAAGGAGGAGAGCCAGGTCTAGTGCTCCAGGCCCTCCTGTAGGGGCTTATTTTTACTGTAGCCTCCTCCTGCTCTCCTCAAACCACTTGTGTTTCTCCCCCTTTGTTATTATTCCAGAGCCCATACTGATACTGGACCCTGTTGTGCGGAGCAAACACAGCGAGAGAGAGTCCCTGCCCCAAAGAACTCCCAGCGCAAAGAGCCCAGGGTAAGGGGGAGGATGGATGGTTATCCCTGACGCCCAGAGGGGGTCAGTGACTTGACTTGCCCAGGGTCACACAGAACCAGGAACAGAATCTAGCCCTTCTCAGTCCCACTTTGGTTCCCATCAAGCTGATCAATATCATCTCATTGTTTCCTTGTACTCCCCATCTGTCTTTATCCATCTGTTGTCTCTTGTGTTATACTTAGATTATCAGCTCCTTGGGGCAGAAACAACTTGTTGTTCCGTGCGTGGACAGCGCCTAGCACAATGAGGTCCTTGTCCATATCTCGGCTCCTTTGTGCAATGGTAATACAAATAATTAACCGCAAGACCATCTCTCTTCCACCGTCTCTGTCCTTTTGTAACCCGGACTTTCTGCTGCTTTAAGCTAGGGACTCTCTCTCTCCTTCAGGGGGGTGCAACAGCTAACACAGGCACTGATCCCTCACGAGTTGCTCAGGCACTAGTGTGATAATGATCGTGATGTGCACATGAGAGCTACGGGAGATTGCTCTGCAGGTGTGGCAAGCGGGGAGGCGGTGTGACAGGAAGGCCTTTTATAAAGTGTTAATCATGGCTCCTCCATAGCCTTCTGTTTAAAACAGATAAGAGAGAATTATTTTAAGGGGGTTTTGGTTTTCAGAACTGCATGTTGAAAAGGTGCATTTATCATCTGGGTGTGTAATTCCATCCAATCGGTGGTGTTTAGCCATGGGTGCTATAAAGAAAGATAATGGTATTTAAGCCAGTTAATTCAGTTCTGAAAACCTGGTCTGGAATAAAGAGGGAGCTAATTTTTTGCCTTTGGTTTAACGGGGGGAGGCCCTTGGGCCAATACATTAGCATTGTACCACTGACCGTGTTCATAGCCAGAGTTATTGGTTAGAGGCCTTTGATCTGCAGCTAATGATGCTTTGAGTGTTAGAAGTGACAAAGAGTCCTGTGGCACCTTAAAGACTAACTAAAGTATTAGAGCATAAGCTTTCATGGGTTAATACCCACTTTGTTGGATGCATCCGATGAAGTGGGTATTAGCCCACGAAAACTTATGCTCTAATACTTTAGTTAGTCTTTAAGGTGCCACAGGACTCTTTGTCACTTCTGCAATTCCAGACTAACACAGCTACCCCTCTGATTTTTGGGTGTTAGAGCTGCTCTGCCTTTTCATAGTATGGATTTAGCACAGAGGTGGGCAAACTACAGCCCGCGGGACTGTCCTGCCCAGCCCCTGAGCTCCTAGCCCAGAAGGCCAGTCCCCAGCCCCTCCCCCCGCAGCCTCAGTGTACGGCACAGCCAGCGCTCTGGTCCACTGCTCCTGCCGGGCAGCAGGGCTGCAAGCGCCTGCTGCTCTGAACGGCATAGTAAGGAGGCGGGGGTGGGGGGGGTGGATAAGGGGCAGGAGGTCCCAGGGGCAGTCAGAGGACAGGGAGCAGGAGATGGTCAGGGGACAGGGAGCAGAGAGGGTAGGATAGGGAGTGAGGTCCCAGAGGGGCTGTCTGGTGGCAGGAGTGTGGATAAGGGTCAGGGGACAGGGAGCAGAGGGGGTTGGATAGGGAATGAGATCCCTGGGCGGTGGTTAGGGGCAGGGGTCCCAGGAGGGGGTGGTCAGGGGACAAGTAACAGGGGGGGTTGGATGGGTTGGAGATTCTGAGTGGGGAGGCAGTCAGGGGGCAGGAAGTGGGAGGGGGCGGGGGCCAGGCTGTTTGAGGAGGCACAGCTTTCCCTACCCAGCCCTCCATACAGTTTCACAATGCCGATGTGGTCCTTGGGCCAAAAAGTTTTCCCACCTCTAATTTAGCAGGTCTGATTTAACCTTACCCAATTTTTTCAGAGACCAAAGAGTCTCACCTCTTTCTGATCAAAAAGGCCCTTCTACTTAGTAGTGGATATCTGGGCCAAAGCCTTCTACTTCTTGGGCGTACTTGTTCCTTATTCACAGGGCCATCCCCTTCTAGCAGGCAGGTCTCCATTCACAACAAGCTGCAGCATGGGATCTCAGCTACCTCATTCTCTTCCTCTCCCTTTCCTGTTGATAGCTGCTAAAGGATTGCTGGGAAATGTGGTTCTTTCCCTGCTCTAGGACTGGCTCTATAGGCAGGGAGCTAGCCAAGGAACTACAGCTCCCAGGGCCCCCTGTGAGTTCTCAGCTCCCATGTGGGATCCCTGCACTCCGTGGCTCTGCTTCTGCAGCGTTGCAAGAGGGGAGGAAGTGAGTTTTATGGGGCGCTATTGCCAGCCCCCAAGCAAAAAAAAAAAAAAAAAAGGATGGCCCAAAAGCCGCCCCTGTAAATGTGCCGCCCCGCAAGCACCTGCTTGTTTTCTGGTGCCTAGAGCCAGCCCTGCAAACCCCAATGGGTTTGGTAGATTTCTGGTTAGAAAAACAGTCCAATGCCAGCTAAGTGAAAGGACAACAAACAGTGACGGTGACAAGAGGAAAAGTTTATTGAGTCTCTAAGCTGTATCACAAGTGCTGGGTGCACATAGCGGGAGAAAGCACATTCCCCGTCAGTTGTACTGATTAAAAAGCGGTGGGACAAGAATAATATTGACAGAAAAAGTAAATCATCCACTTGGGCATTTTAGCAGAAGGAAGATTACATGTGGAGTTTAATTCTTAGCCTTGGCTTTGCCAGGGATAAGACGTTAGTGCAGGCCTGCACAACTCGGAAAGCAGCGAGGGCCATATTACTGCAAAAAACCCAGCTGCGGGCCGAAAAGCCCTGCGCTTGCTCCGCCCCCATCCGCTTCCTCCAACTCCACCGCTTGGCTTGCCCCACCCCTACTCACCTCCCACGGGCCACACAGTGAGCCCCTGCAGGCCGCATGTGGCCCCCGGGCCGCATGTTGTGCAGGCCTGCGTTAGTGCATTTTGTGCATGGAGCAGCTCTCACTGCTAGCGGAGAACATGTTGGTAGATCAACCAACAAGACCTATAGTGTCTGTAATTGTCGCTCGTCAGTGTCAACAAAGCTACTGCATAGGTGGAGACAGCTATCCTGTTGTGGGAGACCTGGGCTTGATAGGTGGGATCTGTCCTAATGCCAAGAAGGTTTAAGGCATGCAGCGTAGTTTGCATAGCTTTGCCCTTGCCGTCCCTTGGCTTGTTTTCCTTTGTGTAATGCATTTCCCATGGAGTGTTTGGCTTAGATGCAGAACGTGGTTTTTCACAGGGATTCTGCCTTTTACCCTGTTGCTCACACTGGGAGCTGGATTGACCTAAAGTACTGGAAGGAAGTGAAATGGGTTTGCTCGGGGACTCAGAAATCTGTATGACCTCTTCACGACATGGCCCTGACTTCAGACACTTCTACTTGGATAAGAAATGAACTTAATAAACGTATCCAGTGTTTTCTTCGGGGGGTTATGGATTTATTTTTTTTAACAGCAATCACGTATAAGCCATGGTTTTGACTCCTAGACTTAAAGACCAGAGGGGACCATCATGATAATCTCTTCTGACCTCCTACGCATCACAGGACTGCTGTAGTAGGTCCACTACCTCGGGCTGAGTTCCGAAGTCCTCAAATTATCATTTAAAGACTGCAAGTTTCAGGGAATGCACCACTTTCTCTGGGTCAAACTAGCAAGTGACCAGCCCCCACACTGCAGAGGAAGGTGAAAAACCTCCAGGGTCTCCTTGGGGAAAATTTCTTTCCAACCCCAAATATAGCGATCCGTCAGATTCTGAGCATGTGGGCAAGACCCACCAGGCAGACACCTGGGAAAGAATTCCCTGTAGTAATGCAGAGCCCGCCGCATCTAATGTCCCATCTCCAGCCATTGGAGATATTTGCTATTGGCAATCACAGATGTGGCATGTGCAACTCTCAGGAGTCTCATCATACCGTCCCCTCCATAAATGTATCGAGCTCAGTCTGAAAACAAATTAGGTTTTTCTCCCTCACTTCTCTCCTTGGGCAGCTGTTGCAGGGCTTTACCTTTCTGATGGTTAGAAACTTTCACCTAATTTCAAGCCTAAACTTATCAATGGGCAATTTATAGCCATTTGTTCTTGAGCTAACATTGGCCCTTAACTTAATTAACTCCTCTTCCTCTATGGTGCTTATCCCTCTGATGTATTTATAGAGAGCAATCAGATCTCCTCTCAGCCTTCGTTTAGTTAGGCTAAACAAGCCAAGCTCCTTAAGTCTCCTCTCAAAAGGTAGGTTTTCCATTCCTCGGATCATCCTAGTAGCCCATCTCTGCACCTGTTCTTGTTTGAATTAATCTTTCTTATATGTGGGAGACTAGAACTGCATGCAGTATTCCAGATGAGGGCTCACCAGTGCCTTGTATAATGGTACTAATACTTTCCTGTCTCTACTGAAAATTCCTCACTTGATGCATCCTAGGATATTATTAGCTGTTTTCATGACTGCATGACATTGGAGGTTCATAGTCATCTTGCGATCGACCAATTACTCAGGTCTTTCTCCTCCTCTGTTGCTTCCAACTGATTCATCCCCAGCTTATAGCAATAATTCTTATTATTAGTCCCTAAGTGCATGATGTTGCACTATTAAATGTTGTCCCATTTCTATTATTCCAGTTTTCAAGTCATCCAAATCTTTTTGTATGATATTCAGGTTTTCCTCCTGTATTGGCAATTCCTTCCAATGTTGCCATCCACAAACTTTATTAGCACAGGACTCTATGGGGAGGTTGAAAGTATCTTCCGGGAAGTGATGGGGTTTGGAGAAGAACTTGTCTGTTATTTTCATTTACTGGCTGGCTGAGTTAATTTGTTACCATGTGATTGTTTAATGCCACAAGTGGATGAAGTTCATGTCATTCACATATAATTTTTAATTCTGCTGGATGGGCATTATTCTGTTGTTGTAAGACTAATTGATGATCGTGGTGCCTAGAGCTTTTTGTTTAGGTATCTTTTTAATATACTATATGCATCTAAATAAATAACGAATACAGTGCATACTAGTAGCATGCCAGCTATGACCTGAGCACTAAACCCTGAAATTGGCCAGATCATTTTTTTTTTCCTTGCTGTCCCTGTTGCAGGAAGTGCATGAAGCAAGCTAACAGCATCAATGGTGAAAAGTAAATCCGGTTCAAGGTGTTATTAGTAATGTGGATAAGGATTGTCTCTCTTAAAAGCTTTATTATTACCTTAACTCTTGACGTTGTCGCTTCTTTATTTTATTTTTATTTAATTTATTTGAACCGATACATTATTTTAGCACTCTTCCACCAGAGGTGACTGGGTAAATGTGAGCAGTGTTAAAGACTGACAACGCTTCTTAAATTAGTAAATATTTCCTTCAGAAAGCCACGGTGGCCGGACATATTTTAGGAGGCAAACTAAAATTACAGCAATGTTCTCCACTCTGTTTGAGTAACTTTTTTAAAAAAGTAACTGTGCTGCCAAATATTTATCTTCTGGCATGAAAAGAAAAATATTTGTTTGACTTTCTATTCTCCTTGGCATTTAGCTGTTACTTGGAGCTCTCAAAAGCATCTGTATTCCCCTTAAGACGTAATGTAGGTCACTAATAGTGAGATTATGGCCCTTTGGTAGAAGTGCAGTTTGTGTAGGCCGGATTCGGCAAAGCACATAAGCAAGAGCTTAAACTCCATTGACTTAGCACAAGGTATTAGGCCCGACAATTGGTACGATGTGCCCCAAAAAGCTTTTTAGGCCATTTCCAGAGATTTAAAAAACATTCGAGTCGCAGCTTCATTCAGAGTTCTGTGCAATTGGCTTCACTGTAACTAAGGCAATTGGATTTAAAGGTGAAGGGATACGAAACCAGGGACAGTGTACGGCACAGTCTTGCAAACGCGACTGAGCACGGCGCTCGTTAACAGTAATGTGATAGTGAGCACCAGCCTTGCTGGCATATGCAGGATCAAAGCTAAATACTTTTTAAACCATCTCTCTGAAACATTTCTAAAAGGGTTAATTCTGCTTAAGGAAAACTCAAGTGGCTTCTAAAGAATCCCTGGCCATGAGGGGGTGCCCAAGTGCCAGCTACTATGATACAGCACCATTGGGATCACCTGGTCTCATCCCCTGCGTGATGCTGGCCAGAGAACTTCCCTGAATTAATTCCCATTTGAACTCAAGCAGATCTTTTAGAAAAACAGCCTGTCTCGATTTAAAAATTACCAGTGATGGAGAATCCACCAGAACCCCTTGGTAGATTGTTCCCATGGTTAGTTACCGTTGCTGTTAAAAGTTTGTGCCTTAATTCCAGTCTGAGTTGGTTTAGCTCAGGAGTAGGCAACCTATAAAATGCGTGCCAAAAGCAGCATGCGAGCTGATATTCAGTGGCACTCACACTGCCTGGGTCCTGGCCTCTGGTCCGGGGGGCTCTGCATTTTAATTTAATTTTAAATGAAGCTTCTTAAACATTTTAAAAACCTTATTTACTTTACATACAGCAATAGTTTAGTTCTATATTAAAGACTAATAGAAAGAGATCTTCTAAAAACGTTAAAATGTATTACTGGCACGCAAAATCTTACATTAGAGTGAATAAATGAAGACTCGGCACAACACTTCTGAAAGGTTGCCGACCCCTGGTCTAGCTTCAACTTCCATCCGTCGCCTCATGTGAAACCCTTTTGCTGAAAAGGGACCATTCCCACTTTAAAACAAGAGAGTCCAGACAGGGCCAGCTCTAGGTTTTTTTGCTGTCCCAAGCAAAACGTTTTTTGGGCCGCCCCTCCCCCCCCCTTTTTTTGGCTTTTACACATTTGCACTTTGCAATTTTGTTTTGTTTTGGGGTTTTTTGACTGTTTAAAATTTTTTTAAAAATGATAACAGAGAATTTGTAGTTAGAATAAGTAAATCAATAAATGCTTTACTCACCTTTACCAAGGTTTGATTACTCTGAAAGTTGGAACGATTTAAAACAAGTTCAAACACTAGCAAAATATTCAGTACCACACACTAAACCACCGGCACCGATGCGACACGGAAATTGGCGCGAATGGTGCCAATAGGGTGTCATAGTACACACAAGTAATCGTGATTCCCGATTTAATTAATCAATAACCTTTAAAGTTAACACATTTACACACGTTCATATTATGAGTGACCGTGTCACGACGTGACATGATATTTTTCACGTCACGGTCCTATCGCACTACTGGAGATTTTTTTTATTTTCATGTATTTATTTTTTTTTGTACGTTGGTGGATTTTTCCAAAAGAACCAGGAGGGCCGGCGCTGGAATGCCACCCCTGGAAATGTGCTGCTCCAAGCTGGTGCCTAGAGCCGGCCATCAGTCCAGATGTGCTCTGTTGCCTCTGACAGGTTTTCTTTCACTCTGACGTAGCAATAAGGTTAAAGTTTTATGCCACTATCACCGCTATCCTACGAAAAATAATAATTATCACCATAAAACCTTTCCTTTCTGCCAGTTAGATTTTAAACTCTTTTCTGTATCTGTTAATACAATCCTTAATTCACTCCGAGCATTTTATTGCCACTTCAGATACATTTAGTCAGATAGAATTAGTGTCCCAATATTCTCTTAATCTTTGAATTTCATACGTGGACCATATCACACACACACACCGCCCCCATATTCCGTATAGAGCATATTTTTGAGTGGAAGCCAGTCTTGACTCATGTGAAAAATCAAAAAGCTTTAACCTGAACACTGCTCACTTTCCACTGAAATGTCTTTCATGCCCTATTCATTACTTTAATGGAGACATACTGCTTTAAGGGAGTTCTTTATTAATACCACTAAATCTTTTTTTATTGTTGTTTAAACACTTTTTCTTTCCATCATGTAGATGTATTTAATCCTTTCTGTCTTTAAAACAGATGAGTGCATAATGTCACATAAAATATTTTGACACTTCTATTTTACATTCTTTGGCTGGGGAGGTTGGGCCATTTTGTTTTTTGGAACGTTCTTTTTCTTAATGTATCTATATTTTAGCATAAGCAATGGAGTAGTAAAAGGGACATCCTCCCTGGAAGGAAAAAATGTCACATCCTTACGTATATTACTAATAATATGTTAGCTTATTATACAGGAGGAACTTTAAACATCAGATTGACTTCTTGCTACATGTGCTGTGAGATAGGTTTGCTTTTAGCTTTTCGATCTTCTGGGACATTGAAACTAGAATGGTCAGTTTGGCTTTCAGGTTATCAGCAGAAAGCTATGATTCAGGAAAAGACTTAACTATGTGTTCTAATCTAGACCATTCCTCTCCTGGACAGCAGCTAGGTGTGTGTTTATCTTCCGCCTGGGATAGGGATGCATTTGTTAATCGGGGCCTTAGACTGGGTTATCCAACATCTAGGGCTTGTCTCTTAAGGTTTTTATCTCTGAGCTACAAAAGAAATGTGGGATCTGGACTGATCTTGAGCCCATCAAACTGAATAGCTGAAGTGTACTGAACACCCTTCCAGATTTCCCAGAGCAGCGATCTCAAAATAGTAACAATCCTGCGAAAATCTGGACAGGGGGGAACCCTACTGTCTGTACCTAAAAGTTGTATGGTATTAACTATACATATAATCTGATACAATCCCCCCACCTCCAGTGAAACAGTTATGCTGGAAAAATATTTGTATAGACCAGACCTAATATTGGATTTTAATACAGTACATATGTTAATTTTTCAAAGATGTACCTTGTTTGTTGAAAATGTTTAGATTTGTATTCGTTTAAAAAAAAATTAAATTGGGACATTGGGTAGAATTTTCAAAAGCATTTAATTGATTTAAGAACCTGACTGCCACACTAGATTGATTTAAATCACCAGTTTTAATCATGATTTAATCAGCAAGCAGGAAACCTTGATTTAAAGTCAATTTTTTAATTTGTTTTGCATTTGGGTTTTTTAGTTATATTCTTAAAGAAAAATTGAGTCTCACTGGTTGGTATAATTTGGTACTTTGTTTTGCTAACCAGGAGGATTCACTATATCTACATATATTTTTTAAATAATTATATCACTTATTCAGATTCTTGATATTTACAGTCATTTTTAATTGCTATAAAATGGTGGATGACACATTCTTATTTATTAGAAGATTAATTTTTTACTCATGATTTTTGTCATTCTGCATTGGATGGAAATGGGAATTCCAATTAATAGTGCACAAAAACAGCATTTTAACATTAATTTTATTTATTTAATAAAAAACATCTTAAATGTGCTGGCTACATAAGAAAAAAGCTGTTTTGCATTTAAAACTAGTGTTTTAAATAAATGAAGTATCTGTAGTCAGTGATTTGCACTGGTTGTTTCTGGTCACTGTGTCCTTCAAGATTTTAGAATTAATAGATCTCATCCTCTCATGCCTCAGTTTTATTCAGAGTTTGAAAGAGGAAAACAAGCTTTCCTGCTTTTTCAGCTCCCAGCTGGTTGTTCAGCTTTGAATGAACTATTCATTGAACTAAACTAGTTGAACAAAGTGAAATGGAGAAATATTCTCTCTGTACTTGCAGAAAAAGCTGCTGCAGTCAGAAGCTGGTTTAGCGTTTCAACAAACTCTGGTTCTAGGTGCTTAACCAGTGACTGCCACCAGTTAGTGGTTGGACTTTCTACTGTACCGCAGCAGAAAACACGTACTGCTTTTAAATATTACTGTTTTTATTTAATTCAAATTGTTTTAACAGATTATTGTACATTTGGCCTTAACATAAAAAAATGTGATTTAAATTAAAGAATCTTGTTTTTTTAATGTTGGGGTTTTTTTAAAATCATACTTTTTTATCCACTCTGCTCTTTAAGGGCCTAAGTCACTTTTGAAAATTGAACTTACCTGCGTGAAAATTTTGAAAAAATTACCTCTAATTTATTGAACAGCCATTGCTGATCATTTCCTGCATTTAAGATCTTTGAAAAACCTTGGTTGAGTTTTAAAAGAAAATCAAACAATGAATTATCACAGTACGTTATCAGAGAATTTCTTTTGGCTTAGAAATGTCCTTACGTTTTTTAATAGGTCTTTACATTGTGTATGACAGTTTAATGTCCATACAGGTTTCTCAAGGCCTCTATGGAGTCTGGGTCTGACAAGTGTTTGTCACTAGCACACTTAACTTTAGCTGGACAAAGCTTTTTGTCTGGGAAGGGTATTGTAATTGCAACAACACATAGTGAAATATAAAGGCAAGAATAAAATTGTGGGACACCCTGACATTTTAAAATAAGCAGCTGATCAAATCTGAGGGCTAAGAGCTGCTCTGTGTTCCCAGGTGTAAATTCAAAGCGACTCCACTGATGTCACTGGAGTTGCTCTGGATTCACTGCAGGTGTAAATAAGAGCACACTGTGGCCCAGCGAGAGATGTTTCGGAAGCCTGCTCCGGCTCCCATTGAAATCACTGAGGGTTTTTTCATTGACTTTCAAGGGAGCTGGATCAAACCTTAGTTACACAAGAGCACAAGGCTAAGAGAAGTACACACGTGCCATTTAATGCATAGCATAATGATCCGTGGAGGGTACAAAGTCTGGTTTTAATTTCTCTGTTTTAATATTGAAGATAATCAAGATAGATGCAATAAACAACGTTCACATTAATTTTCTTTTGAAACACCCTAACGCACTCAGACTGAGATGTAATATTTTTTCCCCTTTAGCTTCTGTGTTTACTCCCCTTCTCCCTGGTGCATAGCTTTTTTATTTTTTAAATAAATAATCATATTTTAAAACCAGTGTAAATAGATTGCAAAGTGCGCTCCGATGGAGTGGATAAATATATTCTGTCTGGTAGGGAGCTATTATTAAATTATTCAAGACTGGCAAACCCAGGAGTGAGTTATCCATTTTCTTCTCCTTCATGGGTATTTTTTTTCAGATCCCACGGGAGCTAATTATGTTTTCTTTGTACATAATGTTTAATAATTTTTTATATTCTGATACTAACTCCTCCAACTACAGATTCCGCATTTTTTTTTTCCCAAAATATGTGTGTGTTGGTGGGAGGGCATAAATTACTTTCCTTAGAATCATAAAATATCAGAGTTAGATGGGACCTCAGGAGGTATCTAGTCCAACCCCCTGCTCAAAGCAGGACCAATCTCCCACTAAATCATCCCAGCCAGGGCTTTGTCAAGTCTGACGTTAAAAACCTCTAAGTTAGGAGATTCCACCACCTCCCTAGATAACCCATTCCAGTGCTTCACCACCTTCCTAGTGAAAAAGATTTTCCTTAGGTTTCCAACCTAAACCTCCCCCTCTGCAACTTGAGACCATTTCTCCTTGTTCTGTCATCTGCTACCACTGAGAACAGTCTAGATCAGGGGTCGGCAACCTTTCCGAAGTGGTGTGCTGAGTCTTCATTTATTCACTCTAATGTAAGGTTTTGCGTGCCAGTAATAGATTTTAACGTTTTTAGAAGATCTCTTTCTATAAGTGTAATATAGAACTAAACTATTGTTGTATATAAAGTAAATAAGGTTTTTAAAATGTTTAAGAAGCTTCATTTAAAATTAAATTAAAATGCAGAGCTCCCCAGGGCGGTGGCCAGGTCCCAGCAGTGTGAGTGCCACTGAAAATCAGCTTGCATGCCATAGGTTGCCTACCCCTGGTCTTGATCCATCCTCTTTGACCCCCCCCCCCCCCCCCCCCCCCCTTCAAGTAGCTGAAAGCAGCTATCAAAGCACCCCTGCATTGCTACCCCATCCATTCCTCTCCCCCAGGCCTTCTGCCTGCGACAGAGTTTCACCAAATGCTTTGGTTACATCTTTGCCGACAAAGTGCAATCCGCAGCTTCTTCCTCTGGTGCTGTAATTTCTAATTAGCCACTGAACATTCTTCTCCCCGCTCATAGAGACAAAAGGTAAGTGAAGACTCTGGGCGCTTCCGCCTCTTTTTATAATTATCTTTTAGGGAGCTTAATGAATCTGGCAGTCATTACAGGTGAGCAGCGGCCAGATTTCCAGGCAAGCAATGCCCTCTGCTGTTCTCTTTCACATGGTGTCCAAAGGGCCAAGTCACTTAACCAGCAAGCAATGAAATCTTCCCCACCGGAGATGAACGCATCTTTTCTTCCTCTCCCTCTTTCTCCTGTTTCCTGCTGGGGTGGAAACGCTCTTTGCTTTCAGATGCACTTGCTTTGTCACTAAACAGCCTCAAGCAGTGTTTCGTGGGACACAAAACAGACCCCAAGAGCCGCAGTGGATTTGGAGGTTTTATATAGTTCCAAAGAGAGTTAGTCCCTTTGAATCAAAACCTGCAGCTGCTGCAGGACGCTCTCCTTTCGTAATTCCCCACAAATTCCCATTTCAAACAGGGAAATGAAATCTTCGGTAGGAGGTACGGGCTATGCATGAGTTAGCTGTGCCTGGAGTGTTTGGCTTGTTCCTGGAGTGGGGGATTTATTAATTTGTAAAGCAGTATTATCTTCTTTTCCGTAAAGTGTAGTTATGGTGTAAACCAGTATGAAAATAGCGCCTCTCCCAGCAGGTTGCTGAGCTCTGTTCATCATATGAGGCTTATGGCTGACTGCAGGGACAAAACATAGTATTTGCTCCTCTCAGCCCAGCAGAAGCTAAGGCAGCCAGGGTATAGCGAGCTGCCTTCTGACCCGCCTTGAACTTCCTGAGCAACATTGCCAGCCCAGTCACCGTCAGTACTGATGGTGACGCTCCAAGCAGGGGAAGAAACCCGGGTGGATTCAAGGCCTCGGGAGTTTGTAGGACTGTCCACATCAGGAAACTGAGCAACTCTGATCTGGAATCACAAAGCGAATAAGTGTGGAGTCTCCCAGGCTATGTCTACACAGCAAAACAAAACATGACAGTGAGTCTCAGACCCTGGGTCAACTGACTCACAAGGCTTCTGCTGTGGGGCTAAAAATTGCCTCAGAGTGTGAGCCTGAATCAGCTGACCCAGGCTCTGGGACCTGCTGCTGCTACACTTGCTGAATAGATGTACCCGGCGCGTCCATTTGGCACACATTTCAGATCATCCTTTATTCTGTTCAGCCATGTAGAGAGAATACCCACAACTCTAACCAAAGCCAATTAGAGCTGCAGGCCCAGGAGTTAGATGTTGGCTGTTCATGCTTTGGTGTCCCTCTTCCCACCCTTCCCGAGCAGCTTGTCTCTCTAGATTGCAAGACCTTAGGGGCATGGAGTCCATCTTTCTGTCATGATTACTTATATTACAGTAGCACCAAGAAACCTTCGTTGGGGTCAGCACCTTGCTCCAGTATGTCGCTATAAAAGGAGACCGCCCCTGTGCCCCAAAGACCTTGCACTCTAAAGAGACAAAGCTAACGGGGGAGAAGGGGGACTGTTTGAAAACCACACAGCAAGAATAGTGCTCAGGCCTCCTGACTCCCATTCCAATGCCGCCTGTGTGCTATGGACAGCATCTAGTGCGTTGTGGGCACTACCAGAATACGGATAATAAGCACTGTGCAGAATTAAAAGAAACACCCAGGGGAGGGCCACGTCCTTAATACCAAAGCAAAGCCCCTCAACCAGCTATAATACATGGAGCCTGTATTGCAATAAGCCAATAATGCAGGCAGTCATTGCTAAACGTTTCTGTTTTCTAAGAGCTATTCCATGCAGGCTGTTATCTGATTTCTTGGGTACTGAGAAGAGCAGTCACATCAGACCAGAGACCATGTGGGTGGAATATATTCTGTCCAAAAAACCAATCTTAAGGTAAGATGGGGGTGGAATTTAGTTTATTTACAGTCAGTTGACTTTTATACTTAGCACCAGTTATTTAAAAAAGGCGATGAAGAAGAAAATGAAACAGAGAGCAAGAAAATGTTTCTCTGGGATATTTTTGTGCCTGACAATGAAGAGGGGGCGTGTGTCGTGTTGACAATTTATCTTCTGCCCCTGAACAGAAATGACTCGTTCGCAAACGGACATGAAATGGAATAGGATCTTTTCAGAGTAAATGGGTCAATTTCCTGTTATTCTTTCGATAATGGTATGTAAAGTGTACTGGGCCCCAAACACGGGCAAATGTGATGTTTGTCCTGGTATTTTGCTCCTCTTGTAAATGGAGGGAAAACGTATTGCAGTGCTAACACTTATAATCAGGTTTTGCCAGTGGCTAATAGCTGTCCATTTTCAGTGAATGCTTATTACCTGCAAGCATAGTCCAAGACTCTACAAAATAACCTAGCATTGCTTAGACTGGTACTCTTCTGAACAAGATGTAGGTCTAGGCTCTTATTACAAATGTCCCCTCTCCGCAGAAAGTGCAGTCATCTTTTGAATCTTTCCCTCCTTAATTGCAGAATAAGCCCTAGTGCTCTTAGCAATGAAATAAGCCCCATGCTCTTTCTGAAATGTCTGGGATGGTGTCAGACTTTCTGCTCCGTTTATGCACTCAGCAAACTGTTGCTCTTGATCAGCATGGTATACTCTCCCCCCATTTACGATCAGCTTGTCTGCTACAGAGAGGTTATAAAATCAGAGAAATGGAGGACTGGAAGGAAGTTCAAGAAGTCGTCTAGTCCAGTCCCCTGCACTCAAGGCAAGACTAAGTAATAACTCGACCATTCCTGACAGTAAAAAAGTAGAGGGGTAGCCGTGTTAGTCTGGAATTGCAGAAGTGACAAAGAGTCCTGTGGCACCTTAAAGACTAACTAAGACTTTTAGTTAGGCCATGGTTACACTGGCACTTTATAGCGCTATAAAGCCCCCACGAGCGCTATAACCTACTCCCCGTCCACACTGGCAAGGCACTAATAGCGCTATAACTGCTGAGTTATAGCGCTATTATAAATCCACCTCCTCATGGGGAATAAGGACTGTAGCGCAGCTGCTGTAGCGCTACAGCAAGAATGTGGACACCCACTGCGCTACAAGTAATCTCTGGAGATGCCTAGAGCCATTTAAGGCAATTGACGTCTCTTCCCTTTGTTTTGAACTCGGCTGGAGGAATGCGGAAGTACCTTTTTAGAGTTTCTTTCTTAACTCGGCAGATAAGCAATGCAAATGTTTAAGGAGGGAGCCTGTGTGAAAACAAAGCCCTCTGTGAACGGAGGCTCACTGACAGGCTTTCAGAAAAACGGAAAAACCACTGTCTCTCTCCCTCCGCATACACACAACGCATCCCCCCTCGCCCCCCTCGTTTAAAAAGCACGTTGCACCCAGCTGAATGCTGGGATACCTGCCCTAATGCGCTGCTCTTAATGCCGCATTAAGTGCCCCAAATGTGGCCATGCTATACCGCAGGAGCATCTGAGTGTGGACATACAATAGCGCTATACATATTACTGTATAAGGGGACCGCTATAACCTATAGCGCTATAATCTTGTAAGTGTAACCATACCCTTAGTCTTTAAGGTACCACAGGACTCTTTGTCACCAGTAAAAAAGTAAGAATTACAGACAGCTGAGCAATGAGGAGCTAGTTAAGGTATCATTAGTTAAATTAACACTTAGCTCTACTGACGCACCTTTTACCCACGGATCTCTGAGTGCTTTAGGAAGGTGAGTAATTAGTAGGATCTCTGTTACAGCTGGGGTAAGTCACACCCAGGCAAGGCAACTATATTGATGTAGTTTCATCAGTGCAATTTCCCTTACATCTAGGCAGGCCCTTAGAAAAGTAGAATATAAATCCACAGTGCTTTGACTTGAATGGAATTACTCCTCTCACAGCAAGCTAAACAAGAACCACCTTGGCTCGCCACTGCAGGTGAGAAGGGAACAGGCTATAAGAAACATCAAACGTAAGATACTTTCTTCACTTGCAGGGCCCTATAAGGCCTATCTCCACCTTACCTGGTATCTCTAATTCACTGCGGGGAAACCAGCTCCCACCTCTGATCAGTCCATGATCCCAGCTTCCATTGGTCTCTCCTTAAATGTTCAAACAAGCACCTTTGTGCCTTCTCCCAGGCTGCCCCTCGCACTTGGGAGGAGCTCCCTGTAAGCCTCTGTAAACTCACCTCCCTTTTATGTGCTGTGACTGTGGGACTTACATTCTCAGCTATGTGGGAGCAAATTGGGCATCAGCTTAAGTTGGTAAGGACGTGTTGTTCCCACCCAAGTTGTTAATGAATATGTATTTGAGAGTTTTCTAATTGGGCATCAGCTTAAGTTGGTGAGGACGTGTTGTTCCCACCCAAGTTGTTAATGAATATGTATTTGAGAGTTTTCTTCAGGCATTTTTGGATTTTCATGCCCCCCACCCTCCCAAAAAAAGAACCCTGACATTTTTTCAGTCAAAAACCTCCAAACGTTCATCAAAATCAGACCCCTCCCACCAAAATTTCTGTTTTGGGGGGGAGGGGGCTTTTATTTGTTTAAAAAAAATGTTTCAAACAAAGTATTTTTGCAAACTGTAACTTCAGCCCTTCTGAAATGCCCCTGTTATTTTCTGGGGTGTCTTTATATCTGTGTATTTAAGGCCTGATTCAGTTCCAGTTGGGCCCTTAGCTTGAATGCCTGTTTTCCCTTAAAGTTTAAAATGCCGAAAACACCAATGCTATTGAACCAGTAGAGAAGTAGAGACTTCTTGTAAATACTAAGGTCAGCCCTGCTGCCCTGTCTGTCTGTTGACCTGTAAATAAAGTCTGTTCCTGTGAATACCCTTAAAATCTTCTTCTGCCAAAAGGAGAGGAGGAGAATTCAGGTATGAAAAACACTGAGTGACTCAGCAGTTGATAAAGCGAGTTAAAGTTAACACTTCTGACTGTTTTATTGAGTCTGCGTTGTTGGCATATTTTGATAAGATTTTCGCGACTGCAGATTCCACGCAATTCATTAGAAACCTGAAGTAAATGATCTCTGACCCGCTGCGCCAAAGAGCCTTGAGAAACACGCAGGGTGTTTATTTCACAGCTGTCATTGAAAACGTGGAGCCTTTCAGGTCTAATTCAAATCTCAGCAACGTCAGCAGTAACTCAGCTAAAGGGAACGGAATAGATGCATTGTAAAAGCGTTGGGAGTCAGTTCAGAATCAGACTTTTCATGGTGCTTTTTGAACCTGAGAATGGGTCACAGTGACTCCTCTGGCTTGGAGCAAAATATGAAAAGATCAAGGGCTGCAGTCATCATTTTTCCCATTTTTCATAAGAGCATTTTAGCAAACACTGCGTTTCCCACATGTTTAAATGCAGTGCCTGAAGAATCACATAAGACAATGTGGCAGTATTAAGCCATTCCTTATGTGTTGAGGGCAAAGCAATTATTCTGGTTTTAAATTTGTATTTTTTCTAATAATGTTCATCTTTGCTTTGGTTATTCACACACTTGTGGAGAGAGCTTGTTTTTATTTCCGAGAGAGAGAATTTATTCTTGTTTAGATCAGAGTCAGCTGGATTTATGTTAATTGCTCCTGATGCCTAGAGTCTATCTAAGATACCTAACTGGCCCCTATTACCAGAGAATCCGAGTAATTCAGTGGTCTCCAAACTTTTCACCTCACACACACTCCTCCTTACCCCTATCCATGCCTCCTCTCTCCTCCACACCGCAAGCCATGGTTAGGAGTGGGGCCACAGTTGGGGCTGTGGCTGGGAGCGGGGCCAAGGCTGGGGCCAGAGCTGGGCTGGGCGGCGCTCCCGCCCCACCCCATCCCCACTCCATGGGGGCTGGCCTGGGCCCACACCCCTTCAGTGTTCCTCCTTGCCCCCTTTATGGGGGCATGCCCCACAGTTTGGGGACCACTGAAGTAATGCCTGTAGGATCCCTAGTTCAGGGATCCACAACCATGAGTGCTTGTGTCCTGTGTGAGGAAGAGCAGTGTCATTCTCCCCATTGTACAGGCTGGAAGTTGAGGCCCCCAGACAGCTGAAGTGATTTGCCCAAGGACACGTAGGAAGTGTGCGGTGGCGTAGGGACTTGAACTCTGGTCTCCTGAGACTCTAACAACCACATGGCTACCCTGCCCCTACCATCACTGGGAAGCTGCTGCCCAGCCAGTTCAGTCTCAGGAGCGTTCCACGCACAGCAGCCAGCCAGGAGAGGCGCTGCTCTATTGAGGCAAGACTGCCAGAGTGCAGGGCGAGAGTGGCTGGTTCTGGGGGGCCTGGTCTGCAGAGGAGTAAGTGGTAAACCCTGATCCATACGACAGCAGAGCATGGGGCTGGGGTGGGAGACAGGGAGAGCCTTATTTACCAAGGGCAGCATTGTGCCTGGCTCTTGTACCCCATGCAAGCGTGAGTCCCAGTCACGCCCCTCGTGTTCGTGGAGAGAGCACGCAGGGACTGGGGTGTAGCACCCCAAATGGAGCATGGGAGAGGTTAAGCTATGGTGTGCGTGTTGCCATGATACAAATGGAGCGAGATGCTCCAAGGAGCGATAAGGCCACCTTTAAAGAAGGCTGGTTCATAGAGTTAGTGGTTACTGCTTTCCAGTATCTGTGGGTTCCCATTGGAAATCCCTGGTTTCACAGGGTTTAAAACTTGGTCAGAATATAAATTTGCTGTGGACTGGGATGTGGCCTGGAATCTTGGAAACCCTTTGCTTTAGAGCTAGCTTTGTGAGGGAAAATTGGCTTTCTACGGCACAACATGACTTATTTGTTCTGTTGGTTTTGTCAGAAGCATTTTTGTATTCCCATGACTCAAGTGCATTTTAATTTATTCCATTGAACCATAGGTTTCATAAACTCTGCTTCCTCCAAAATTGCTTGGAATATTTTGGGACTGAGCAGTGGAGGGCAGGGGAAAGGTTTTGGGCTGTTAAAGTATTTGGTACCTTCAGGAACTGTCAGATTGGGCATTCAAAGCTGCCCAAATGGCTATGATCTCTCATCTTTGGTCCCTCCTCCTGTTTGTGGTAGGTAGTTGTTTTTTTCTGTACTGTGATCACCACAAACTCCCCCTGAGATCTGAGAGTCAAGCTGGGTTTTCTTCTTGCGCACCACCAGCTGCGCTAGCAGATCTGCAGGCCCAATGAGGCCCATAATGATACCCGCGTAGCCCCATCAGAGCATCTGTAATTTTCACTCCATGCATCTGAAGAAGTGAATTTTTACCCACAAAAGCTTATGCCCAAATAAATCTGAGAGTCTTTAACGCGCCACCACACTCCTCATTGTTTTTGTGGTTACAGACTAACATGGCTCCCCCTCTGAATCTTTCAGTGACACCCTCTGTAGCCCTAGTGCCTGTTTGGAACACAGTCAACAATTCTCTTGCTGCCCAAGAAGGAATTTGAATCCAGCTCACTCTCCCAGAGCTGTCTCCTCTGCAAGGCTAAGAGGAGAATGTTTTATTTCGGTCACCGTCAGCCAGTCTGACTCCGATACACACAGAGGCAGCAGTTCCGTCAAGCAGCCTGCACACTGTTCAGAACAGAAAAGCCCTTTAACATTTAAGCAGCTGATGTTTCATCAAGTATTTTCCCCCTCTGTAAAACATTGCTCCCGTTTGACTCAGCAGGAACCTTTTGACACTGGCTAATCCCATATATAGGCATCAATTCAGGGAGGAGGGCTCGCTCACTGCAGTGTTTTTCCTAATGTTTTGTTTAACTAGGATGACATTATTCAGACAAATTAATTCCTCCAGAACAGAAACTCGTTCTGAGTGACTGACTGCAGCAACTTCCCCGAGAGCAACAATCAATGATCTGACATCTGAACGGCTGTAAAACCAGGCAGGGGCAGTCTCCATAAAAGCTCTAAGCGGGACATAGCTGTGTGGGACAGTTACCCCACTCCATAAATATGTTCCCAGCTTTTAATAGTGCATAGGGTTTGAAGTACAAGCTGTTCTGTGGCAATGGAAGATGGGGAGGGTGGTTATGTCATCGCTGCTCCGCGGAGACTTTAAAACATCTTGCACCTCTGATCTGGCACATTCCTGTGCGGGAAGCAGACAGTCGGGGGCACATGCTGCAGACAAGAGCCTCTCCACTTGCAACATCCACGGAATAGGAGCAAAAACAGAGCTGACCATGCACAAATGTGTGGGGAGAGGGGAGAGCCCCTCCCAGTTGTACGCCCCGGGGCTGGGAGGGGGCTCCCTGCAGTGCTGGTTGGTACAAAGCTGTGGGGTGTCTGGAGAGGCTGGCTACCCTCGCTGTGGGGGTGGGGGTATAACTTGTGTGCAGGTGTTGCAGTCAGGCGTAGGCATGCCTACCCCATCCTGTCTGCACTCCCTAAGATGTCCCCTTTGTGCTGAGGGAGCCCCCAGTGCATAGGCACTGGAGGGGTGGGAGGGCTGGCGCTCACACGGGTGGACAGCTGTATTTTGGCCCTAACCCATCTCGTTTCCTGTTGGTGGGAGCTGACAACTGCGCAGCATGCGCCCCCACCCGCCCGCTATGTCCACCAGCCAGTGCCAGGGGGAGCCCAAATGGCCCCCGTTTGTAGGGGGATAGCAGGTGTCCCAGTTGAACACACGCCATGAGCACTGATCATGGCTCTCGGAGCAGTCGTTCAGCCATTAGCCTGCTGATCAAGGCAACGGTCCAGGCACAGCGAGGCCTCTGAAAGGGCCCCGGTGAGCTGAGAAGGAATCAGGTAAAGTACAGGGCTGTGGTAAGTAAAGGCAGCGTGGTTTGAGCATGGGGCTCCCAGCCAGGAGCTCCTCTGGTTACATGCTGTGTCCCTGCTGCTGATTTACTGCCTAACTTTCCTCAGGTCACATCACCTCTTTTTGCCTCGGCTTCCCGCTCTGTGAAACTCACACCACAGGGGGTGGCTGTAGGTTTGAGTCATCGCTGATTGTGCTGGGCAGGTTCAGAGCTGTCTAGGAGAGCTTTCCAGAGGGGATTGTGACTGGGGAGTCAGCGTGGAACTGGGGGGTCTCCCGTGGGATTTGGCAGGAGTTGCTACTAGGCTTGACTCTAATCAGCGTTTGTATCAATGATGGAGAGGTGCTTATAAAATCGCGGCTGATGAAATGTGCAGGTAAAATGTGGGGGATGATGAGGACAGGGCAGTCATGCAGAGCGACCTGGGTCACTTCTTGAAATGAGCCCCATCCAGCCTGATGTGTTTTAGTACAGCCAAAGGTGAGGTCCTACCTCTCTGAACAAGGCATGCAGACTGTAACTTCAGACAGGATTTAGGGGTGAGGGTGGACAAGCAACTCAACATGAGCTCCCGGCACCATTCTGTGGCCAAAAAATGCTGATGTGTCTCTAGGGTGTATAAACTGGGGGAGGGCAGGGAGCAGTGAATAGGAGCAGGAAGGTGACTTTATCTCTCTATCCAGCACTGGTGAGACTGATGCTGGATCATTGCACCCAAGTCTGGTGCCCGCCTTTTAGATAGATGTTGAAAAATGGTTGCGGGAGCAGAAACAAGCCACAGAAATTATTTGAGGGGTGGAAGAATGACTTACTTAGAGAGGTGATTTGATTACAATGCATGTAAAGTATGTTCACAGGGAGAAAACAAAGAGCGAGTGGAGAAAGGCAGAACAAGAATGGATGTCTGAAAGTGGGAGCTAGGCAAATTGAAATTAGGCACTAACTTTTTACAATGAGGGGGACTAACCACTGGACCACACTACCAAGGGAAGTGGTAGATTCTCCATCTCTTGATATCTTCAGATCCAGGCTAAAGGCCTTTGTAGAAGAGATGCTTTAGCTGGACACAAGTTACTGGGCTCAGTACAGGGGGTAGCTGAGTGAAATGTAAGGGTCTGTGTTATGCAGGTGGGTCAGACTAGATGATCTGATGGTCCCTTCAGGCCTTAAATCCTCTAATCTGTGCAGGTTGAATGTGTTAAGTGTTATAACGCCCAGAGTCCCCGGCTTCCTGAGCAGAGATGCTGCTCTGATATTACCTCCCTGAGCTGTGGGTTTGGTTTTTGCTCTCCCTACCAAAACAGAGAACCCTTGGCTGGTAGGTTTAAGAGATGTTCCTGCCGGGTGCGGAGCTGACTAATGACATTCGTCCAGTCTGACCTGATACTCAGCTAATGCAAATCGGCACATCCACTGACTTACAGCCCCTGGGGGTGTGGTCCATCTCGTTCGATGATGGGAGTAGGCCTGCAGTCAAGGTTGACATGACAGGCACATGGGTGGGCAGTGGTTGGGCTGGTGGATAGTAGCCCCGTCACGTGGAAGGTGATAGCGTACGTTTTCAGACGTGGCCACTGATTTCAGCGGCTTCATTTTTGAGTGTGTGGCTTTTGAGACACCGTGGGCTCTTCCCTCCTCTCCCCATCCCTGCTCCACCCCCCACTCCAGGTGTTGAAAACCCACAAGTGCAGCTGGATTCGATGGGAGAACACCTCCAAAAAAGTGGCTCAAATTGAACACCCCAAAAACCTGGACACCCCAAATCAGTAGCCACCTAGAGACATGAGGCTGTTAGTGCTCTGGTGTTCGGCGGAGTTTGTATCGAAAGTACATTGTATGACACTCATCGGTGTGTGATCCAACACCTGAATCATACCACATAGCCTGCCTCTTGGACCCAAGCCACAAATCATGGTGTCTCCAAGCAAACCAAGTTGGGTTAAAAGTGGATACTGGAGGAGAATTAAATTGAAAACTGATCAATTATAGCAATGCCCTGGGGTGGAGACCATCTTTTTGTTTTGTATTTGTACAGCGCCTAGCACCATGGCATCCTGGCCCATGACTATGGCTCTTATATACTAGTGGGTAGTACAGTTAAGTTCTCCGGACCCTCGCTATATCCCAAGGTTCAGGATCCATGTGCAGTCTTGCATTAACGCGGGGGATGTGTTGCCATGGATCCCAATTTAAATATTTTAATTTGGGATCCATCGCCGCGACGCGGGCTATAGCAAGGGTCTGGTGTCATATAATAATCCAAGCAGCACTTTTTCACCGGTAGATGACAACGCATTTTGCAAAGCTGGGTTAGAGCAGGCATTTTGAGGGTCAAATAAACCCAGGCGGGAGTCCAAGGTTGCATTGTGAAGCTGTGATTGCAGTCATGTGTTCCAGATCTCGGTTCAAATATTTTTGTGTTTGGTTTGTTTTGGAAAAGTGCAGAAAGGCCTTGGAGCCAGTAATATTGTCTAAAATACCATGGGTAATTAGCAACCTCCTCGAAAGATGTGCAGCTGTAATAAGCTTTACATTCCAGTTCCTTCTCACAGGTGTAGTGCAGCGATACTAGAGGCAATCTGCTCCTTGGGCTATTTTGATGCCTTTTCATGTAAGAATGTGAATGTTAAACAGTGTCTGGGAGAAATTATTGTAACGCATTTGCCAGCCTGCCTGCATGCCAGACATGTTTGAGCTCAATTGCATTGGCTGTATAAAAAGCTTGGATTGCTTCTGAACTGCACATCCGAGTGAAGATTTCACTAGAAGAAACGTCTTTACCTACGAATCTGGCCTTTTAAAACAGAACCCTGAGCCGTCGCGGGATAGTTACTTTCCCTGCCAACCACAAAGGGGGACAAATGATTGCAGGAGAGCTCAGCTAGTTACGCAAAGCCTTTGGATTCACTTTTCCAAGGAAATCTTGCAGGCGCTGGTGCAGTTTGATTTATAATGTGTTTCTGGAGTCGTTGCGTTCCATTTCTATTTGCTGTCCCAGACCAGACTTCCACCAGGTCCCTACAGGACTGGCTGGAGCATCCATTCTGCATTCGCAAATCAGTATTTGCTGTCATGGGAGTGACAGATATGGCAACTTCTTGCCATATCTTTGGGAGCTGTTACTCCATGAAGTTTATGTAGCATCGTGGGCCAGGGATATACTGGTTCAAACTGGATTCTGCAGAGACCAACAGAGAAAGGAAGGATTTTTGGATAAATTGCCTGACCCATCTCAGGGTTTCCATTCTGTGGGACCCATCAAACAAACAGAGCCCCCTTCCTGTCCCCGGGGGACCCCAATCCTGCCTGGGAAGGGTTGGAAGGACTTCGGCCTACGGAGGCCCTGTGAAATTGAGGAGTGACCTCTGGTAAGCTTGTAGCAGACACATAGGAACTTCAGTTGGCTTTTAAAGGTTTGCTCTGCGATTCTTTCACCTTTAAGAATAGATGAGCCTGCCTAAAAGAGCTGTATGGTAATCCATAACTGCTCCCAGTTTTGCTGTTCGTAAGCCTTTGAAGAGAAAGCAAAGGGCAGGCACTGGCTTGACTAGGCTGTCTGCCTTGCCGGGGATTTTATAGTATAGGCAGGTGACCGGGCAGCCTGGAAAAAACCCGGTCAGGAAGGAGAGAGATGCAGACCTCCCTCCCACACAGGAGGGTTCCCGGCAGAGGAGCCAGGAGTTTAGAGTGAGTGCCTTTGATGTCCCACAGAGGGGAAATACAGGTGCAGTGGGGCCAAACGATGACTTGGCCAGAAGCCCCACATATTGAGCAGCGCAATGTTACGCTGCCCCGGGAGCAGGCTCGGAAGTAGATTCTGACTCAAAAAGTTACAGACTGATCCCCAGTTCTCCACCCCGTACCAGTCACGTACCAGTTACCACTCCCCACGGGAAGGCTCTGCGGACGTCGCTTTCCATCCGCCCATGGTGCAGGTAGCTGGGGCAGAGCAGTAAGGGGGACACTTTACAGCCTTGCTGGAGCATGGAAAAGTGGATCTGAATGTGGCCCTTCCTTTTGTCATGCCTGCTAAACCTGTGAAATCAGGATGCAAAGACATGAGCTTTACCAACATTGCTTTTCATCAGTCGTTTAGCGGAGGTCACTGGTCATGTTCATCGTGGTTTTCAGCTGAATCTTGGTGGGCCCTTGAGGATTTCCCATGTCTTTCCCTTCAGAAGGGAAAATGGGAAGTGACTTTCGTCAGGGTGGAGATGAACAATTCACACATTACAGTGCTGACCAGCACCAGCAGAAAGCTGACTTTGGTCAGGACTTTCCCAGGACATTTTAAAACATCAGAGCAGCAATAATTTTTGCCACCATAATGGGAAGGGAAGTCTTCTCTTGGAACAGAAAAGATTGCACCGGGGTTATTTTCCCCCATGCTCTGTAATCATCATCATTCCAGCCCTACAGGCTAGACAAAAGGATGACATTAGAGATACAAGGTGTCTTTTAATGTCTTTATTGGACCAGCTTCTGGTGGGGAGAGAAACGAACAGAACTTGGTCCAATAAAATCTATTACTTCACCCACCTTGTCCCTGTAATAGCCTAAGGCCAACATGGCTATAACATGATTTATGTTGATGATTTAGTGGGGGATTGGTCCTGCTTTGGGCAGGGGGTTGGAGTAGATACCTCCTGAGGTGCCTTCCAACACTGATATTCTATGATTGAACACTGCACAATAAGATGATATTGACAACTTGGATATGTATATGTATCATGTGTAGTACATGTGTGCATACCTGTGCCAATACATGTTATTTAACTAGGATGACCAGATAGCAAGTGTAAAAGATCGGGACACGGGATGAGGGGTAGTAGGTGTCTGTATAAGAAAAAGCCAGAAAATCGGGACTGTCCCTGTCAGATCGGGACATCTGGTCACCCTATATTTAACTATGTTGTTAGTAAAACTGAAAGTATTATAAACATTTAACTAACTTTGCACTGCTTGCTTATCAGTTATATTGAATAGCCCATAAAGTGCCAGTCAGGGATGAGGGCCCCATTTTGCTTAGGTGCCGGTACAAACATGTAGTGAAGAGATGATCGTTACTCAGACTTAAGGGCCTTTTGCACTTAACTTCATAGAGGCTGTGAATCTAGACGGGTTCGTTTTACTTCTAGACCCTGAACCATTTCGCTCTCTCATTTTCAAGGACTATCACAAGGCTGTTGGGATTGCGTCACCGTTGTTTATGCCCCAGTGGACCTGGTTTTATTTTTAAATGTATTTGGTTTTCCAAAATTCTTGTTTCCATTTGATGGAATCTTAACAGTTTGGCCTAAACACCTCAACGCCGTCCCTCTAAGTACTGTACAAAACTAAGCTATTCAGTATGTGCGAGAGGCTGGGAATGGGCTTAGATGGAGTGCGGTGCGGTGCGCATGCTTTTCCCATTACGCTATCTGCTGTAGTGATGTGAACGATCTAGTAAGAAACACCAGCTGTCAGCTCAATATTCGGTCAGCTCTGCTTTGATGTGAGCCTTCCTGACAGCACAAACCGATGTCCTTCCTATTCCGCACTAACCCCGGATTTCGTTTTGTGGTGAAAGGGGAAGCAATACTGGCTCTTCTGCCTTTAGAGAAATTTTCCTGCTCTGAAAATCCCCAGCTAAACTCACCTGACGCCAGCATTTCGGCCACCTACTCGCACGGGCCTGAGCCGCTTTCCCCGCAGCAGAGAGTGACAACACTAGCCATTTTTTACTCTTTGCTTTCCAGGATCACTGTATGTGATTATCTGGACCATCTGTCTAAAGTGGGGAGCAGTCAGGGGAAAAGACCTGTCTGGCTTCTAGACTAAGCTTGATGAGTTTATGGAAGAGATGGTACAATGAGAGAGCCTAAGTTTGACAATTAATTGATTTTGGACTATTAACAGTAAATATGCCCAGTGGCCTGCGATGGGATGTTACATGGGATGGGATCTGAGTTACTACAGAGAATTCTTTCCTGGGTGTCTGGCTGGTGAGTCTTGCCCACATGATCAGGGTTCAGCTGATCGCCATATCTGGGGTCGGGAAGGAATTTTCCTCTAAGGCAGATTGGCAGAGGCCCTGGGGTTTTTTCACCTTCCTCTGCAGCATAGGGCAGGAGGATTCTCTGAAGTCTTTAAACCACAATTTGAGGACTTCAGTAGCTCAGACTTAGGTTAAGGGTTTATTCTGGGAGTAGGTGGGTGAGATTCTGTGGCCTGTGTTGTGCAGGAGATCAGACTAGATGATCATAATGGTCCCTTCTGACCTTAAAGTCTATGAGTCTACGAGGAGCTGTTCAGCTAGACCAAAGGGATTAAATGTGCTAGAGTGAGGCCAAAGAAACAGTGCCGGGTGTTCAGAGAAACGAACTTCTTGGCACTGTGCTCCCTCCTTTCCTGGGACGGCACCTAGGCCCCAGAATTCCCATTGGAAGATACAGTAGACAGGGATGGAGTCTGGGGAACCATACATCATCCTCCCCACACTGTGTGGGAATTCCCCAAGGACTGGCAGGTCTGGAGTCACAGGGAGACAGGTCCTCAGGTGGAGTGAATTGCTCCATCACTACGCCAGTTTACCTGAGGATCTGGCTTAGCGTCTCCTCACAGATAGCTGCCTGGCACAGGCAGGTCTCCAATGACTGGATGATGCTGGTGATGGTACCTCATGATCAGCTCTCTGGGCAGAGAGCAGACCGATCTGTCACTAACCACCCAATTTGCTCCCAACCTGGAACTCTGTTTAGGAACTTTTCTCATCCCTTCCACCCTCTGCACGGATCCTCCTTATGCAGGCAGTTCTTCTTCCCCTTCTGTCTGCCCAGATCCCCGGCTTACCTGCTCTGCCACACTCACATCAGCAGGAGGCCACATACAGAGGTGTGTACTTCTTCAGACTAGGAATTAAACTAAAGTCCAAGGTCAGCTGAAGGAAGAGAAGGGAGGATCAGTGCATCTAAAACTAACCAGGGTAGCTGCTAGGTGATGCATTTGGCCCTGGACTTTACTGTTTGTTGGGATGCATTTATTTCAGATTAGGTCCTGACACTCTGGGTAGGAAAATAGATATAGTTCTGTGGGACAACGCAGTCCAGGCCTCTGCCAAAAATATCCTGGTTTATGGGGTGTGTGGGGCCGGGGGGAATAGACACGTTCCTCCCCGTCTTCTGCTGACTCATTAAGTGCTGCTTTCTGCTCTTTTTGGAAGTGGCTGGTGCTGTGAATAGGTGAGTCAGCTCCCCTGTATCTTCCCAAGTGTACTGAAAATGAAAAATATACATTTGCCTTGAAGGAGTTATTCAAGAAATAAGAGTGCGCCCTTCCCCCTAACCCGCCCCCTTGGTGGGACCTCAGATTTCTTATAATGGTTTTACCCAAGAAATCCCAGCTGTTGTGAATTCTCCCAATGCCCTGGAGCTCCAATGTAAGCTTCTCACAACAGAGATTTATGTGTCTGGCAACTCTTAAAGAAACATTTCAAGGATTTGGTCGAATCATATTCCCGCGGTCAATCCAGGTAGCGGCAGTATCCAAGCCACATAGGTCTTCTCTCCAGTTTGACAGCAGATTAGGTATCTACTGAAAGCAGCTACTTTTCTGTTGAACTGTTGCCCATGATCTGTATTTCACAGCCCACGTGAACCCGGTGACAGGTTTATTGTATTGCACTCACTTAACTCTGAGCCTGCATGATCCACCTATCCCCTCCCACCAGCACTGGGAGAAGGATCTATTGAATCCATATGTGGACACTCAGTGTTTCCCCTTAAGCTCAGAGGAACCTTGTTAAAGAGCCGAGTTGCCTTTTTTAAAAAATACGCCTAGCTGTGCCTTCCAATCTTTAGTAGTGATACCATGCACTTACTTTGCGCTTCCTATCAGAGGATCTCAAAGTGCTGTCATTCTGCAAACACCCACACTCTCCCACGTTTACAGGTAACTGAATCATGGAGAGAGGTAGCAAATGACTAATTTAAAAATCTCAGAGGGAATCACTACAACCCTGGATCCCACACCCCTGCTGCAAATACATGACCATGTTACTTCCTGGTGTGGTTTACATCAGAGGAAGATTCACAAGTGATCTCTCATTCTGCTGATCCGAAAATGTTTAGTTTTGAAGGTAAGCTGTTCAACTGATATTCATCTCATACATTTCGCCTTTGGCAGCTGTTAGAAACTTCTGAAACATGCCTTTGAGGTGGACCTGAACAAGAAAAGAACCAATAGGTCTGGCCTGCTTTTGCTTCTTGCTGAACGATAACTAATGCCTAAGGAGCGAGAGGGCAGGATTCTGCCTTAACATTTTTTTCAACCTTTAGAAATATCCGGCACGTCTAGTTTCATCTTTCCTGTTTTTCTGGAGATCTCCCTTTAGAAGATGTAGACACGGAATGTCAACTCAAACCAGCCTTAATTAAAGGGATGGTGATTTAAATCCTCAAGCAAAAAGCTTTTCTGCACACACATGTTAGGTGTTTGAGTTAAATATTTATTTACAAAAATAGAGTTTTAAACTGTGTGACTCCATTCACTTCCCTCTTAAATCTGTCCGATTTCACTTTCTTCATATTCTCCAGTCATCCAGACTCTTCCAGGAAAAACAGGGTAGGCAAGAGCTGCATTAGGAATGTAAAAATACCAAGAAAGGGAGTCGGGCAGGGAATGCATCCAGGCCTTATTCATGTGCAATAAACAAACATTAAATGACACACGCCCAGTGGGTTTTCGTTTTTGTAGTTAACTTTAACTGTTACGGACATGGTGACCTTTCTGTGTCAATGCCAGTCTTTTACATCGAAACCATCAAACAGGAAGAGCAAATGGAAATTTTGTTTTTTCCTTTTATGGCTCCCAGATTTTGCCAGTTTCTAGTCTCTCTGGTCAGCCAGTGGTGAGTAGCTGTGCCAAAGCAGCAAGGGTGAATTACAGCACTGCTCAGATTTATTAAAGGTTCAGCAAATTATGTTTTCTGCCAAAACAAAAAACTTTCCAGCCTCCTGTAACATCTCTGTTTCCTTTTATGTTACTGGCATGCGGTTCGATTTGACTTGAGTTTTAGCACAAGAATTTGCTATACAAAATTTTTGTTTTGTTTTCAAAGAGCCCTGATCAGTTTAGACTGCAGACAGTTTGAAATGCCTCTGCAGTTGCTTTCACAGTACTCGCTAGCCAGGTTTGTAAATGTAAACCAGTGCCTCTGGAGAAGAAACTCTGCGTTGCCCATAATTGCATCTAGGCAGGAGCCCACATAGAGGCTAGTCACAATGGGACAGATCCTTCAGTCCTTATTCAGGCATAACTCCCACAGTGGCATCACAGGGTCAGACATGCAAATATTGTAAGCTCATTGGGGCAGGGACCATCCTTGTTCTGTGTTTGCACATCTAAAAGAGTAGGGCCAGGATCCATGACTGGGGCTCTATGGGGCTGCCACAGGACAAGTAATCACAACAGGAAAATGTGAAGTGTCCGAGTCAATAAAATATCCTTTCTGTCTCTGAGAAGAATTGTGAATATATCATCTCGTCATTTTAGAGGTTAAGGACGCTTTGCTGTAATAAGAATAAAAATAAACAGATCCAGCAGAAATCTACAAAGCCCAGGAGATAGCTTCACTGTAAATGCAAGTCAGTGGATAGTGACCTCCATCGTGTGCTAGAGTTGTTAATCTCTGGAGATTGGATGAGAGCCAAGGAATGAAGTCTTAGGTTTTTGCCAGTGCTCCAGAGCGAGAGAGCTTTTAACAAATTCTTTATCTTTGGAATTTTGGGGGATTTCCTGAAAATTAGACATCTTTGAAGGTCAGCATACCTTGTGCCCGGCTGTGTATCCTCATGTCATGGATTGAAGTCATGCCAACAATCTGGCAGTAAACTTACGAACTCCTAGAATCAAAGAATTCAGTGATGGAAACAATCTTCTCAGATCATCCCTCTGCCAAGGCAGCATTGTCTCCTCTGGTGTTCCTTACTGATGCTCACCTCTTCAGCAGTCTTAAAACTTGTTCCTGCGGGCAGCCAGAAATCCACTCAGCCAGATGTATTCTTGGTGTAACTCAGTTGGCTTCACTGCAGCTACACTAGCAGAATACTTGGCTCACTGTGTTATAAGCTGTTTTAAAGGGAAGCATGAGGCACGTGAACAGTTTAAACGATGCACGGCTTTGGCTTTGTGTAGGACCTACAATACTAATTTTGTTAATACCCCAAACTAGTTTTTAACATGAAATAATATCAGAAAGAGATTTGCTAAGAGACTATTATAAAGAAACAGGAATTCCTGACAAGTATTTGATGTCTCTTTCATTGAATGATTGTTAGATGTTTTTAATAGATCAGCTCAATCTAGTATTGTCTATTTAATTAGCACTAATTCTCAATGGTATTCCACAGGCTTATTTTTTTAAAAAAATGTTGTCACTCTTTGGGAGTTACTAATGGTTAAAAAAGGGCATTTTCCCAATATTAAAATACAATCTTACCACTGTCAGTTGAAACAGTGACTCAAAATGTGTTGAACTGTAAAACCTCCAGTTTCTCACCCATTGATGTCAGAGGCCAAATTCTCATTGGCTTTTAATAAGATTACTATAGTTTTACAACACAATTTTTAGCATTAATAATACTTTGCAAACATGCAGTGACTTTGACAGCCAGAGCGCTTTACAAAAAGACATCAAACCTCACTGCAACCCATTGATCCAAGCAAGTCTTATTACAGCCATTTTACAGGTGGCTAAACAAGGGCACAGAGTGTGAACATGACTTGCTCCTGTTGTCATAGCAAATCAGTGGTAGAATCAGGAATAAAACCCAGGAGTCTTGGCTCCCAGTCCTTTGTTGTCTACTTTAGTGAGCAAGTACATGGTTTGCTATATTTGAAAATATTAAAGGTTTAAAACAACAAAGTTCTGAATGTTATAGCTTTAACCAGGTCTGCAGAGCAAGGAACCTACTCATGATAAATAGTTTTGGGTGTTTTCCCCACCTTTCTCTCCCTTTGTTTCCTCCTGCAGAGAAACAACAAATATATGTACAAAAAGCCCTTCTCCTCAGCACCACCACATCCCGGATGCAAAATCCAAACCTCCATTCAGGAAATTACAAACCTTAGGCTGCTCTTAGATTTTAAAGGTTGAAAGAACCACTGTGATCATCCAGTCTGAACTTGTACATAACACGAACCATAGAAATTCACCCAGTAATTCCTACATCGAAACCAAAAGCTTGTTGGAGCTACAGCCTATATTTTAGAGAGATCCAGTCTTGATTTTAAACATTTCAAGTGACCATCTCCCCTGGTGAATTGTTCCAATGGTTGATTACCTTCCTATTGAAAATGTGTGTGTCGTGACTTCAATCTGTTTTGAGTTTGCAGCCACTGGATGTTGTTATGACTTTACTGGAAGGAACAAAGGACCTTCTGTCAGATCTTTTTCCCATGCAGGCACTTGCAGACTGTAACCAAGTCATCTCTTAACCTTCTTTTCCATAAACAAAGGAGATTAAGCTCCGTATTTCTCTCACTGCATGGTATCTTTTAAATCCTTGAATCATAAAGTTAATATAGTGCAATGCTAGATCATCCAGTCAGACCACCTATATCACAACCCCTTAAATTTCATCCGGTTACCCCGGTCTTGAGCTCAGAAATTTGTGTTGGGTTAAAGGACCTCTTCCAGAAAGAGAGTCCCTTTTGACGTGAAGACATCAGGAGATGGAGAATTCCCCCCTTCCCTTGGTAGTTTGTTTCAATGATTGATCATCCTCACTGTTAACAATTTCTACCTTATTTCTCTACTGAATTTGTCTGGCTTCAGCTTCCAGCCATTGGTGGTGGTTCTGCCTTTCTTTACCAGATTAAAGATCCCTTTAGGGCCTGCTGTTTTCTCCCCATGAAGATACTTGTACGCTGTCATCAAGTCACCTCTTAGGCCTGGGCTACACTAGTGGGGGGTTGGTGGGGAGATGAACTAAGGTATGCAACTTCAGCTACACTATTCACCTAGCTGAAGTCGAAGTAACATAGTTCGACTTACCTGGCCGTCCTCACAGCAGCGGGTTGACCACAGCGACTCCCCTGTCGACTCCACTTCCTCCTCTTGCGGAGCTGGAGTTCCAGAATCGATGGGAGCACTTTCAGGGATCGATCTATTGTGTCTAGGCGAGACGCAATAAATCGATCACTGATTCATCGAACACTACCCGCCCATCCAGCAGGTAGTGTAGCCCTACCCTTAGTCTTCTTTTCGATATGCTAACCAGACCGAGGTCTCAAGTCTCTCACTGTCAGGCATTTTCTCCATCTCAGGAATCATTTTTGTGTCTCTTGTCTCCAATTTTTCAACATCCTTCTTAAAAGGTGGACACGAGATCTGGGCACAGTGTTCCAGTATCGGTCTCGGCATCACCAGACGCAGAAGTAAAATCACCACCCTTCACCTTCTCACTCCTCCCCTGTTTATACATCCAAGGATCACATTAGTCCTTTTGGCCACAGCATGGCACTGGGAGCTCAAGCTGATTTGTTTGTACACTATGACCCTTAAATCCTTTTCAGTGTCACTGCTTTCCAAGATACAGTCTCCTGTTCTGCAGGATGGCTATGGCCGACATTCCTTGTTTTGAGATATATAACTTTGAAGTTGGTTGTATTAAAACAAAGTGTGTTTAAGTGGGCCCTAGGTTCTCAATTGCTTAGTATGTTTACTCTGTCTTCATTGTTTATGTACCATTTCACCAATCTTTGCGTCATCCATAAATTTATGTTTACTTCCAGATCGCTGATGAAAATGCTGAATAGCGTTAGGCCTAATACTGATCTCTGCAGAACCCCACTAAAAACACCCATATTCATTGATGATTCCCTAATTATAACCACATTTTTGAGATCTGTCAGCTAGGCAATTCTTATTCTATTTAATGTTTGCTGCACTGATATCGCATAGTGTTAATATTTTAATCAAAATGTTGTATAATACTAAGCCAAACACCTTAGTAAACTCTAAGTATATTACATCTACACAGTTACCTTTATCAAGCAAATTTGTAACCTTATCATACAATGAAATCAGATTTGTTTGTGAAGATCTATTTTCTATAAAACCATGTTGACTGGCATTAATTATATTCCTACCCTTTAATTCTTTATGAGTTGAATTCCACGTCAGCTTTTTCATTATTTTTCCTGGAATTGATGTCTGGCTAACTGACACTCAGATTGTCCCACTTCTCCTTTTTGAATATTGGCACAGGATTAGCAATCTTCCAGAGTCTTGGAATTTCCCAAATATTCTGAGATTTTTTTAAAATGAACATTGGGGGGTCAAAGATTATCTCAGCCAGCTCTTTAATGCAAAGATAACTTGGGTGCAAGTTATCAAGGCCTACTATTTAAAAAGGTTTATCACTAGCAGATATTATTTAACATCCTCCTTGATTACTAATGGAATTCGTCATCATCCTGTGACAGAAGCACAACATCCTCCTTCTTTCCAAATACAGAACAAAAGAATTTATCTGCCTTTTCTGTATCATAAACTATTTTAGCATCTCCGTCTCGTAATGTGCCTATACCATTTCTAGGAATTCTTTTGTTCTTAATATACCTACAAAACTCTTTTAAATTGTCCTTCATGCAGAGTGCCATATTTTTGCCCTCATGTCTTTAGCTTCCCTTCTCAACTTTTAACACTTCATAATTTCTAATTTATATCAAATTGCTATTTCCTCTTTTCCTCATTTGTTATATATCCCATTTTATTTCTGATTGCTGCTTTCTCTTTGCCACTGGGATGGACATTTAGCACAAGTTGTCTTCTTTCTTGATCGTGGAATCATATTTTTTGGCCAGCTAGTGAACTCTATTTAAAGAACTCCCAATTTTCATTTACATTTTTCTGTCTAAATCTTTTCTTCCCAATTAAGTTTGCTCAGCTTTGCAAAATTAGCCATTTTGAAGCCCTAAGTATATACATTACTGGTAGGGACTGTTCTCTGTACCCATATTGAATGTAATCCTGTCATGATCCCTGGTTTCTAGGCAACCACAAATTTCCAGTCTAATGATTAATTTATCTTTGCCCATCATAATGAGATCCAAAATAGTTAGCTCATGTTGGGTGCGATAACTGAAGTTCCACATAACAACACAATTTTTCTTACCATGCATTACAGATACTTAAAGAGTAACTCATCTTTTGTTCTAGTGTGATCTGGTGGTCTGTAACAGATACACTCCTTGGCTTTATTAGTTAGTACATCGATCCATATACATTCAAGATCCTGCAGTTCTGAGTTATCAATAACTCTAAACAAGTAGCAGCATCTTTAATGTAGAGTGCCTACGTTAGACTTTTACCCACTATGTTCTTCCTAAACGGGATATATCCGGAGATTTTTAACATTCCAGTCACATGAATCATCCCACCAGGTTTCAATAATTCCAGTTCTATCAAAGTTCTCATGAATGAGAATTTTCAATTCTTGCTTGTTACACAGACTCTTGTCATTGGCATATAAGCATCTGAAACATTTCTTCACATTCTGGCCACTGTAGTTCAATTTGTACATGACACACTGAGTTTGAGTTTGTATCTCATTTGCCTTCCAAGCCCCCTCCCCTAGCATTGCTAGTTTAACATCCTCCTGACTGCTCCAGCTAGTCTCCCAACTGAAAAAATTACCCCATGTACACCTGCGAGAAGCTGTCCCGTTTGTGCCTCTCTCCCTCTGGAATGTGGCTTAATCTGCCACGAAAATAAAACCTTCAGATTCACCCTTCACAGAGCCAGCAGTTCACCTTCAGTATTTTCTGCCTTGCCCATTCATGAAACTGGGAGGATCTCAGGGAAGACTGCCTGGTTCCTCTTCTTGACTCCCTTAAGTCTCTATAGTCTGTCGTTTGATGTAATTCTGTCTCATTTGATCCAGTGTCTATCATCACAAGTGGAGATTTGCCAGACAACTTCATAATCCTGCCCAGTCTTGCAGTTATATAATGGGTACTTTTACTGCCAGGAGATAGCACACTAGTCTGTTGTCCTTATTCAGCCCTCTCTTCTTTGTACAGAATTACTGATGATGATTGCTTGCCTTCTGAGGATGGTTGAAGAGCCTCTCTTGGTGGCTGCTTGCTTCATATCACAAGGACGCCCATCTGCTATGTCTCGGTAGCTTTCTGTCCCATTCCTCCAAAGACAGGTTGATTCGCTGAGTATCTGATATTGATTTGAGACTTCTAGCAGGGTTGGATGCTCTTTTGGTCACAAATCATCAGTCTGCTTCTTTGGTTTCTACTCTCTCCTGTTTCCTTATCGCCAGTCCCTCCCATAGGATGTCTCTAGCGTCAATTTCAGCATCTGATTGTCCAAGAAGTCTTTGTTTCCTCAGCTGCAGTGCAGTGTTGAAGTTTGCCCTTCCACACTACATGTCTCCTCCACTATGTTCACCAGCGTGCACTTCCCATGCCAGAACTCTGTCCTGTTCTTTGGCAGAAAGGAACACACAGCCCATGTGAGACCTGTCACAACAGGTGTTCCCTCATTGGCCATGTCTGTTTTATGGTGCACAGCCATTCCTAAAGGGAAGGAACTACACAAGCTTTCCAAACTCCCTCTGAAAAACCTTATTAGCCAGACCTGTTTATCTCTCATAGTGCTTCTCCAAACCTTCTAACTTGTCATCATGACCTCAGCCATTGTGCACATTCTCTCTAGCTTAATTCCACCTCTTGTCACATTTGCTATTAATGCAGGCTAATTACGTAACTGCAGCAGTGGAATTTCCTGCCATGAAGTCTCACAGGAGAGGGGGAAGAGTCGAGCTGCTGCCAGTCACTCGACAAGTTGATGCCTGGAGCAGCTTTGGGGCAATGTAGTGGACCCTCACTCGCCCCAGAGGAGGGAGGCCATTTAAGGGCTGGCTTTAGCTGGGGTGGGGCTCAGGTAGCCAGCAAACAAAACAGTCTGTAGGTAGGCTGGGGTCTGGGCTTGAGTAGGCTCCGGCAGCCAGCAGACAAACAGTCTTTAAGGGCTGACTGGTAAGGGAAGCTCCTCTTCAGGCCTAGAGCCTCCTTTGCACAGAGTAGAGGCTCAACTCCCCTGGGGTGGGTTGGCAGAGGGACGCGGGCCCATCCTACTCCACCGCATCCCAGTCCAGGGCTCTGGCAGGGGCAGGATTGGCTGCCCCTGCATCGGGGGGATCCAGCAGCAACATGCTGACTCAGCCGCTCCTGGGTTTGCAGCCAGCGGCACAGGGGCTGCCCCTTGGCTACTTTCTGCCACCCCCGGGGTCAGTACCTCTGACCTCCAGTCGTAGTCTGGCTCCTCTGGATACATGGTGGGCGGCGGGTACTCCAGGCCAGTCCTCGTCAGCATCGAGGGCTTGAGCACAACCCGGTGTCGGGTCTCCTCTGGCCTGATGCAGACCAGGCAGAGCATCCTCCTCCTCTACAGGTTCTGCCCCAACTGGGCTGCAGGGCTGGCCTTTTATAGTTCCAGCCACACCCCTGTACTTCCAACAAGGGGGCAGGGTGACGTAGGCTCCGACCCCCAAGGGGCATGTAGTGGACCCTCACTCACCCCAGAGGAGGGAGGCCACTTTGCCTCGCTACAGGTAGCCAAGGACAGACCTGCAACTGCTCTGCTTCCAAATATGCAAAACCCAATTAAGTTCATCCTGACAAGGAAAGTTGGTTCCTGCAGAGAGAAAAGCGCGCCAGCCCCATTATCGTTATTACTCTGCAAGTGGAAGTAAAACCACCCAGACCAAAAGAATGTTTAAAGCCTCTGGAAATAGCAGACTTTTTGAGTTTTTGGGGGGAGTAGTTGGGAAGGAGGAGTGTTGTTGAAACTAAAAATGCTTGCAGGAAAGTGCCGCTTTCAATGAATTGTCCCTTTTGAAAAAACGTTTGGAACAAAGTTTAAAAATTGTTGTCGGTTTTGCCAGTTTCTAACCAAAAAAGTTCCCATTTTCATTCGAAATGACTTTTTGGTTTGGAATTTAAGTTAGTTTATAGTTAAACAAAAAGAGAGAAATTTTTTTTCAAAAAAGGCAGAAATCAAAACACCCCGCCCTTTGCCCCCTACTCAAAGCAGGGCCAATCCCCATCTAAATCATCCCAGCCAGGGCTTTGTCAAGCCCGACCTTAAAAACCTCTAAGGAAGGAGATTCCACCACCTCCCTAGGGAACCCATTCCAATGCTTCACCACCCTCCGAGTGAAATAGTGTTTCCTAATATCCAACCTAGACCTCCCCCACTGCAACATGAGACCATCACTCCTTGTTCTGTCATCTGCTACCACTGAGAACAGTCTAGATCCATCCTCTTTGGAACCCCCTTTCAGGTAGTTGAAGGCAGCTATCAAATCCCCCCTCAGTCTTCTCTTCTGCAGACTAAACAATCCCAGTTCTCTCAGCCTCTCCTCATAAGTCATGTGCTCCAGGCCCCTAATCATTTTTGTTGCCCCCTACTGGACTCTTTCCAATTTTTCCACATCTTTCTTGTAGTGTGGGGCCCAAAACTGGATACAATACTCCAGATGAGGCCTCACCAATGTTGAATAGAGGGGAACAATCATGTCCCTCGATCTGGTGGCAATGCCCCTACTTTTACAACCCAAAATACCAGTCTCACATCTGACTGAACCACTGGTGCAGCCAGGATAAAAATAGTAATACGTATGACCCCAGTCCTGCACATAGTTCCATGCCGACAGTCCTGTTTTCTGCTTAGAGCTGCTGGTGGAGTGGAGGCATAAATTGTTCACACCACACCTGTGTCATGCTTCTGAAAGTGACAGAGTCCTGTGGCACCTTATAGACTAACTAAAGTTTTGAAGAATAAGCTTTCGTGGGCTAATGCCCACTTCGTTGGATGCATGCAGTGGAAGTATCCTGGGGCAGGAATATATAAGAGGCAAGGACCAGGTGGGAGATAACAAGGTTAGTCCAATCAGGCTGAACCAGCTTGTTATCTCTAATCAGGGTGGATGAGCTCTTCTAGCATCTGATCTAGAGGTGTGAACACTGAGAGAAGAGAAGCTGCTTTTGTAGTTAGCTAGCCACTGATAGTCTCTGTTCAATCCTTGATTAATGGTATCAGATTTGCAAATGAATTGCAGCTCTACAGTTTCTCTTTGCAGTCTGGTCTTGGAAGTTTTTTTGCTGCAAGATGGTGACCTTTAAATCTGTTATGGTGTGTCCAGGGAGGTTGAAGTGTTCTCCTACAGGTTTTTGTATATTGCCATTCCTGATATCTGATTTGTGTCCATTTATCCTTTTTTGTAGGATGGACTGTTTAAAGAGAAAATGGGTCTAGTCCGACACATCCCTCTATTTTGGTTAAAATATTGGTTACAAGAAATCAATAAAAGGGAAATCATGAAATGACTGGATTGTGCTTTTATTTTTATTTACTTTATTTTATCTTCTTTCTGCTTGGGCCCCTTAGCAGCAAAGTTACAAATGCTAATTGTGTGCTCTTCAGCTGCCTTGGGAGTAGATGCTTTGTGACAAGATGTCACTCTCATTTATAGAAAGCCTGGAGATCTACTGATGGAAAATGTGATGTAAAAGCCAGGTATTGTTATTGTCATCTTCAAGTGTGCACTGTTCTGTTACCAAGGAATTTGTTTCCTCTATCTAGCCCCAGCTAATTGCCTCATTTTACTCTTTATGAGTGAATTTCAGTAGGGAACAGTCAGCTTCTGCTAAACCAAAGGCCTGATCCCACATGTCCCGTGCCTCTCCAGGATACGTGGGATATACTTTGGAATGGGAAGTATTTTGAACGAGGCCATAAGAAAAACAACAACCACCAGTTCACAAGTTAGTGACACATATAGCAGCCAAGCCCAACTATTAGGCAGTTACCCAGGAAAATTCCTTAGCTAATTGCATAATGTTCCTCAGAACTGGGAGGTTGTAAATATAGGGAACAGTGAAAATGCTGCAGTAACATTAACTGTTTATGGAAGGCCTTGTTCTCTCTGGTACATCAGTCACTGTCATGATGATGAGGATAGAAAACAAACAAAAAGCCCAGGAACAATTCTTCCACCTCCGTTATTACAAGTCTCCAGCACACAAAGCAAACTCCTGCCAGGAATGAGCCCCCAGGTCAGACTGAGTCCTTTTCACAGCACAAGTAGGCAGTTCTCACAATGGGTTGAAATACAGGACGTGTCGTCCTGATGCTTCCAAAAATAATCCTGTGGCTCTTCTAGCCATTGCAGGATAAGCGAGTTGCAGGCTGTAGCTCTGTGCGTCTCTTAGCAGTCAGTTGCCGCCTGGGAAGTAATGTCCAGTGACGTATGTTGCAGTATAGCTTGGCCCCTCTGAAGTCTTTGGTGATTCATGTCCTGCACACATACTTCAGCACTATGTGTAAGGAAAAGGGGCTTGCCCATTGACATTCTTGGCCAAGACCCGCGATAACAGTGCAGCCTTTCAGCTGGCAGTTTTCACTGGGAGTTTTGGGGGCATAGGGAATGCAGGAGGAAATCTATAGGCTCTTTGTGGTGTTGGTCAACATGAAAATATTGATCTGTGGGGTTTTAGAATTCTCTTTCGGGTGGCTTTTTTTTTCTTTTCTGTTTATCCCAAAGATCACGGACTTCCCTGCGTCTGTGCTTCACCATCCAGGATTTGAACATATGGCTCTTATTTGATAACTCCAAACATTTCCAGCAAGGCTAGCAAGCGGAATTCTGTCCCAAGCTCCAGGAAAATAAACCATCTGAACTTCTTCACAGATTTAGCATTTGCATCTGTCTATACGGAATGCCTCTCTCTTTGTGGCATGCATATTTCAGGTGTTTGGTTTGCAAAGGCGAGTTTCACATACTGTAGTCACACAAGCCATCACTGGGAGAGCTGGCGCTCTTGGCATAGCAATCATTCGAAGCTGATTTATATCAGTGTTTACATAACTTGCTTGTGGAGAGAGAGAGAGATGAATCTTTCAGCTGAGCCTCCTTGAAATGAAAAGCACATTATAGCTTCAGTGCTCCCAATGATGGGACTCGTTTAATACAGAAAATCTACAAACCAAGACAGGCGACACACAGCCTTTAATAATATTATTTAGAGCCATCTGAACTGAAACAGTTGGGGCAGAAGACAAATTTGGCCTGATACCACATGGAAAATTACAGCCTGGGGAGTCGTACAAGAACTGTAAGGTGGATAAAAGAACTTGCTAAAGGGGAGAAGGCAAAAGGTTGTGTGTGAAAGGGAACCCTCTGGATCTCTAGTGGAATTCAAAGATCAGTCTTGGGGCCAATCTTAGTCAATGTTTTTATTAATACTCTTTTCCCCAAAAGTAGGCATTCGCTAATGAAATTTGCTGCTGATATAAAGTTGGGGAGGCATCGTCAGTACAGAGGTGGATGGAAATTATGCAGGAAGATCTGGATGATCTTAAAGACTGGAGTGTCAGAATGGCATGAAATTCAGTAGTACAAAGTGCAAGGGCCTGGCTTAGGGTGGGGTTCAATCCTAAGATGACCAGGCGCTACCAGTGTGATATGGCCTTGACAAAGGCAATGTGATTCTAAGATGTATCCAGTGAGCCATTTCCACTAGAGATAGAAAGGTATTAATGCCATTGTACCAGGCTCTGGGAAGACCTTATCTTGAATACCATGTACAGTTTTGGACAGCCATGTTCAAGAAAGATGAATTGAACCTGTAACAGTTTCAGAGAAGAGCTACTAGGATGAGCCAGTGGTAGAGGGTCTGTCTTATGAGAGGAGGCCAGAGGAGGTTGGCGTGTTTAACTTAGCAAAAAGAAGACCGAGACGGGGATTCAGTTGTGCTCTATAAACACACCAGGGAAGTGGTTCTCAAACTTTCTTTTTTTGCAGACCACTTGAAAATTGCTGAGAGTTTTGACACACCACTTAATGATCTTTCCAAATGTTGTTTGTACCATTAACTAATGATTGTAAAATGCTTTGCATAAAAGCGCTATATTAAAAAAACTTAATAATAATTAACTTTTTTGGTTCTACAAATAAAAGCACACAACTCATATTTTAATATCAGTTGTCCCACCTTTCTAATGTCATCTCTGCCCCACCAAAGCAGCCCCTGAGGTGAGGCTGGGAAGGAGCAGGGTCTCTTCCTGGCAGCCACAGCCCTGGAGCTGGGAAAAGTCGCCTCTTTCTCTGGCCACCACAGCCCCGCATGTCCCAAATTTCCCCCCACCCCCTCTTCTCACCCCCTCCCACCTACCCCCAATCCCCCCAAGGCCACCACCTCACCTTACATGTGCGTCTTCTCCAGGGTCCAGGCACCTAATTAGTGGAGCCACGGTTGGTGGCCCTTCATTCTCTCGTGTGCGGCTGCCCAGGTGTGCACCTTAGTGGGAACTACTCGTGGACCCCCTGAATGCAGCTCGCGGACCACCATTTGAGAACCTCTGCACTAGGGTGTAAACACCAGTGGGAGTGAAGACCTATTTGAGCTAAAGGACAATGCTGCACAAGAATAAATGGTATAAATGGGCCATGAACAAATTCAGGCTGGAAATTAGAAGAAGGGGGGAGATGCTAAGAACAAACAGACAACTTAATGAATTTTAAAAGAGAGGGAAAATGTATGAGTGCGATTGTATGACGTGGTTGCTTGTGGTGGTAAAGGGCAACCTGGGGCTCACTTCCAGTTTATGTCTCCTGTTCCTTAAAGCTCATGCTTCAGGGCTTCAGCTGGTTACCTGCAGGGGTCAGGAAGGAATTCCCCCAGGTCAGACTGGCAGCGACCTTGGGGGTTTTCATCTTCCTCTGCAGCATGTGGGTGCGGGTCACTTGTCAGGATTGTCTGGGTATCTATCACTTCATCATTTTCCTGCCTTGGTAGGATCCTTAAGAACTGGTGAGCTTTAGCTCCTCCTATTCTCTGCCTGTGGCACATCATAGTCAAGTCTCCTGTGAGCTGTTATGCGTTGGTCTGATTCCGGTTATGGGGTTTAGTGTGCGGGTGCTGAGTGTGAGAGACGGGAAGTCAGGACTAGATGATCTGGCGGTGCCTTCTGGCCTTCAGCTCTGACTCTAAATAAGCACTCAGCTCACCTAGCTGGTGATGTGCTCTTTAACTCCTGCCCCTTGTGCTTCCCGTGTTGCAGCACTGAGGGGATGCACTGACTGGTTTGTCCCCTCCCCGGGTCTGTGCTAGCATCCCTCGCAGAAGGGAAAAGCCAGGGTTCGTCTGCGATGAATAGAAAGCAGGCGTCTCTGCTGGGGCTCTGCAGTTCTCCTCAGGGACTGTGCTGCCTTGTGTTCCATACTTGGGGTTGGCGGGAGCCGGATTCCGAGCTGCTCTGGAACGGACAGCTGGCTCTCCCGCGCTCACAGCGAACGGGGGAAATGAAAGGGCCTCCCGTTTCCTCGCAGGCCAGCTGCAATCCACCGCCCGTGCAGATATCTGACCTGATACTCACACCGGTGGTTTGGGGGTTTTTTGTGCTTCCAGAACACGCTGGAGCAGTGCAGCGTCTGTGCCAAGCCCATCATGGAGAGGATCCTACGAGCCACGGGGAAGGCCTACCACCCCCACTGCTTCACCTGTGTGATGTGCCACCGCAGCCTGGATGGAATCCCCTTCACTGTAGATGCCGGCGGGAACATTCACTGCATCGAGGATTTCCACAAGTACGTCCTTGTTGACTTTCCCTGGCCCTGGAGGCCTTAAAATCTCTTCTCGTGTTACCTAGGCACGATCCTGACCCGCTGTCAATTCCTCCTGAGATCCCCCGGAGCCAGGGAGCCACCTTAATTGGCTGGGGGTAGTTGTGTGGATTTGTCTTACGTCCGTCTCCCTGCCTGCGAGTATTGTCTCGGTGCTCGCAGATCTTCTTTTGAGGTTCCCTACCTGCCCTTTGTGTGGACTGCATGATGAGGGCATTTCATGTTCCTACCTGCCCCGCCTTATCCCCCCACCTCTCCCCCCCCGACCCTGGCCTCTCGCTGCCACTTAGCTGTTGCCTTGCCCTGTTCATAGCACCCAGAGCACAGCAATTTTTGCTGCCTCCTCTCTTTCCATCTGCTCGTTAGCCTTTAAGGAGCTAGGAAAACATTCCTAATAATAATTTATAGTAAAATATCTATTTAAAGTGCACTGCAATCCACCACGGGAGGTAGCTTCTGTCGCTCCCTCCTCCCCTCCCCTTATCACAGCTGATCTGAGAAAGAGAGATAAGTAGATATAATCAAAGCACAAATGTTTCCTCAGCTGGGAAGAGGCTGGCACAACACACCCCTCAATTAAAAGAGGAAATCGATACTGACGAATGTGGGTTTCCATCTCAAGCACTTATCTTTTAATTTCTAAGGGGGCACAGTTAATTAGAGGCTCGTGACATCAGTGTGTGGGCCTGGAAGCTCAGAGCAGCACATGTACCTGTCAAAAGGAATCGCAGCCGCCACACGGGGGAATGTTAAACTCCGACAGGAAATGCTCCCTGAAGCTCAGGCACATCTGTGTAATCGGCAGGGGCAAAGGCCATGGGGTATTACCTCTCCCTCTGGGTGCATCTCAGCAAGTATCCAGAGACATGGCCCAGAAGGTGAAATTCACCCAGCAGAAAGCCCAGGTAGTGGCACTACATTATGCCCCACTTATGCTCTCTGTGCCACATGTTGATATGTCCGGGATGATCCTCCTCCTTGAGAGGGATTGACATCCTTTAGGAAGAGCTAAGTACCTTCCAGCTTGAAGGGTTAAATGGTGACTCAGCCTCATACTGCTCCTCAACCCACGGGTGAATTTCACTCTCCGAGACTAGACAGCATAGGGAAAGGACCTGAACTGGTTGGGTACAAGGCTGGGAGAAGATCTGGGGGATTGCAGAAGGCCTATTTGGGTCTCTGAGTCCATCTACAACCAGTGCAGAAGTCTGTATCTGAAAGTATATTCAGCAGTTCTTTCACCCAGTTTTAGTTGATGCAAGTAATGAAAAGTCCATCATTTCTCTTGGGTCACTGCTCCACGGGCTAATGTGTCTAATTATTAAGGAAACGTATTCAGTGTTCTCAGTTTCTCTTTGTTTAATTTTACCTTCCTATATCACCCTACAGGATTCCTTCCTGCAGTGTTCCCACCTTTCAGATCACCTACATGTCCTTAGGGTAGAGAGTGAGTGAGAAGAAGCATTCAGGATGTATTGACAGCTATAGAGGCATGAAGAAACAAATAGAAGGAAATTGTGGATGCAAAAAATATAGTCGATAAACCTGAACACTGGACACAAAATTGGGGAAATTCAAAAGAAATTCACAAACCTTTTAAAAAATGTCATAAACATCTTCCTTGTCAAAAATCTTTGCAAAAAATCTAGCTTTGAAAATTTCTGTAGAATGTTTTCCTGAACATTTTTCATTTGAGGAAAATTTCAAGTTTTTTTTTCCCCCTGTTTTCATGCTTTTTTCCTTTTTGCCAGTGAAAAAAAGGGGGAAAGAGGGCGGGAGGAGAGAAAAACCAAAATTGTGTTTGTTTTTCACTTTTTGTCAAAAAAAATTAGTGAAAGTTTTTTTAGGGGGAAAAATCAATTTTATTTTATTTTTATTTTTTTGGTGACAAAAGTTTTTAAAAGAATTCCAACCAGCCCTGTTGGCCGTTTGAAGCTGCTAGTGGGGTTCTTATCCTGAAAGGTGAGGAGCAAATGGAGAATGTGAAATCCACCTGCAAGCCACGATTGGCTAGATGTTGTCCTCAGAAACAGATGCAGCTCCCACTGAATTCAGTGGGAGTCATTTTTGTGTTTCTCCGGAAAAAAATGGGCCCATGCTGTTTTGCCTCTGGTGACCTAGACAGAGAAACACTCAAGAATTTTTAAGCAGCACATTTTAGCTGAATTGCACAAGAACGTGCTTGAATCCCCACAGTATTAACTGTGATTACAGCTATGGTCAAATCATGAGCCACTTAAATTCTCTTTCCGAGCAATCAGCAAAGGTGCTGTTTAATTCATGTCTGCGTAGCTGCCATCTAACAAAACGCCTTGCATCTGTTGCCAATGGAATGAATACCTTTTTTTTTTTTACAGCTAAGATGGTTTTTAACTGAGTTAATTCTAGGGTGGTTTGTATAAAAGGTTGGGTGGCAGAGTCATTGTTTCCTAGAGATTTTACAAGAGAAGAATCTTTGATCTCTTCATATTCTGGCGCCTGCCATGAGGATTACCATTGACCCTAATTCTAAGCTTCTTAGCTATTAGGCAGTGTATGTTCTGAAGGATAGGTTTCCAGAAGGGCGGCCTTCTATTTTGCAGGGAGAATTTGCATCTGCAGCGTTGGCACCTGTAGTTTTGCACCCCACACAATGAATAACTGCCGGAGCAAGGCAAAGTATTTTCACCTGTGATGGCCAGATTGTGGATGCAAATCAAGTTGTGGAGAGAGAGAACCAGTCAGACATGCTCTAGCCATTCTCTTTGCCGTGCACAGAACGAGCCTACCTAAAACTAACATCCGGTGGGTGTAGTGGGAGCCAGATGCTTGTGGATTTTAAAACAAGTCTGGATAAAACCCAAGAAAATTGTACTGCAGAAAACAATCCATCTCTACTTCCTAGTGTATTGATATTTTTCAGAAGAGACAGATGGGTCAAATCCTTGCTAACTTCATTCAGAAGAGGAATTCCACTGATTTAAATGGTGTCATATTAGGCATATTAGTTCACTCTGGGGCTTGCACTTGGAGACCACAATGAGAGCAACGTCATCGAGAGAGTGTTTAATAAGTGATTAAGATGAGCAGAATATGATTCTCAGGCCTCCGCCACCGTTCTGTAGGAACTCATAAGCATCCATTAATGTTTCCCTTTCAAGGAGGCAACTCAGCTTGCGGATACGTGTTATGCCACAGTTTACTTTAGGGTTCTTAAGTTTCTAATGTAGCATATGAAGAACGTGGCTGTGCACTTGGGTTTTGATTGGAACCATCTTTGCTTTTCAAGGAAATTTGCACCGCGCTGTTCCGTGTGTAAGGAGCCCATTATGCCTGCCCCAGGTCAAGAGGAGACCATACGCATTGTGGCATTAGATCGTGACTTCCATGTCCAGTGCTACCGGTGTGAGGTCAGTATTCTCACTGCTGGCAAGGGAAGAAAGCAAAGATTGGGTTCACTGTATTCACCCAGAAATGACCTTCTCTGACGTAATGAGCACATTCCTATTATCACAATGGTTCTACATTAAACTTTACTTCTCTGACTTCAGCAGAAGTGACTCCCAATTTACACATAGATGGTGCACTAGGAGAATCAGGCCTTCTGTTTATACTATCTTCATTGTGCTAGCAAGAGACTACTGCTCAATATTAAAGCTGAGTATCTGAGAACATGGTAATTTGTTACCTGGACACAAATGTTGCTCCTATTTGTTTTATTAAAATCAACTCTAATGCATGCTGCAATGTGAGCAAGATTATATAAGTGGGTTAAAAAAAATAAGTTAATAATCAGCTGGAAAATCAATATACAGCTTCTGGTTGAAAACATTTAATTGGCATATAAACACGATCATTCTCATTCATGTATGGCCCTAGCTGTGCTACATTTCTGGTACATATGATTTTGATAAGAATCTGAAACAGAGGAAAAATCACTTTGGAGCATGTAGCATATTGAACCTCCAAGAATTCTGCAATACAGCTGTTCCCCCTGAGATAAACTCCAGCCAGATGCTGGAACAGGAAGTGAGTCCCAATAATGGTGCTGATCACAGTCATGGACGTGGGTGCAGGACTGAGACTCGAAGTATCTGAGTTCAGTCCGTGGCTCTGCCACCACCTTCCTGCGGGAGCTCAGGACAGTCACTTAATCTCCGTGAGCCTTGGCTTTCCATTTACGAAAGACGTGTGGTTACGATGGCGTTCTGTGCTTTCTTCCACCCTTTATCTTGCGTATTTAGATTACCAGCTCCTTGGAGCCCCCCATCTCGGTTGTGGCCTTTGGGTGCTAGTGTAATAATAATTAATACCCGTTTGACATGCTCCCCAATGCTAAAGCCCTTTCCTTTCCCGGAGATGGGAAGGGAATAATCTCCTTTTATTTTAGGCCACTTGGGGGCCCATCTCTGCTGCAGTGTTGTCTCTTGTCAGGGAATGGTTCAGTCATGGAAGACAACCTAGAACTCACATGCTGACTTGGTCTGAATTCTGTTACCAGGGGATGTGAGTGTGTATTTCTCTAATAGGTTCTTCGTCTAATTTCACTCTCATCTTATTTCTTTTTTGGGTCTTTATTCTGTTTATTGTTTAGGACTGCGGTGGCCTCCTGTCTGAAGGGGACAATCAGGGCTGTTACCCTCTGGATGGACACATCCTTTGCAAGACCTGCAACTCAGCTCGGATCCAGGCACTCACCGCTAAGGCCAGCACTGACCTTTGAGCGTCTATCATCACACTCCCATATTTGCCTGTTGGGGGATTGCACAATCTTTCCATTTAGCATGACTCCTTTCCAGCCTATGGCCTTATTCTCTATTGAAAAAGTAAAGCTGGAAGGCCTTGGGGCAAGCAGGCAGTTTCTAAGTTCATCTCTATTTGATTCACATTTCCTAAGAAGCACATTAAAATTGAGATGATTGGGCTCGATTCTCTTCTTACTCTGGTGTGAGGGCCTGATCCTGCTCCCATTGATGTCAATGGGAAGCCGTATATCGGACATGATTCCATAATACTAGACTTACAGCAGTGTAAAACCAGAATGTAAGTGTAAGACCAGAATCAGAGTAATTGTTATCACAAACAAACTATGCAACACTGGCCATGAGACATTGGGCCTTTATATAGGTATTGTTTTAAATCATAGGAACACAGAGTTGTTTTAAATCATAGGGGTCATATCTTTTTCTTATGCCCTTGCTTGTCTCCATTCCCTTCCAGTTTCATAACTTTTTCTTTTCTATAATGTTATATCTCACTCTTGCATATATTTATTCTGTAAAGATGCTTCCAACTCTCAGATGCTTAGGCATTTATGTATGAGCCATCACTGAAAGTTGTGAGTTTGCACACGCGCACATGCACGTACATACATATATCCTTTTGATACACTAGAGATATAAAGTCACTGAGAAGTTATGTTAATTATTTTTGGGGCTGGAAAGGGTTAAAAAGAAATTCAAAATGGCTTCAAAGAAAATGACAAAAGCTAGCCACCACAAGCATGCTCAAAAGGATCTGAGGCTATCCGGGGCCACTGCAGTTACATAGCGACCAGTGGGCTCTGCTTGTTTCCAAACAAGTACTTTAGCAGTGGAGTCTTGATCCAGCTTAGGGTTAATGGAAAGACTCCCCTTGGATTGAATTCTACCTTGAGACAGGCTCAGGCATTCTGGGACAATGGTAACATACCAGAGCTGGAGTTACAGTACACGTTGAGAATTGTTTAATATTTCAGCATTTAGGGCTTTCCAAATACCTGACATTTCTGGATCAGGAATGATTCATTTTTCATCTCAAGTTGTAAATAGGTGTAATTTGCCCCCACACACCCCTAAAAGGGAAAAACGACAGACATCTTTTCTCCTACAGTTTCATCACAGTTTTTAATTTGTGGAGAAATGTCATTTCAAAGGAGTGACTGGGGGATGTCACAGTTCCAGGAAAAAGGGGACGTATTGATGCACTCTTCAGAGAGTTAAAAATTTGCACCAAGGTTAGTAAAAACCTATGCACAGGCAGCTCATGGGTTTGTTGGTGCGTGTTGCTTTTTTGTTAATTAAAAAATACATTATAAATCCACAACTCATTTTGTACAGCTATAATATTCTTATTCATGAAACCCATAATAACTGAGGTGCAAATTACATGGGAAAGGAGCAATTTTCATATCACTGCATTGACACTAATATCTTATTTGCAGATGTAATCAAAGAAAATACCTTTAGCTGCACTTAACAAATTAAGAGTCAGAACTGAAGCATTTCAGGGCTGATTGACCATATTAATAACAAACTTGCAGTTCTGAAGAGTAACTTTTGTGAATTTTGCTCTCTCTCACAATAATAAATAGCAAAATGTGGAGCTTTTCCCTTCAGCTTCTGTAACAAGAGCTCAATAAAATTACCTCACCCAAAACTGGAAAGAAAAATGAGTTAAATGAAATGAGATGGTTTGGATCCAAGCAAAGAATTAAAGAAGATAGAAAACTGACTCTAACTGTAACTCCTGAAAATGGTATGTCCCCTCCCCGCTAAGCATTTCGGTTGACCTTTATGGCAAAGTCCTATTGAATGTAGCAGTGAATGATAACATTTCTGTGGTGGTTTTTTAAACCATCCTATAGAGAATTTAATAGAGAATTTAGAGTCTGTCCCCTGACACTTTCACCAACTTTTTACTGGGCTAACTCCATTGACCTCAGTGAAGTTAACGTGGATTTGCACCGCATGAGAATGAGGACATTTTTCTAGAAATCTGTAGGATGATTGATCAATCCCATAGAACGCATGTTGTTCTCCATAAAGTCCTGCCAGACTTTGCTATTAGGGCAGTGATTATTTAGCAGCATCTTGCCTTCACATTGGAGTTTGACCCCAGCCTTCAATAATTTCAGCATTTTCCTGCGATATTTTGTTAGATGTTATAATTTATTTCGTGCAAAAAGTTAAATGCTGGGTAACTTTTTTTAAATAAGGACATGACTCTGAATAGGTTCTATTTGCTCTACTGGTCATTAGCCCTGGCACCTAAGGTAATTTTGAGCTTGCTAGCATTACATGCAGAAGATTGTTAAAACCTTGTCTGAACTGAATCTGCCAAAGCGTGGAAGTTCAGAGCACAGGTGACTAATTTCACTTTATCACACGTTCCATCGTGCCTTAGAACTGGGTTCCTTAGTGTCTTCTCTCCAAAGCCCACTGGGAAAGTGATGAGTCCAACAGAACATGGCATTGATGTAGCAACTCTAGCTCTGAACGTGTGTGTCCTTGTAGATTTGTCAGTCTGTCTGTCACACTGAGTGGCATATTAGAAAGCAATGAGAATTAGCTACTGTAATTAGGACAGGAGAATGTGGTCTAGTGATAAAGGGGGGTGACTGGAAGTCTGGATTCCTGCGTTCTTTCAGTGCCCCGGCCACAGACTCACTGTGAATTTTGAGCAAGTCACTTAACCTCTGTCTGTCTACCCCGCTTCACAACAGAGTTTGCTAATCCTTACTAACTTCCCAAGGAAGTGAAGTTTCTCAGTACAGTAATTTTAGTTTGGCCTATGCTGCATAAGCTCAAATCCAGATCCTCCCTTTCTGAAAAGTTTGGTTGGGTTTGTGGTTTTGGAGAAGTCCACTCCAGAACCAAAAGCTAGCCAAGCGGTCTGGATCTAAACTTTTCCATGGTTAGAGTGTTCTATGGATTTTGTTGCGGGGAGGGGATCTTAGATCAATGTTTTTCAAGCATCTTGAACTCCTTGGATGGAAGGAAAAGAGGGCGTGTTGTTATCATTGTACTGACAGTAGCTAATTTTCAGGCTTGAAATAGTGGAATAAAACTATTAATGTTTTTATTTTGTTCCCCCCCGTCCTAAAATAACCAAGGCCAGTTGCCTACTTGAGTGTGTGAATAAGTGCCTGGAGTGTATTTTTTAAATGCATTTGTATGTGGTGTCTAAACCGATATAAATATATTTTGAAAGATACACACACACACACTCACTCACTCACTCTCTGTCATGACCCGTCTGCCTGTCAGATTTTCAGCCCTGATGCTCGTGGGTTTAAAGTGGAAGTGCTGATGGATCTTTAATCGTGACATTGCCCTAAACCACCAACAAAATATTGCTTAGCCACAATCTTTACCATATATTTATTACATATCCTCATTTATCTATTCCAAAGAAGCAGCTTTTTTTTTTTTTACCAAAGAGACCTTGTTCTTTTAAGGTACACTTCTAAAGTCATGATAAAGACGCACGTTTTTGTTTGCTGACGTATTAACATTCAGCAATTTTCCTTTGACAAGGAATGTGAAGATCACCTAGATCTTTCTATTTCAATCTGCCAATTTTTTGCTGGTGGTTCTTTGTCTTTTCTAGCATTTGTGTGAAATTAGGGCTTGATCTTGTGTTTCAGGTCACCCCATTGGGAGTTTGGGGTGCAGGAACTCACCCTTGTTTAAGCCTCGGTTCAGGAAAGTATTTAAGCATGTACTTAATATTCAGCACATGCTTAAATCCATTCCTCAATGGGACATAAACAGATGTTTGAATTTACTACATCAGATTTGGTTGTCTTGGTTGCAGCCAAATCCCTAGTGACATCATCAAAGTGAATGATCGTATTTTGTTAATGTAATTGCTTTATTGTTATGTATTGTTTTATTTTAATTGTTGCCTGAATGTTGCCTTTTAAAGCAGGGGACAGCATCACAACTTTAGGTAATGCACCTTTCAATATGATTTTTTTAAAAAAATAATTGGTAGATTTTTATCACAGCTGTAAAACACTTGGGAAGTGACTTGGTCCTAGAGACACGGGGGAAACGAAACAGGTGCCATGGTGAGCTCTACACACATACATCAGATCCTTTGGGTGGAAGCAGGAATTAAGTGTGACGTAGGCCTTGGATTAGCTCATTATCCGGGGGTGAATTATACACCCTACAAGCATAAAAGAATTCTCGGTAGAGATATTGTGTGTGAGGACTGGTGCCCACAATCACCGATTAAATCCAGTCTAGTAACACATATTTTAGGCCCCAAACCTCCAACGTAGAAAAACCCATCATCAATATCCATTGTGGGATTTCACCACCCAAATCCACAGCACACAGATTTGGGTGGTGAAATCCCGCAATGGATCATGGAGCGGGGGGAAGAAGAGGGGGAAATCTTGTCACTTTGCTTTACTCCAGTTTAAAACATAAAATTCTGTGATTCCCCCTTTTTTTGCCTGGAAACTGAATAACTCAAAGGGGTTTTTCTACTTGCCTTTTGTTAATGTTTAGTTCTCATGGTTGATTCCGTGGGCTGATTTGCTATTAGTTCATCAAGTAGTGCTGATCACGCTTTAGATAGATATGAACACTATAAAGCAGGGTGGACACATAAGGACGTGTGCTGTGGATTTGGGTGGTGAAATTCTATATGGGAAACACTAGTCACGTGTTGATATTTGTATGAGGGTCTACTGAAAAGGATGGAGAGGGCTACCTAAGGCCACATAGAAGTTAGTGACGTGTGAATTGATATAGGGACTCTGAGAGCAATACTTCTGTTAAAGCTGGTCAAAATGTTTTACACTAAACTTCTATTTTGTTGAAAAATTGACCTTTTTTCTTCAATACTTTTGGGGGGAAATTGTCTATTTTCTGTTCTCGCAATATCTTTCATAACATTTGTTATTAATAGTATAATCAACACGCTGTTGACATTTTTATTCTAATAGTTTTTGAAATGGTTCTCTGTTTTTAATTTACCAAAATTAAGTTTTCTTACTCAAAACTATTTTTAATAAACAAAAGTTTTCGGTAACGATTTCAAAAACTGTATGGTAAAAAAATCCTGTAAAAATGTCACAGAAATGTTCATGGTAAATGGATCCATTCTGGGTGTTATGAAACAAGCACATTTTGAAATTTGTCACAAAATCTTTCTTGTTTTCTGATTCACTCTACTTCCTGTGCAGACACCATTTTCATAGTTACTGAAAATCCGAATAATGTGACTTTTCTGGGAATAACAGTGTTTCTTCTGTTAGAGACAGTTTTTGTCTTCTCCCTCCAAACCATGCTCAGGCTGGGTAGGAAGATGATGACAGTATCAGTTGTCCTTTGTTTCAAGTACTGAAGGGTGTGAGTAGATTATGCTCACCAAGATCAGGAAACTCTGGTTGAACCTCACACCAGCCTTTGGCTAGTGAAGGGCTGTTTTCCATATACATTTCCGGAAAGATTGCTGTTCCTCCTCGGCATTTCAGGTTTGCAGTTGAAACGGTTGATTGGCTGTCTGGACACTAGAGCCCTTGTGAAATGTGACCTTTCCTTAAGCTACCTGTGAATCCATCCAATTCCATTGGCAGAGTCCATAGAAATAAACATCTGGGGTTCGTGGTGAACACAGAAGTTCTCAGCTTTGTTTTTATAGACACTAACTATTGAAAACTCAGTAGAACAGTTTGGAACTACATGTATAAAAATAATAGACACATTTTAGATTGTCCTGAGACTGACTGACGAAAGGTACAGGCAATAGTAGGTAACCCGTGTGGTTTTTTTTATACTTGTCCTGTCTTCATTTCTGTGCTGCTGCATTCTCAATCTTTTTAGCATTAACCCATGTATATCCGACTGCCCCACTGATTTTTGCCACTATGCTAAGAGGGTTAATCTGAAATGTTCTTTTTGTTGTTTGTGTGTCTTCCTGATTATTCCTAAATCTTAAAAAAGAAAAAAAAACAAACCTCATACCCAAAATGGTGATATCCTTTTTACATTTTCCAGTCCTTTGAGTCCAGTCCCAGGAATCAGAACTCCCGAGTTCTGTTTGCAGCCCTACCGCTTTCTCCCTTTGTCACCTTAGACAAGTCACTTAGCCTGTTTACCTCTCTGCTCCAGTTTAACCATCTCTGTAATGGGGATGATATATTACCTACCTCACAAGAGTGTTGTGAGAGTTAGTTAAAAAATGGAAAACTTTTTGAACTCTTTAATCAAAGTAGCTATTTGAATCCATAGCATCAGTGGCAGGAGTACCGTGCATAGGCCTGCCACATGAGAATAAAAGAAATTATTATAATTATTGCTTTTTAAATGATTGTCAAATTGTGCCTTAAATTTTCAGTCAAATCTAACCATGTAATTTAGAGCAACAATTCCAGGCCTTACGATGGAGAATCCACTCAGCGATTGTTTGAAAGGCTAGATTTTTTAATACTTTTTCCAAAAAATGAGGTTATTGAGGGGTTCTCTTTTATTTTTTTTCCTCCAATTTTATTTTGGCATTAAAGGGGGCAGCCAAAAGGCACATTTGTCTTGTATGTGGCATTTTCATCTGTTTTGTATTCTTTTAGGGTGATGCCACGCTGTCATTTTATGCGTAGTGACATCTCTTTAAATACATGCTAACCAATGAGATTGTTTGCTAAAGTTAGCAGGCCCTTTTTTTTTTAATCAACCAAATTTTGGGTTGTGGGGAGAGTGTTGCCGTTCTTTGCTACACATTCATTCTTACTTTCACTGCAAAGACGAAATTAAAGTCTTACCATATCTTTGCTTAGTTGTAGGTTGACGCGACCGTTAAGCCAGCTCATAAAGGGAAATCCTCAGTGTAACCTAGTTCCATTTAGCAGCAAGAATCTTTTGTCAGCTCAGGTCCTGTTGGTTTGGGTTTTTAAATGTCAGATTACAGACGTAGGGTTTCCTAAAGATGAACAAAAATGGCACTTCATGTGCAGTAATTTGGTGGTTCCCGGCTGCAGTATTTTCCCAGCGAATCTGTGTGTCGTCGTATGTTGGGCTCCTGCCTGCAGCCAACAATATATTTGACCTATTATCCAGGCTATCTCATTGCTCCTAAAAGGCTGCAGCACTGCAAAGCTTGTGCAGCAGTTTTGGCTGCCTTCCCCTGCTCCCACTTGGCCCGTATTTACACAGTTCTGAGCTCTTCTTTCTGCTGAAGGTCAGATGCAAGCGATAGGAAACACTAAACTTTATAAACAAGCAGAGCTATTTGAACTACCATGCTCTGGACACAAACGCATCTTTAGGTGGTGCACTGTCTGCTTTGCAGTGACAGGGCACCCTGAGTGTGCATTTGACTGGTATAGTAATCAAAGCCACAAGCTATGCTTTTTAATGAGCTACTCGCTGTCATCCAGCGACACCGCTTCAGCCTTGCACCATTGAAAAACCTTCCCACAGCAATGCACTTACAGTAGCTTTCCTCTCCCTTGCAAAAAGTGAAACTTTCCCAACTAAGATGTATATTTAGCCTGTACATTGCACAAAAGGGCGGCAGTTATTTTTCCGGAGGATTCTTTCTGTAACCTCTGTGTGGCAATGTTGAAGTGCTTGCTTTTTTTTTTTTTTTTGACGAGATTAGATGTTGCATATTGATGTGAGTATTTCAAAGGCCCGTGGGGCTTTGGAACGTATTAAGAGCCTCTGAAGTTAATATTCACCATATTTTAAATATTCAAAAGTAAAAAATCTGCATAAAATGACTCTCGGTACACATGGACTATGTTGTTTCTTTTTTAAGCAAGCACTGAGGGGGCTCGTGGCTCTGCTGAGCTTGTTCTAAAGCTTCTTTCATTCCAGTTGATCAGAACCATTTGGAAATAAAGGGCCCTGTCTCTTACCCCACTTCTATTCTAACAGTGGTGCCTGTGATGGAGAGGCTCCTGATTGCCTCTGGGATTTGAGTCCAGCGAGTGGGATTTTCACAAGATCCTAGGGGAGTTAGGTGCACCCAATTCCCACTGAATTCCAACCCCTTTATTATCCCCATCATGACAATGTGGCATGTAGGGCCTGAACGGGACTTCGCTTGCGTCATAGTCTGTGTCCAAAGAGCCTGCCCTGCTCATCAGGGTGTGCAGTGAATCAGGAGTCACTCCAGTGTGGAGGCACTGCTGTGAAACTGGCATGAGAGGAAACGTAAGCCTGTGTCTTTTATGCGTCAGTGCTGCAGTCAGTAGGACAGGGCAAGCACATTCTGTTCCAGGATGTTGGGACAAAGCTCCCTTCAGTTCACCCTTAAATACGCCAGAGGAGATTTTGCTTCCACCGAACATCCCTCCTCTGCTGGATTGCAAGGGGCAGGATGAAAGCTGTCAGCAGAAATGCTTCCAGGGAAGCCCTGGTTCCTGTCTCTATAGGAAAACGGCTGGCTGCTTTAGGTAAGGGTCAGGTAGACCCTGCAAACACTCAGCCAATCCACTGTGCTGTATGTTATTCCGGTCCACCTTCCCCTTGAGTGCACCCCTCTAGGGGAGCACAGCAGGTCTTTGGACAGATGCTACATGCAGCATCAGGGTTATCATGTTGGCCCTTGTTTCAGTGAGCCCGCGGTGCTCCTTCTCAGTCTGCTCTTGCAAGGTCCTGTGCAAGCTGTTAGTCCCGACCCCTGGAGGCTTACAAATAACACAGCCCTTTTGAACTCTCCTTTCCTGCCTCTCACATTCCTGATGGCGGCGAGGCTTTCAATGTGGAATAGCCTGGGTGTGTGTTCGGCACATGCCTTGAATATGTTGTCAGATTGAGGGCAGAATGCGGGATTTCAAGATGGAGTCCTCTTCAGCCCTGATTGTGGGGTTTTTGTTTGAAGCTAGACTTCCCCTTTTAGAAAAGCCCTATAGAACTTACACTTTAGTGAATGGAACGAAAATTCAACTCCAATTGAGACCAACAGGGTTCTGTATAAATTTGCTATAGTTCTGAAGGAATGACTCTAAAAGCTTATGGGTTGGGTTCCCTCATTGGTATAAACATGGTAGTTTACACAAATGGGAGAATGCCCCGGCAGACTTATTCTCTATGAAACTCTATCAACTGATTTATTTGAACCATTCAATAGAAATTGATAGCAGGGATAGAATTCTTTAATCACTTCCAGAGGTGGCTTCCAAAAAAAGCTATAGAAACATGGTAATTTTTTTAAATTAAATTCTTCAGGATTTCTCCATAAGGGCTGTGGCTTAGGAAAACAAGAAACTTCACCCAGATTAAGCTTTACTGATACCCAACCTTGTGTTAGATGAAGTTGATAATTAATCGAGTAGTTGCAATAGAATCATCGAAATCAGAACAGGGTTTGATGCTTTGCCCATACCTAGTGCTGATGCAGATTTTTCTAACATTGTGTGTAACTGAGATGAGAATCTGACCCAGAGCATAATGGTTCAAAAATGTCATTCTCTTTGTTTTTATTCTTTTGAAATATTTTTTCTTTATCAGCCATTTAATCTTCCAGGACCTGCAGCCTTTACTCACATGAGCAGTTCCACTGACTCTGGCAGTGTTATTTGTGTAAGAGTGTCAGGATCGGGCCCCACTACAGAATCTAGGAAAGTGGTTGCAGAAATATTCTGTTTCACTTGCATTTATTACTCGAGGATGTTTCCACCAAGCGCTCTCTATTTAATAAGTAGCAGGGCCTGTAATTGCAGTCTGAGTTCTCATCTTATCCACAGATGTTTTGACTTTCTAGGCATTGCAACTCCATACAGATTCATACGTTTGCCTCTGTTTAAACTTGGACTGATCATTAAGAGGGAGCAGCGAAAGATGTGACCTCCATGGAGATGCAGTGACTATAGATAAAAGAGTTTCTTCCTTCTATGTTTGCAGGTTTTGAAGCTTGGAATGGAGCACACGTGTAACAGAGGAAAAGTTTACCAACATGCATAGGGGCTGTGGACAGTATGCCCATTATATATCTTTCAAACTCTTAGTATGTTTGTAGGAATGGAAATTTGACTCTTTTTTCAGGTCTTAGCTAGTGTACTTTCCAGTGAAGGAATTTACATAGCATCATTTTTCTGATGGCAACAGCATCTGTCAGATCTCTTTCATTTTGTTTTAAAATTAAATGTCTATCCCATGTGGTTGCAAAAAGATCTTTCTAGATATGGCCTTGATAGGAGGCTGCTTTTCTGAGTCATATGGGCAAGTTGAAGTAGAAGTCCTGATTCCGTTCTCACTTATGCCAGGGAAAATCAGGAGTAACTTTGGAGGAGTTATAGCACTGAAAAAGTGATGTGAGATCAGGATCAGTATCTTCGAGAATTTTGAACTCTCACACCCCAATTTATCTCAGTGTGTTAACCCAGAAGCCTAATGATGACCAAGTGGACACTAACATAGTTGCAAAATCTGCTGCTGATCATTTTGGCAAAAAACACCCAGCTCTTCAGGAACTGGACTCAAGTTTGGAAATGGGGATGGAACTAAAAAAGAATGAACCCTGTTTTTTCTGTTGTGTCACAGCCTAGCTGTATTTGCTCAGCAGGGATAAAAAGTACTGTACAAATATAAGAATCTATGCAAAAAAAAAAGCAACCAAACCAGGTTATTTTAATGCACACAGAACTAACTATATGTAAACCCTCCCTTTTCTCCAGCAAGCACTTTTCTTTCTTTAATTTTTTTGTCTGACCTTGCACAAAGCACAAAGAATTTTTTAACACTACTTCTAAGAAAGTCGATACCTAAAAGGAGGAGGGGTCTTGCTTTCAAACACTTGGGTTTTTCTGGCTTGAAAATTAATAATTTCTACACCTGACCCAATTTCTGCAGCTGCCAAAAAAGAAAAGAGAAAGCTATTTAAATTTCTCATAGAGCCATTTATCTCTTAAAATATGCCAAAGCAATTTGAGATGGGGGTGGAGACTTAACTGTTTATCTCTGCAGCCTAAATTTTTTTTCTCTTTGTGATACTAACTGTCAAGTAAAAAGGATAGGAAGCTGTTCTTGGGCTTTATTATTGACGCATTGTGTTGCAGTTGTGCACAATTCTTGCATTGCTTCACCCAGTGGGATGTGGCCATCTTCCCCACACTCCCTCTTTGGGAAGATACGGATTCAATCGGACCAGCTACTATTTGAGAACAGGGTGTAGCGAGGTTTGAGTTCAGACTTGCCAGGTTGTTTGGACCAGTTTGCAGATGTCAGAGATAATTCAAGAAGTGTTGTGGGCTAGACTCCAGTGCAGTGGCTTTCAATCTTTTGTCATCTGTGGACCACCACCCCCAAGAAATTTCGACTGGAAGTGCAGACCTCTTTGGAAATCTTAGACAAAGTCTGCAGAACTCCAAGGGTCCATGGATCACAGGTTGAAAACCGCTGCTCTACTTGATGGGGCAACATATGTTGCGTGACTGCAGGCAGATCACTTCAGCTGTGTGTGTCTGGGTTCATGTCCCCGTATCTTCTCTGTTTAGATTGTCAGTTCTTCAGTGCAGACTGCTGTTCACTATGTCTGTACAGCACCTAGCAGTGTGCAGGTTACTGTACTCCAAAGAACATCATCATCCGTTTTGTATTATCTAGCGACTTACATTGAGCAATGCCCATTTCCTGGTCATTTCCCAGAAGTAAGGGTCAGCTTGTTCTAGGACCCTCCAAATTTGATTCTATGTTTTAAAAGGTCAGAGGGGTAAACCAAGTCCATAGGCACGGTTTCATGATTAAAAAATGCCAAGACTTAAACTTTCTCCTGAAGTGTTGGAAGACCCAACTCAGTGATGTGCTGTCCACATGTGAAACTGACCAGCCGACTTCCCTGGTCCAAAAACAGTGACATGCAAAACAAAACAAAGGAATACATGTGACAGAAACTATGGGAGATAATTGGCCTGATTTTCACAGGGCTGCAGCGCCCTCTAATTTCAACCCAAAGGAGCTTCCCGTGTTAAGTACTTCTGAAAATCAGGCCCTCAGATACTTTTAAATTACAATTATAGAATCATAGAATATCAGGGTTTGAAGGGACCTTGCTCAGGCAGGACCAACCCCAACTAAATCATCCCAGCCAGGTCTTTGTCAAGCCAGCCTTAAAAACCTCTAAAGATGGAGATTCCACCACCTCCGTAGGTAACCCATTCCAGTGCTTTACCACTCTCCTTGTGAAATTCCTTCATTATTGTGAATTGTATTTAGGTCACGCATAGGGGCCAGCTGAGAACGGGGGGCCCCAGTGTGTTGGGCATCATATAAACACAGAGTAACAGACCGTCCCTGCCATGAGAGTTATAGTTTCATAGATTTCAAAGTACAGAAGGTAGCATCAGATCAGTCTAGTTTCCTAGTCACACATAGGGAATTTTCCAACTATGAATTGTAGGGAGGTGGTGCATTTTCGTTTGGGAAATAGGTCACATTGCAAAGAGAAAGAAAGAAGGATGTTGTCTGTAGCTTTTTAATTTTTTTTCATTAATATTATTATTATTTTAGTAGTGGTTGTTGATAAAACCAAGAATGAGAAAAAATATCCTAATCTGAACATTCCATAAACTAGAGACAAAGTCAAATAACTCATATTCAAATATTGTTTCACTTCACCAGAGTTTGCCTTGTTCTTTTTACATATGTGCAGCATAGAAGTAGAAGACAGAGATGACAATTAGCTAAATTAGTGCATCTCACACTCAGTGCACAATCCATTCCCGATCGTATATTTCTTAGCGCTTCGTCTGGTCAATTTTTTAAATTTTATTTCTATTTTTATGTCAGATCTTAATAGGTCAATGATTTTCGCTAGAAACAGGGTTTTCTCCCTACTGCTAACTATGGGAATATGTGCAATGATTAGGATTCGAGAGCAGACCTCCTTGCATGGTGCTAATATTCCTGAGGATGGCAAGATGGTATAAACTGAGATCTGTTTACTCTGAAACGCGCAGTTGGAGGGTTTGGTTCATTGTTTAATATGCTGAGTTTGTCCCCATGTAAAACAGTGGCACTGTGGGTTCTTTTGCGTCCAGGGCCTTCTCGACTGATCTGGATTGGCAGGAAACCCCTTCCAGTTTGGCAGAGAGAGACACGTTGGCTGTCCTGTGAGAGAGACAGATCACAGAACTATGTCTGTCCAATCAATGATATTTCTAATAGTAGCTAAGCAGCTAAAGAGCACCAGCGACATGTTGCTTACTACTACGTATGGTGGGTTTTAGGAACATTCCCCATATATTTTACTCTCTGTACTTAGTGCCTATTCTAAGAGCCATAACTCGTTAGAATTTATCTACGGGCAGAACAGGGAACTAATCAAAGTGCAGAGCAAGGATATGAACGGTCAAATTGATACCAAATGGAAGCAAGACGGGAATGTCAAAGATCAGCTCTTCATTAAAGCGTGCTAAAGCAGCAGCTCGTACCTTGTATGTCACCCAACATACACGGTCACCTTGTAGATTTCCCTTCTGGATAGTAATACGTTTCAAAGCCCCAGTGTTGTTGACTCCCTGGTAGTGGCTAATTTAAGGGAGTCTACTTTGCATACACACCAAAGTTATGGAGGTTATAGAGCCAGCGATGTGTAGGGAAACATGCTTGAAAGTTTGTCTGGTCAGTAAGATCTAAGAATATTAAGCACTTTGGGGGGATATGTTTGGGGATGTTATTTATTGGATTGTAAACTGCGTATGTTTCATGTGTTCTTATTCCTTGCATAACACTGGAGGGTGAAATCCGTAGATGCCAGAGAAGGCTAGGTGCTGTGGTGGGAGAATTCAGGATGTCCAGTGCCAGCTAAGCCATACCAAGTGCTCAGTGTGCTCTCAGACTCATTTCTGAAAACATCGCAGAGTGCCGTTTGATGGAGTGGTTCCCCCTGCTGTGTACTGGGGAAGGAGTGCAGGCCAAGACTATAAAAAAAGAACTAGACCAGTTCATGGAGGATAGATCCATCAATGGTGATTAGCCAGGATGAGCAGGGATGGTGTCCCTAGCCTGTGTTTGCCAGAAGCTGGGAATGGGCGACAGGGGATGGACCACTGGATGATTCCTGTTCTGTTCATTCCCTCTGGGGCACCTGGCATTGGCCACTGTCAGTAGACAGGATACCGGGCTAGATGGACCTTTGGTCTGACCTGGGAGGGCCGTTCTTATGAATAATGTTTGTCCAGAAAATCAGCAAAATGGAGGTTTGATGTGTTCTACCACCTAATGCTCTAAGACCCCCACCTTTGATGACCCTCTGGAAGTCAGTGTGTGAAGGTAAAGGCATGTATGGAACTGAGGCCTCATTGTGACCTCACCTGACCTGGTCCTACCCTGGTGTAACCCTCCAGACTTACTGGTGTCAGTGAGATCAGAATCAGTCCTGCTGTGTTTAGATGGGCAGGGTGTGTAAGTCAGGACACAGCTCTGTAGGTAACATTGCTGAACTCTTCGGTGCCTCACAGCTCCCCAAACTGCCCTCGCCCTTGAATTGTGGGTAATCCCACTGACTTCAATGGGGCGACTTGCCAGAGTAGGAATTTCAGAAGCAGGCCACTTGTTTATCCAAACAAGTCTGGGTCAGAGGTAGACTTGAATCCTCTCTGCATGAGTTTATCCCTCTCCAAAGCACTTTTCCTACATCCTAACAATAAACACCCCTCTGCTCCACATCGAGAGACAGCCGGTAGCTCAGCTGCCAATGGGACACATGGTGTACTGGTTACCCAGACATACCGTGCCTACAGTTCCAATGTTGCCAGCTCCCTGCACACAGGCACAGTGCCTGGAGGTGCCCTCCTCTCTGTGCTTCTAGCCACTCAGACCGGAGAGAAGCCCAGGAGAGACATTTTGGATCTAAATCCAACTTTCCCCAGACCCAGGATGTTCGTAGCTGGGGTTCTGTTTCAGCCCATCGTAGCAGATAGGAACAGCTTCACATGTTGGGTCTAGTTCCAAATTTTCCAAGGATTCTGGGGAGGGGCAGAGGCTGTAGCTGGAATATTGGTTCAGGTCCATCTCCGCTCAAAACAAACAGCAGCGACTGGCTGGCTTTAATCATAGGCAGATCCCACAGGGGATCCCAATCACAGTGGGTGCCATTCCAAAGAAAGGTCTCTTCTTGGCCAAATGCCATTTCTTAAGTCCCAGGGCATGTTCCCAGAGCTTGGAGACCGGAATGGCTGTTGCACCTTGCAAGGAGGAGGGTGCATCCAAGAATGTATTCACCCTACAGACCTGCCGTGCCTTGACCCAGACCTGCTAATGGCAGCATTTTGCATCTGGGCCCTTTGGAGAAGTTAGCCCTTTCGCGTGAGGTAGTGTATAGTGAATTTCTATGCAAGGCGTGGGGTCTGTTACCGTTGAGAGAAGAGCTTGACTTGTGGCGGTCAGTTTTACATCCTCTGGAGGTTCTGTGCTGGGCAGCTGGAGGTTGTTAGCAGTGAGGACAGCTCCTTGGCTTTAAATGTGGATTGTTCGCTTACTAATACCAGGCAACAGAGAGGTGGGAGAGGAGATCGTGCCTGATCCAAAGAAGCGCTTCCTTGCTATAAATGCCGTGCCTTCAAATCCTAATGAAGTAACGCAAGTCGAGCTTTCAGGATTGGTGCCTTATTCCTCAGTACCACTGGGTACCAGTGGTTTACCATTCGCTGAGCACAGCCACTACTTAGCACCTAATCAACGAGGGGCCTAATCTTGGTGCCATTGAGACCAGTGGGAGTTTTGCCATTGACTTCAGTGGAATCAGGATTGGAACTCTTCAGATCTGTAAAGCCCCAATCCTACAGGTGGCTAAGAGCCCCTCCTGTGAGGTATCAGGTGCCCTCAACTTCTCTTGAACCGTGTATGTTTCACTGGCTATTTTCACAGGAATTTGAGAACGCTCAGGACAGGCACCCAGCAAGTAGCAAGATTGGCCTGTAAGGTGATATATGAAGTTTACTATCTGGTAATGTGTTTGCATGGTTTAAAAGTCATTTTATTCAAATGTATTCTGAGACCAGATCCAGCATATACACAGTTTCTATATTTATAAATATGCAGAGAGATTTTTTTTTCTTTGTTCTCAGCTAGTTACCTCTTCTGAACCGCAATATTCAGAGCAACCGGCATATATTTTTCATTCAACACGTAAAATGACTTTTTACAGTAAGAAAATGAAAGCTGTTGTAAGCATGTGTTTTCTATATTTGTATTATGCATTATCCAGTTATATTGAGATTTATTTTCCTCTTTGCTCTGCTCTTTCGGTTGTTATCCTTATTTTATCAGTTATGCTTTTCTAATGTTTTGTAAGGAGGAAAAAATATGCAAAATTGCCAGATGCCTTTTTTCTTTTCAGAAGAAGAATCACAAATGCTTTTTATTACATTTTACCAATCCAATAAACTCCTTATACATTTCATTTTTGTTTGCTCGCATGTGAAATTTTTTCCCTGAGTTGAATGGTATTTGCTTTCTCTGCAGCTTCCCCCTGCAATTGTCTTGTTTCTCTTTCTCTCTGAGCCAGATCCTTTCACCATTAGCCTTCCCAAGCGGTATGAAGAAGGTGCTCAAAACCAATGTCTGCTGGGCAAGGATGCTTGCAGAATGTCGGGAGAGAGACCACTCAATGCTTGTGTAGGCCATTACATGAACGTTGTAAACCTGAGAGCACTCTGTTTCTGAGCCCTCAAGTAATTGGCAGGTACAGGCAGTGTGCGGTTTATAGAGAAGTGAGGCTAAGAACATAATGCCTCCAAGTACTTTCCAGACGGAACTGTGATCTGATGATGCACTGGAGCCGGGCAGCCCGCTGTGTAGGTGAACACGAGAGCAGGGCTCATCCCACTGTGTGGAGGGAAAACTCAAGTGTGGAAGGTAAACCTGCTTGTGGGCTGCCTTCAAGATTGTCACTGAAGTATGTCACTTGGACTCGTCCCTGCTCAGTACTGCCAAGTCCAGCTGCTCCAAAATCAGGAGGCAGGCCCCAAAAACTCATGAGAACTCGGCTTTCAAAATCCCGAGATTTAAAAAACCAAACCACTTTTGTTTTCTTAACTGACATCCAGGGTTTTCTCTGTCACCATGAGAGCTACTGTAAAAAAAAAATTAAAAAACTAAAATTCTCCTATAATCACATGAATCCAAGAGGTGGAGCTTAAAATCAAACACCAACTATTGCATGTTAGCAACACTGTCTGCTGGATCCACCACAAAGGGACATCCCACTCTGCACAAGAGCTGAGTGTAGGAAAAGTGGAGGAGGACGTATCAGTCTGCCTGCCCCCCAAATTAATGATCCCCTCTTTTCCTGTTAAAGAGGGAGCTCTGAGAGCCGCGTGTGCTCATACCAATAGCATGGGAGGTGGGTCGAGAATCTGGGTGGGTTAGACATCACCTATGCAGAAATTGTCGTGCTCCGCTACAGCACCCGCAGCCACCAGAGGGCTCTCCTGTTGGCAGAGGAGTGGATGGTGGCAGTGAGCATGCCGAGGGGAAGCAGTAGGGGCTGCAGGGTGAAAGTTGGGGCTGCTCAGCGTGGGAAGGAGGATAGCACAGCTGTGAGAGAGGGACTGGGGGTGAGGTTGGGATTTCCAGAGGAACCCAGGGGAATGAGTCACGCAACTCGAGTTAAAATCCCAGCCCCCCTGGAAATCCCAGCCAAGGTTAAGAGCGGCTCAGATGTGACCGTCGAGCAGGCGGGGCGTGGTGAGAGAGGCAGGAACGGAGGGCTCTATGAAGATAAGCCAAGCGCAGGGCAGGAGGCAGGTCTTGCCCTGCCTCTGAAGCAACCTGTCAATATTTTATAAACACATTTAAGGCCAGAATGGCCCATGCTGGTCCCCTAGTCTGACGACCTGGGTAGCACAGCCCAGAACCTCACCCAGTGATTCCTGCCTCAAGGCCAGACCTTCTGGTTGAGCTAAGCTTGTTTTTCAGAACCAGACACCTTGTCTTGATTTCAAGGGATGGAGAATCTACCATGTACGTTCCAGTGGTGTATAACTTGTGCATCCCACTTCTGGCATAAGTTCGGCTAGCTTCCAGGCAACTGATCTCTTGATATCTTTTCCTGCTAGGCTGAGAGTCGAGGCGAGCGCTTGGGGATCGATTTATCTTGTCTACATGCCTCCAGCACTCTTTAGAAGGGAGGGAAATGATTAGTGCAGTAGGTTGGGCCGCAGCTTGTCTTGCTGTAGTTCCCAGGCTGCAGTCTGTAGGCAACGGCAGCACCCTTGGCAGGGTGAAAAGCAAGTGCTGCAGGCTGGCTTTCATTGATTCGCGCAAAGCCCCTGAAGTTTGGAAAACTTCGAACTTCTTTGCCACCTCCCAGCCGTTATTTGCCGTGTGCTTTCTCTGCGTGGCGAAAGGATGTGCATCTTTGAGCATGCTGGAGTGTGCTGTTTCAGGGCGCTTCTCTTGGCATGACAAGCACCACAATTGTCGCAGGCCATCTAAACGTATCCTCAGTGTTTGCCAGTGCCAGGTACGGCCTGCCTAGAAAATGCCTTTACGGTGTGGTTGGGGATTTTAGCCTCTCTGTCCCTTTCTCATCACTCTCCATTCCTGGCAGGTTGCGCCCCAGGGTAATGCCATCTCTGCTCTCTCGCCTGCCTCCCAAAGTTTCACAGAGGGGGAAAAACAGATATCACGGAAGTTGGATAATGGATTGACAGTGGAATTAGTAGTAGTACTAGGGCGGTAGCATCTAGAGGCCCCCGAAAGAGGATCCATACCCCAATGAGTTGATCGCCTAGATTTGGAGCATCTCCCCACGCTGGGGCTGGGTTTGGATTCGGCCTGGGGTGGTAGCAGACAGATCAGTCTAGGGGAAGCTTAGATTGCTGCTGCCATTGCTTGCATCTGTACAGCACCGAGCGCGATGAGGGCTTGGTCTCTGGTTAGGGCTTCCAGATGCACTGGGAAAGTCATAAAGTGTTGTAGGGATAATGATAGGGCTTCACTGACAATGAATTCAGGTAAGTTCTGGAGGCGTACAGAGTTTTTGCTAAGGCTTCCAAGGCAGTGACTGCATCTCCAGGGCAGCGTCACCCCCGTCACCCGCCCCCGCGAGGAGCTGATCGCAGCAGCTGCAAGGTAAGTCAGTGTAAACCCCAGGGCAGATCAGACTGCACTTGTATCTCAGAATCCTGTCGATGGCAGACTGAAACTGCTGCCTTTAAATATATATATAAATATGCTGCAAAATCATCACTATTTCAGCAAGTTAATTAGGCGAGGAATGCTCACGGCAAAGGAGTATATGAGGCAATAAATGGATCTGGCAGCCGATTAAAGGCCGAGGCTGAGGCATTTAATTACTGCGAAAGCCAATTATCTCCCGTGTGTCCTCTGCCAACCTGGACATTGTTGCTGCTGCAGGACCTGGCAAAGGAACGGCAGGAAAGCCGGAGAAGAATGGATAGGTGACCTAGGTCAAAAGTCTGCCATGCCCCATTCTCCAACTTCCCATTTGTGCCACTTGCAGATGGACGCTGGTAGGTCCCAGGAAGGGTCGTGTAGGTAAAAGTCCCACTGAAGTTTGGTTTGCTGGTCCCAAGTGGTGCATAGACCTAGTGCTGGCCCTCGGTACATTCCTAGCCTGGGCACAACGTGGTGAGCTCGGACCCCGGTGATAGGAGCTAGAGAAAACCCAGTCGGGATTTCGGAGGCACTCTTGGGGAGGGGGGAGTGGTTCGAGTTTTTTCAATTTTTTTAACAGTCTTTTCATCAAAAAAAGTTCAATTGCAGAGCATTTTGCATTATTTCTGAGCTAAACAATTTAAAAGGTGGGGGGGTGATTTTGAGCGGGGGGGCTTAGCGCTCTCACCTCCCGTTGAGGTAACCTGGGCCCTCAACACCTGTGACAAATCAAGCCCTTGATGTCCAAATCCCCTCCTAACCTCGTTCAGCAGCAGTCACTTCTTCCCGTCAAAGGAGTTTCCTAGAGAAATTCTCTCTTAGAAAATCCTTGGCAAGGAACCTTAGCCAGTCTTGGCATGCAAACCTGCCTCACGCTGTCATTAACAAGCCTCTGCTTTAAACGTTGATGAGCTCTTTGCTGCCAGTGAGCGATGTGAAACACAGGCTGTGTGTTACACCAGAGCTGGGAATTACGTCCAAATACCAGACTGTTTGTTACATTTACTGCCCACGGCCTTGGGGGCGGGAAGCTTCTCGATAAGCTAGTCCGTCTCATTCAGGCCAGGCAGAGATGCAGCTAGAGAAATATGTGAAGTCAGATAACCACAGACATCTCCAGGGGTCTTGCTCTGCCTTGGACCAGAGGAATGCCACACACCAGTTGATACACAGGTTGGTGGACGCCTCACTGTTGAGAGGAACGGCACAGGTATTCCCTCCCCATCATCCAGGAAGGGCACCCGCTCTAGGCTCTTCATCTGTCACCTCTCCTGGGTGCAAACCCCACCACTGCCACTCTCCAGCGTTCTTCTAGGCTGCCCAGCTCCATGTCTATGTGACGCCGACAGACCCTGGGCGTCGGCAGGCGGGATCAAACCTGTGGCCTCTGGAGCTTAGTGCATGAGCCTCCACTGCATGAGCTAAAAGCCAACTCCCAGACTCATTTCATCTCTCTCTCCAAGAGGCCTTGGTGCCACTAGATGGGACGGAACGCCACACCCAGAAGGTGTTTGGGTTACACCTACACTGTGATATCCTCAGCAAGCCAGACTGCCTAAATAGGCTAGCATCTGTGCTTTGCTTTCCCCTCTGAGGCTATGAACAGCGTGGTTGTCCGCTGTCTCAAGGGATCCCACAGTTCTTTATAAGCAAGCACATTTATTCTTAAGGTGAGAGCCTTACAGAGAAATCATACACAAACAATAAAAGTCCCTATACACCAACTGAAAGCTTATCCAAGAGTCCCCTATAAGTCTTATGTGGCCTCAGTAGGCCAAAGACTTTCCATTCCTTCCCACGAAGGGTTGGGGGCCCTCTTGGTCAGAAGGTCCTATCTGCTGGATCAGAAAGAAGGCCCTGAGGCAGTTTAAACTCAGGCTATTTATCCAAACATCTTTTCTTTGCCTGTTGGTCCCTGGAGAATCTGGTTTGAACCAGCACATGTGAGCCTCTCCAGGTGGTAATACCTTTCTGGTGGTGTTATAACCCTGAATTTGCCTAATCACCTCCACCCTCAACTGTTCTGAATTCACGGAGGGCTGTGATCTCCCTCCCTGGCCCACAATGATGCATACACTTAATACAGTAAGATCTCCCCAAAAATATTGCAGGAAATTACCATCTCTGTCACAGTCGTGATGAGCTAACCTGTCCCCAGGGCAAGTTTCCTCCTGACCTCTATTCATTAGAGATCATCCCGGGTCCTGACACAAACTTCCTGAATGCTGGTGTTGTCTTTTCCTTTTTTAACCCTTACTGCTCTAGCTGTGGACGTTCTCATTATCGGGGTAAATGTCCAAACCACTTTTGAATCCCGCTAAACTCTTGGCGGCCTCCAGGATAGCTTGTGGCTGAGAAATTGGCAGGCTAAGAGAGGCTGTTATGAATGAGAACATGATGACCCTCTAAAATGTCCTCTGACCCCTGTAGCCTGGTAAGCAGTGTTCCTACCAGCCTTTGGTGACCAAATGCAGCCGCTGATTCTTAACCAGGAAAATATCTGTTGTACTGTGGAGATTCTAAATTTCCTAGAAGGTGTTGATTTCCCCGTTAGCTATGGTTTTCAGCTAAGGCAAAGGACAGAGAGATTCAAATGACAAAGCCAGGCAGGACTAGAGAAAATCCTCTGTTATCGTCATGACATCCATGCTGCTCACTAACATCAACATGCTCCAGCAAAGGAATTTATGAATTCTTTTGAACCATTCACACATCAACTCCTGCCAGTGCCATCTGCATCTAGAAGAGTGAAAGCTAGCCAGATACCAGCTGAGGGTAGATCTAATAACTTGCTTCTCTGGTGTTTAAATGCATGAGGGGGCTTTGTATCTGTCCGGCGGTGGGAGCTTTCAATCCCATTTCTGATGCACTATATCAGACTGAAAGAATGTCTGCATGGACCTTAAACAGAAACATTGTCAGATTTACAGCTGCCACAAAAATGTCCCATTGGCTGACGTGGGAAACCTGTAGGCAGTAACTGTGTACTCTTGAAATACCTTCTTCTTCTGCACAATTGACCTGAGGAAGGATGGACTGTTCATTTAAGGACCTCGGTTTGTTCATTTATTCAGAGAACATCTTTGCTGATTGCTGCTATAAAGAGATCTGCTTCTGGCTTGGCAGCTAGAGACCCATTTCCATCAAGTCAACAGGACTGCTGACAGCTGCTTCACCCAGGAACGTCTGAGCAACACAGCTCTGGGCAGAGTGGGAGCATCAGTGGGAGGGATTTGGGGTGTTTGATATCTAGGGATGGGCACCCTGGGTCCAATAAACCTCTACTCCCCTGGCCCTTGGCCAGAGCACACAGAGAACTTTGCCTGAAGGTTCAAAGGCAATATGGTGAACACCTTTTTTTTTTTTGCTTTGGTCTCGGTGTTTTTCACCTTTCGTGTTTCTGCGCTACCTGAAACACCACTAGCAAGATTATTCCAGCAGGGTCAAAGCAGGAGGCGACCGCCCCGACGAGAGCCTGTTCTTGGATTGTCTCCAGCCAGTTGGTCACACCGCGCCTTGACTAAATCAGATGCAGCAAGCTCCCTCTCCTGCACCAGGAGGAGCGGTGGGGTGTATGTGCTGTTATTGGACGTTTTTCCTCTGGTGTCACACCGGGAGGCCAACCCAGATTAAGGCCCCATTGTGCTGTACAAATTGTGACAAAGTTCCGAGTCGGTATTTGTGGGTCCTGCGCTTCCTGGCAGATTTAGGGGCCTCAGAAACTTATCCAGGCCCCAGAGTGACCTCCCTTCCTCAGTAAGTAATTAGGAGAGACAGAAAGAGGGGAGCCCAGGCCCGCCCTCTACTCCGGACTCCAGCCCAGGGATCCTAATAGTATCAGCTAAGATGGCTGACCTTTTATCCACAAAACACAATACAATTCCCTGGGCTACTTCCCCACAGCAGTCTCCGCTTCTTCAAACTCCACTTCACCCTTACCTCAGGGTCTCCTTCCTTCTGTATGATATGTTGTCCACCACTCAGTCTCACCACCAGCATAACCTCCTTCCACAGCTCCTGACACCCACACCCCACCTGACTAACTGGGAGGTTTTTATCTGGTTTCAGCCAGTCCCTGATTGGCTTCAGGTGTCCCAATCAGGCTAGCTGTTTCTACTCCTTTCTAGAAGGTTCTTAATTGGCCCCAGGTGTCTTGATTGGCCTGGAATGGCCTTTCTTTGGCTATTCAGGGAACAGGGACCTACACATCCTGAGGCTGATATACCTGCCTTCCAGCACTCTCCTATATCCTTCTGGTCTGACTCCGTCACAAAATATAGCAAGTGGCCAGCCATGTCCCAAAACACTGCCCCTCTAGGCAGAGAAGACAGGCAAAGGGGTGGGCAGAGTGGCCAGCTCAAACTCCTGGAGCCCTGGGCGCGTGTGAGAGTCGCAGCTTTCTCAAGACATAGTCTAACTCTCCTGGGTCCAGAGAGAAGCTTAAAATTGTGACTCCTACAGACTCAAACCCCGCACGGCGAGTAAAAAGATGCTAACATTTATTTATATATATCTCATGATGCATCAGCCAGTCTCCTGGGGGCCTTTTGAACCCTCGGGATTGGCCGTATGCAGGATAAGTGACCTGCTCAAGGTCACCCAGCTGGCCCATGGCCAATCCAAGATTTGAACCCAGGTCTCCTGACTCCCACTCCAATGCCCTAGACCTCACTGCCTGCCCATCTCCCCCAGGCCAATCATAGCCCGTATCTTCGAGCTTGGGCTCCTTTTTTTCCATACTTCTTGCACTGCTCTGCTTTTCAGCAAGTTCGGAACGGAAAGGCGTGTGCTGCTGCCGCTCCTCTGGATGCTATTCCGTCTCTGGGCTGCAGCCTGGGGAGTTTGCAAGTGGCTCCACATTTGCATATCATAAATATGCAGCTCCGAGTCTAGCCCAGTTCTCCAGGCAGCTCTGGTTACAGATGCAGCCTGTACATGTTCGCAAGTTCCAGAGCGGCATCCTGGACATGTCCGAAGCCCCAGGGAAGCCACCCTGCAGTGTCTTTGGGAACATCGTTGCATTTGCTTGGCACTTGTCACCCAGGAGCACCTGGCTGATGAGTCCTCTGTACAGCGCACCAGGACAAGAAGCCTTATTCTGAATCCAAGCAAATATCAGAGTCTTCCAGTTCAGATGTTCCTGGTCTAGAAACAATTGTGCCTGCAGGTCGGGTGAGCAGACAGCAAATGTGAAAAATCGGGTCAGGAGGGTGGGGGGTAATAGGAGCCTATATGAGAAAAAGACCCCAAAATCGGGACTGTCCCTATAAAATCAGGACATCTGGTCACCCTACCTGCAGGAGCCGTTCCTGTATATTTCCAGCATCTGATCTCTACAATAACATGTGATGACTTGGAAATCTCACCCCAGACCCGCATAGCGGTGGCCCATGGCAGTGCCTACTTGACCTCCCTCCTTTCCCACTCTCCCCCTTGAAACCTCTCTCCTAATGCCAAGGTGCTCTTGCGACTAATTAATTACAGGGCCTAGGCCAGGCTGCTTTAATGACTCCCGTTTTCTGCTGATGAATTGCAATCAGCACAGCTCACAGCGCTGCTTGTAACGAGGAAATGGGGATGGGGAGAGGAATCCTTGATTATCTTTTTTGGTACATTTGAATGCTCAGGTCTGTGCTACTGACTCCCATTCTTGGCGACGAGGAGAGCGATCTGGGGGGCAGTAGATGCTAGTCCGGTTAGTAGCAATGTCCAAGATCCTGTCTCAAAGGGTCGGCCTGCACGATGGAGGCCATGACTGGTTCTTACCCAGCCCCATGTGCCGAGAAGAGAGAGGGGCAACATTTTTCTGAAGTGCGGACCAGCTGCCGATTCCACCCGTCATTCCTGTTTATTGTTTGTGTGGGCCATTGTGAGCGGGGCTGTGCAAACCAAAAGCCCAATTCCAAATTCCCTTCAGAGCCAGATCTACCCCAGACTTAGTGGTTTGGGGTCCTCTCTAGACATAGCAATAGAGTACTTAGCACAAATGGGCTGTGAATCTACAGTTTTGTTGTTGTTAATGTATTTACTTTTTTTGTAGCTGTTTTTACCCCATTGTCCGAGGCACTGTACAGACACCTCTGACAAAAAAGACGGCCACCTCTCCAAACAGTTTGCAGCATGAGCAGAAGATGAGAGAGACCAGGTAGAGGCAGATGGGGGAGCCTGAAGAAACAATGAGACAATACTGGTCAGTCTGATCGGCGGTGGTTTAACCCCCCGAAGCTGTCTGACTGGTGTTGAGAATTTTTTTGTAGGCATTGATGCAAAGGAGTGTTTTGAGGATAATGCCGCGGCTTTGTGGATGTTCCCGAGAAGACACTGGGGGGAGAAGCTCCTATTTCAGGACCCATCTCCCTTGACTTTCAAGGGTCACAACAGCTTCCATCAATGTCTGAGAGTCATCCAAGGAGTCCTCCAGCAAAAACAGAAGAGGTGAGAACTGATCTTCCTGATAGTTCAAAAATAGAAAAGGACAAAAAATGTTCCCCGCCTTCTCTGTGCATCACAAAGAAACCAAAAAAGAGACACAAAGGGGCCCATTTCTTCTCTTTGTAGGCCACATAGGAATAATACTACTATTAATACCTAGCTCTTATATAGTGCTTTTTATCAGTAGATCTCAAAGTGCTTTCCAACCTCTAGTGTATTTATCCCAAAACACCCTGGAAAGGAAGGGCGGTGCTATTATCCCATTGTACAGATGGGAAAACTGAGGCACAGATAGGCTAAGTGAATTGTGTAAGGTCACACAAGAAGTTTGTGGCAGAGCAGGGACTTGCCCCCAGGTCCTAAGCTAATTTTCTACGCACTGGACCATCCTTCCTGATTGCACTGGGCTTTGGATACACTAAATTCTGTCCCAGCACTCTAAGCTGCCCTCCTGACTTTAGTCAATGGGTTTCTTAAGCATGCAAATGCAGAATTTGACCCACTGCATTTAGCACAGCTCCTATTAATGACATTCCAGCTACTGACCTTACAAAGAGTCCTCAAATCTTTACAATCTCTGTCCATAGCACATCTAGAACTAGGGGGAAGTTCAAAGGCAACCGGGCCACGGTTTCACTCTCAGTTGTTCAGTGGAAAGATGTTAGTGGGGCCTTTGTACTGGTCTGAGAATTTTACACTGAATTTGTGTCCAATAAGAGAACGCCAGTCCAAGAAAAGAAAAGAGGAAACCTTCTTTCTAGGTTAGTTTTAGGATTGCCCGCCCAGAGCGCCAAAGTCCCGGCTTTTCCCAAGAGACCTCTGCCTTATTCTGGAGGGACCCCCTTTTGCTCCTTGTTTTCAGGGGCGTTGCATCTTCTGGGCCCTGCTAAGACTGGCCTCTCTGCTAAGGCTTCTAACTAGGGTTGTCATCCCTCTGGGTTTTACCCAGGCAGTCCCGTTTTTGGCTTCTGTGTCCAGGTGCCATTTAGGGTTGCCAGGTGCCCGGAAAGTCCGGTCGTAAAGGGGACACGACAGTGTCCAGTCCGATGTACTGACCAGAAACCGGAAGCCCAGTTACTGTGGGGTTAGAGGAGGCGCCAGGTCAATAGCCCCCCCCAGCCCCTGCTCAGCCGAGGCCACCTCCTATCTGCAGACCGGCCCTGGGTCAGCCCAGCCCCGGGGCAGAGGGAGCCCAGCTGGCGGGGGTAGGGGGCAGGGAGAGGGAGGGGAGACGATCCCGCGAGCGAGGGAGGGAAAGGGGGTGTGTGATGGAGGCGGGGCTTTGGGGGAAGAGGCAGAGCAGTGGCGGGACCTTGCAGGGAAGAGGCGGAGATGGTGGCAGGGCCTGTAGGAGAGGTGGAGAAGGGGCATGGCCTCAAGGGAAGAGACCGAGCAGGGCGCAGCCTCAGGGAGAAGAGGGACGGGGCAGAGGGGATCCAGTTACCTGCAATTAGAAAGGTGGCAACCCTGCTTCTAACAGGGGAGCCAGCTTGCGGCTGTTGTGATGGTGAAGCCGTTGTCTCCTGCCCCACAAGGCACTGAACAGCCGCAGCTGGGGAACAGCCCTGAGTCCCCATGGCGAAAACATCCTGGGGTTGCCAGCAGAGTGCTTAGCACGGGGACTCCTGGCAGCAGATGAGCTGCGGTTTGGGGTGAAGGGCAAGAGGTCAGGCAGGCCTTGCTCTTCCTGTATTGCTAAGTGGTAGGAAGGGATGGAGACCCTGATCTGGGAAGGGTGGAGAGACCCTGGTGAGAAGGTTGAGATGTGGGGTCCTTACACAGCAATCCAGGAGTTGGCTCTCCTGATACCACTGTCTGTCAACCCACTCCTGCTGTCTCACCCACACAAGGGGTTGGGGAGCCAGGCCCCAGCCTCTGGCCCATTCCCAGGGGCTCCGCGCCTGAACAGCTGCTCCGTTTCCTGGCTGAACATGTGATTATCTCTTTAGTTCTTTAATTACCCAATCAGCAAAATCAAATCAATCAAGGTTATTCCCAGCTCTAATAAACATTCTCGGGGGCTGGATTTCTGTATGGAACAGCTCCTAGAGGAGTTAAAGGAAACGTTACTTTTCACTGGCCCAGTTGGTCCACATTGGAGGGGGGAACACTTTGTCTTTTGTCTGAACAGCCGGCAGGCTACAGGGGAACTGGATGCAACCGGGGCTCATTGTGCCTGCTGCTGGGTGTGTGGACGTTTGTGCAGCGCTCTCTGGGGAGGAGCCCACCTGGTATTGGCTGGCTGTTGTTATCAGGCAAGGACTGCCTGGCAGGTTTCAGCCCAGCTCCTGCCTGACAGGTGTCGGCCTCACAAACCTGCCAGTGCAAGTCGGGGGCATTGCAAGTCCTCTGGGACTGAGATTGGACTTGTCCTGGGGGTCGATCTCCCCAAATCGGGGTGGAGACTCTATGGGGCCGGGCTGCGTGGGGATCCTGTGCGGCTGTTTGCCCTGCTGTGCCTGTTCCCTGAATAAGGCTCAGTCTGGAACATTTCTCTCTCACCAACACCTGCGAGAGTCAGTGGAGAGCCAGCAAATAATTCACGGACTAGGTGGTGTTCAGTGAGCCAGCTGCTATTTCTCCCACTGACAGCAGGGGGCGACCAGACTGCCTAGTGTGAGTAGTAGCAAATATTGATATGATAGCAGTGCCGGAAGAGCTCAGTTGGTCCTGGTGCCCGTTGTGTCAGGTGCTGTGCAAATCAGGGACACCAGATAGGACATTGGCTCTTGTCTCGAGGCCAGTCGATTGCTTTCTTCTTTTGTGTGTGGCCCCCGTTCACCACAGAGCAGCATCAGCTCCAGATCCATCGGCTGGGCACCAGAATGGTGAGCGCAGCAGGGAAGGGACTGGCTTGTTGTTCGGTGTTTGTACAGGGCCTCACACAACTGGGTCCTCCTCACGACTCGGGTTCCTGAGCCCCACTGAAACATAAACCATCATGATAAATAGCAACACAATGATGTTAAGTGTCTGCCAGTGTTTACAGCAGGGGGGATAGGAGCAAGGAGATCTGGGGGCCTTTTCCAGCTCAGCCACTAGCTCTTTGCATGACCCTGCGGACAGGAGTCATTTAAACTCACTGTGCCTCAGTTTCCCCATCTGGAACATTGAGGTAGTGATATAATTTCCCTGACACCGAGAGGTGCACGGTGAAGCTTGGCCAGTCAATGAGTAGAGTGCCTGGAGTGAAATTCAGCCCTGGCCAATGGGCCCGCATAGGGTCTCACAGCCATTTACGCCCCATTTAAGCCCTGGGCTGACTTTTCCCAGCTGCATTCCCTGGAGGAAAGGTGCCCAGCGGAGCGACTGGTATCGCTAATCCCCAAGCCTGAGATCCCAGCGCTTGCTGTGGCTTGCAAGGCTGTTCCCTGCATTTTCAAGGCTCCCCTCTGCCAATCCTGGATCCGGCGAGCCCAATTCATTGTTCTCAGGGGCACCGGGGCGGGGAGATGAACTCTCTGGAGATCACTGAGCCATCCCGGCCTTGCATGGAGTGCATGGAGCTGAGTCTATGTGGCTTCCTGTCTTTCAAGGAAATCATTCCTGAAGAGGAGGAGAGCTTCACTCCACAGGAGAAAAACCTCACGCCGCTAAACCTGGCAGGCTCCGCTCTCTGGTTCGGGTAATTTCCACGCCTCTCCCTCTCCAGCAGTCTCTCAAGCTCTTTTGCTCTGCAGCTGATCATTGGGCATTGCTGCTATCTCCCCACGTGCTTTTCCTGACCCGACTGGGCTGCCTTCTCGCTCCGCTGTGATGCTCACATGGGTCATTTCTCAGCGGCTCTTCTAAGGAGAGCCACCGGCCACATGGTGCTTTTGATTCTGGCGCCAATTAGCAGCTGTGAAGCCATCTGGTGGGGACTGGTGTGAAGTGTGGCAGGGGCAGCAAGACGAGGTTTCCTCTCGCCCGGTATCACAGAGCAGCAGAAGAATCGGGCCCCCGGGGTGTTCTCTGCCCCGGAGAGGCCTGGGGCTGGCACAGCACGGCGCTGTGGGTCAGGACTGGGGCATATCTGCAGAGCCGTGTATAGGGCAGGGTGCTCATCACTGGTGTAAAAGCAGGGGGCTGCCTGCGGGTCAGGATTGAGGGGTGTCAGCAGAGTTTTTTGGGCGGGTGCTTACCCTGACCTGGAACCACAGAGGGGCTACTGATGAGGACTGAGGGGCATCAGCAGAGTGGGGGTGGAGGAGCCCTGGCCTGGCTGGGATAAATCCCCCGAGATCTTGCCAGTCCCGACTGAGCTCTGGACAGCTCTGAAGTGTGTGGGGTCACGTCTCCTCCTAGTGGCTGCCCCAGTGACTGCAAGCAGCCAGGTGCTAGCTCTTCCTATAGCTTCTTCCGTGTAGTGACCGGGTCCTGGGTTTGACCTCCACTGACACAGCCGTTCTTTAAGGCCTGTCTGGCGTCCAGCCAGCAAAGCACCTGCCACTTCTGGGAACCCACGTCAGGGTGTCTGGGATCAGCAGCTTTACTGCGGTGTCAGGGGGCAAATACAAATCCAAGCAGCCGAGGACTCCGGCTGCTTTCTTCCCTTCCACCCTTGCAAGGCTACGCCCCGACCCCAGCGCTCAGATTCCCTGAGGCAGGCCTGTGGCTAGTTGTTCCCAATAATACTCCTCCCGGATTGGAAAGCAGCAGAACTGTGAGCGAAGTGCCAGCAGGGCCGGGAAGCCGGGCCTGCAGCGTCCCGGCAGGGGACACGTTCGCTGCGTCTGTTTCCCAGCACCGGCGGCCCTGTTTGCTCTGGGATTCACTTTTTCTCCAGCAAATAGGCACCTTGGGAGCAGCATTTCCATCTCGGATGTTAAATTTAGCAGCGGTGCTTCCCCCTGCCCGCCCCCTTCCCACCGGCTCCTGGAACTCCCCTTCTCTCTCCCCCCAGCTTGCCCGCTTTGTCGCATTACACAGTAATCTGAGATGCCTTGGCCGAGCTCCAGGGAACAGAATGTACTTGGCAGGGAGACGGGTCTTGATGTCTGCAAAATGTCGGGAAATGCAGCCAAGAGCTGCTAACTGGGTCATTAACCTCCCGAAGAAGAGCAAGTCGTGGAGCCGTGCTCGGTCGCCCTTCATCAAAATGGCCTGGTGTGAGGAGAGGAAGGGGGCGATATACGGCGTCAATTCCTAGGCCGTTCTCCCCCTGGCCGGCCCGCCCCCCTGAGCCCAGCGGGGCGTTTTAAACACCCAGCCAACTCCTGGGAACTATCCCCAGGGCACTTTCAAAGGGCCAGGAATGTCCACAGGCCTCCTGCCCTGGCCACTCCCCTGAGAGGGAGCCCTGGACCTGTTCGCTGGGGTACGGCCCCCCACCCTGGAGTAGGAGGCTTTTCGCTCCCTGTCCCAGTTCGGATCTGTTTATCCATGTCCCCAGCTCTCCCAAGGCCTAGTGGCCGAGCGCTATGCTCCCCCGGCTCCTCTGACCAGCAATGGGAGATGGCTTCCCTGAGGGGAAGGAAATGAGCGGAGGAAGCAGCGTGGCTGGTACCCTTGTCTCCACTGGGCTGCGTGTGGCTCTCTGCTGCCATCAAATCCTGTCGCCTTGGACTAAAGCAGTCTGCTAAGCCGGTGAGAGTGATGGGTCCTCCGGGCCGGGGCCTGAGTCCGTGACGAGGTCCCACTTTCCCCTGGAGCCAGTGCCCCGTGTCTTGGCAGTGGGTACCACACAGCTCTGGGCAGAGGCAGCCCCAGCTCTAGCTAACAGGAATAAGTCAGGGCTTGGGCAACCTTCCTTCCGCTGCCCAGGGGCATCCAGGGGAGTCTTTGCCCCCGGTGGGTGCTGCTAGGTAGCCCAGGGTAACTCCAGCTGGGCGGAGGGCAGGGCATCAGCTCCAGATTGTGGTCGGGTCAGGGGCTGGGCCCGGCCAAGCGTCAGGCTGTTCTGGGATGGGTTCTGCTGTCTTGGGACGTCCCCATGGAGGGGGCCGTTGTCATGATACTGCTGGGCCAGAGGCTCATGAGAAGGGCTGGAGCTGGAGCCAGAGTCGTGTCCTGTTGGCTCACCCTGCACCGTCCTTGAGGGTGCTGGAGGTGGGGCCTCAGATCCCTTTATAATGCCCCCCATCCCCCCTTAGGTGAGGTTTGTCCAGACGATACATGGCCCCCTGCTGTTAACCGTCCCAGGTGCCACCACAGCACGATTTTCAGGAGACTCACCCAGGCTGCAGGAGCTTCATCTCTCACCCTGTGGAAAGGCCACGACCCACCGGCCACAGTTCGGGGAAGAGGGAAAGGGGCTCCCTTGAGCCATCAGGTCACACTGGGACCATTGGTGTGGAACGCAAGGCATGAGCTGCAGACGTATAGAGCGGCAGGCAGTTGGCTCCTTGTGGCAGGACGGCCCAGTGGTTAGGGTGCTGCCGGGCACCGAGATGACTCCCAGGGCAGGTCACTTATTCTGGGCCTCAGTTTCCCTCTGTCCAGTGGGGATAACAGCACCTGCCTGCCCTCTGGGGGGGGGCGTGAAAGTACCTGAGTAGAGGCTCAGTCACCACCTGCTTTTTAAGGTGCCCTGCAAGTCAGCAAGACATGGGGGGGCAGTTTCATGGGGTGCAGAATTCCCTCCCCCAACAGTTCAAGTCTGCCCACTTGAAAGGCACTGTCCCCAAGACATTCCTCCAGCCCTCCCCCATTCCTTCTTCTTCTCCTGTCTGCCTTCGTCCAGAGGCAGGAGAGAGTTAGTGGCTTGAACTGGAATGGAGAGGTGATTTATCGTCCTTTAAACTGTACTTGAATCATATTTCTTTGCTTTGTCCCAGGCCCTGAAGATTCATAGAATAAAATGCTCCATCAGCAGATCTCTAAGACAAAGGGCATCAGTATCATTATCCCCCTTTTACAGAAGGGAAAACTGAGGCAAAGAGCACCCAAGGTGACCCAGCAGGCCAGTGACAGAGCCAGGAACAGGAACCCACCTATCCGGAATCCATCTGGCGCGCTCCCCACTGGCTCCATTAGTGTGACGATTTTATTGTCATGAATCATCTCGATCCCCAGGTAGCTATTGTGGCCAGTGTGGTTATTAGTCATTCCCTGGCATTAAAAAAGCAGCGTCCAATCAGCCCTCTGTACTTGATGTTAAACTAGCCACCCCGTCTTTCCTCCGAGTTGGGGGCACCACATCTCGCCAGGGCCAGACACGTCCTAAGCATTTGCCTGCCGGGGTGAGAGGGGGACTTGGGGGCTGGGCCTGCAAGGTAGCCAATTGTTGCAGAAGGTGGGGGGGGGGGCTCAGGTGCCTTGTGCCCTCCCCTCCCACCCCCCCACCTCCCCACCCCCCCCGGTTGTGGTGCAAACAGCCAGAGTCTCTGTCAGTCAAGGGTTGGCAGCACTTAAGATTTTCTCTTTCCACAGCCCCACCAGCAATCCTGCTCCCGGGGTGTCCTCTGCTGGCGAGACCAGGTTGGTGCAGCTGCTGCCATCCTGCCCCCGAACCGTGACGGGGCCCGAGGAGCTGCGTGTGAGCCAGGCCTGTCCGAGTCGCTGGGATTGGGCTGAAGGGACCCAACCCCTCCCTTGCTGCTCTGTACATAGGCCAGGCCGCAAGCAATGTCCCAGCAACCCCAGCCTGAAAGCAAGACAGAAGAGATGAGCGTGCGCTGAGCAGAGAAGGAAGGGGCAGTTGCACATGGCACTTGGGTGTGTATAGCTTGTCATCACTGGGACAGCTGGTCACCAGGGAGGGTCGTTATCAGGGGGGTGGATTTTGCTTGTCAAGTCGCCTTGTAGCATTTATAACTTAAAAAAAACCCAATTAATTTACCGTTCATTTTTCACAAAGAGACAGGACAACGCACCTCTCCCATCCGTTAAAATAGACGATATTAAATGCAGTACCCAGCCCGGAATCTCGAGCTTTCTCCTGGTCCCTTCCCAAACACACGCACGCCAGTCAGCAAAACCAGGTTACAATTCAAATCAGAGTCCGTCCCCAATGGAAACTCCACACCCGTCGCCCTGGACGTTCCCAGACACCACCTTAGGTTTGTGGCCTGCTCTGAAGATCGTGGGTAAGGAAGCGGGAGTCAACTGCAAAGTCAAGAATGCTCTGTCTGTAGCTACCTCTTCTCTACCCAGGGACCTCCAGCACCTCTGCTGATCGCTGCTGCAGGAACATGGTCCAGGGCGAGGTGGCCACTTCTCAGGTGCAACAGTCCCGGGCCTTTGTGGATTTCATGGGAGAAGCATTTTTTCGGGCAAGATTTGAGTCAAGGCCCCTTTGAAATCAGCAGCCTAGATGAAGCAGCAGCCAACGACGCCCGATCACAACTATCTATTGTAGCAGTGAGAGTGGTGCTGGCCGCCATTCAGTAGCATTGTGCATGGAAGATATGAAAGCATCGGAAAAGGAAACGGGGCTGATCAGGCTCAGATCCTGAGCTCTGGGCCTTTGTTTTGCATTGCGGGAACCCAGCTGAGCTTGACTTGGAGCAGACTCCTTCCTGCAGCTGGACCCTAAAACAGCTGCCAAGGAAAAACCCTGGCAACCAACCAGCTGTCCAGGCTGGATTGGCAGGAGGAGGAGGGCCGTGCAGCAGTCTAGGGCTAGACTCAAAGGGCAGTGTTTGGCAAGAGCCACAGCTCACCTCTGCCCCTGGAGCCAAATCCTGCTGGCCCAATACAAGCAGAAATGGGTCAGGGCTTGAGAATGAGGAGCTTGACAGTGGACTCCTGTTTGCTGCTGACTGTGGCAGTACAGGCGGAGAAGAACAACTAAGCCACAGCTGATTTCTGATCTCCTAACATCAAGGACGTGGGCCGTGAGCCGCCATAACACACTGGGCCAGTGCCCTGACAGGAAGAAGCCTGTGGTGATGCTGCAATGTGTCAGCCCTGTCCTGAGCTTTCTGGGTACCAACGGGAGCCTGTTTCTAGCCATTGGGGTCGGGAGAGGCTGAATTTCATGCACGCAGCTGTGGCGACCCGTCTGTGCCTCTGGGGAGATTCCATTGCTTGGGGCGTTGCTGAGTAGATGGGACACAACACTAGGAAATATACGGCTGAGAACAGTCCTGAATGGGCAGGTATGACAGGCTGAGGGGGGCACTGAATGAATGAGGGGTTCAGCTCAGCTCAGCTTCCTCCTCCCCTCACAAAGGAGCTGTGAGTTGGTGGCTTGGGGGATGGATGGAGGAAGAGGCTTTCAGGAAGACTGGGCTCACGAGACTCCTGGCTGGGCAGCGTTATGTGTTCCAGACACAAACACGCTCCCACCAGGAAGAGACCCGCATGCCAGTCTCTGGGTGACCTGGGCTGCGTCACTGCACCAGCTTACCCGCCCGTTTCCCAGCCTGTAGACCTGTGAGTCTCCCCAAAGTGCAAGATGGCAACAGCCCAGGACGGACCATCAACCAGGCCTAGCCTGGTGCAGGCTGCTGGGAATTCCTCAGGCCATGGGAAAGAGGTGAGGGCAGAGCCCTGCTGGGGAGAGGATCAGAGGCCATGACCCATGTACCAATAATGGTGGATGTCCTGCCCTCTCTTCTCCCATGCCCACATCCTCAAGCGTTTCTCAGAAAGGTGGCACCATAACGCTGAAGGTGCAGCAAGTTCGCCTCCCAGCTTCTCCTGCCTTTCTTTGAACTCCCTTGCCTGGAAATGGGCCTCTGGGATTGTCTTACCAAAGCCGTCCTCAGTGGCATAAGAGCACCGCAATATGTGCCTGCTGGGTGCAGTATTCCCCAGAGAGCTCTCTTCTCCACCCCAGACTGCAGTTGCTTATAGACGGAGCTGCTAACGGCCCATAAAGCAATGCTGGTGGGAGGGCATTGTGCTGGCCACCCCGGCATTTGAGAACTGTGTGAATATCCTCCAGATACGAGCAGTCGCATCCAACTCAGGCTCTACATCCCTTCTGCAGGATGAATGTTGACCTCAACCTCCAAAGCCAACCACCCCATAGTGCTCTGGCTGGCTGCAGAGAGATTGGTGTTAATGGATACGAAGAGGATTTTTTTTTTACTGAGGAAGCTGGACACGGGCAGACCCTGTGGTCCTTTCTGGCTCCTTAGCATCCCAACTAACACAGCCTGTGCCGTCCAGCTCACCCATGTGGCCTGCTGAAGTCCTTGTCTGGACTAGGTCTTCATGGGAGGGACAGGTGACCACACCGCAGACCCAGCTACAGAACTTCAGAGCAGATGCTCACGCACTCAATAGCAAGATGACCCACGTCCGCACCCAGTTCCTCTTCTCAGTTGGTGATATCCAAATCAAGGGATGCTGGTTCGGTCATCCAGGCTTCGTTGCCAGAAACCTGTGGAACCCTTACCTCAGTGTTGCTCACTCTCATGACATTTGGTATTTTTCTTCCAGCCCCAGCTCCTGAAGACATGTTATCACATGGAAATTTAAACATTAATTTAAAAAGAAAAGATTCTAGTCCACATGGTTGCAAAGAAAAACCTGATTCATAACCCCGCCCAAGCCAGGAGGCCATTCAAAAGAACCCAACATTTGTTATTTTTTAAAAACTCATGATTTTGCGGGGAGACCTGACTCCTGGTTTTTGAATGCTTGGGATTGGCAGTACTGTTCATGCCCTGTAAGAAGATCATCCGTTAAAGGAACTACATGTGAGCTTTCTGACTAGCTATGGCTGGAGAGGCTCTATTGTTATTTAACCCACCAATCCCAACAGTATTGGTAAGAACTTGCAGCTAAGAACAACTACAGTCCCACCGTATGGTAGCCAAAAGTCCCCAGCCTCTGGGAGTTTCTACGCCATCTGACTTAACTCTTCTTGCTTCTATTTTTAATTTATATTTTATTGATCTTTCCCCCCAAAATAAGAGGGCCCTCCCCCAGAAAAGAATAAAAAAGTGAGGGAAGGGAAAGGAGAGTGACATCTTGGGTTCCGTCTGCTAGGAATTAATTAGGGATTTCTTAAAGGTCCCTCTTCTCCAAAATGTTACCCACCCTTTAGCTGTGAGGGCAGCTGAAGTTGCTGTGTACAGTGGCAGACCCTGGTGGCGGTCAGCTCATCTAGCTAAGCAATATGATCTGTTTGGTTACAAGCACCATGCGAGGGAATCAAGCCTGTTCCCAGGGAAGGTGGTGTGGCTGCTACTGTCTGTCACCACCATCCACTTCCCTTTGGTTTTGCCCTCCTAGACTCCGTTGCCTTTGCTGTTGTGTGTGCCAGGGACTTGGTTCCTCTGCTTGGGTGACTTCTGTCTACAGTCTCAATACCGACATACAGGCATGAGTTGCCAGGTCTCAGGAGCTAAGCGGGGTTGGGGCAGATCTGGCTGTAGTTGGAGATCCCCCGCACCAGTGTGTGGATGCTGCTCTTCCCTAAGAATCAGTCCTGACCCAAATGCCGCAGCCAGGGGTGCTCTGCCTTCTGGATACTATGAAATCTAAGTCTGTCCTCATAGATCCTGTGGAGTTATTAGCAAGAGGATCAATCAGCGTGTTGTCCAAATTCCAACCCTGTGTCTTCCTAAATACCCCAGAAGTTCCAGTTGGACACGTGCTTCAAGTCCCAAAGTGCTGCATAGTTTTGCCGTGAGCTGTTAAACAGCTGCCGAACTCCATCCAAAAAGGGGCTGCACTCCAGTGCTGGAGTGGAGCGATTTCTGCACGTGCATACCTAGAGCTGGATATCAATATTGCATGACATCCGTGGCTACCTAGCAACCGCACGGCTGCACCCATGAGCATCTTGGAACTTCATAGACTCGGGTCTTCTCCTCCAATAGGGCAGGACTGACTCTATTCCTTGGACTCATGGAGATTTCCCCTTTGTTGTTAATCCTATAGGGTCTATGACACATTGATGAACATTTCTGATTTCGGGGGTGGGGGTCGGGGTCAAACTCACTGAAGCCCAGATAGTTGTACCAGGAAGTAATTTAGCTATTTGAATATGCGTATAGAGAAAATTGCATGTCTCTTATTTACTGAATGGTTAATGGATAGCAAAGAAGGTAATATATTAAAAATATAAGGACGGTTTAAGCACTCTGTAATTAACTGCTGTCTATGTAGCCAGACAGCTATAGCAAGTGAATTCAGTGTCAGTTAAGAGACTTATTAGCTGTCTGTGTTTTTTTTAAAACATTTTACTGGTCCATCATTAACTACTCCTAGATTATCTTGTCAAACTGATAATTAAATGCCTAAAAAATTCATTACGGCCTGGGTATATTAATAGGAATGTAATTAAGTGATGTTTGCTTATGTGATTCCCATCTATTACCTGCTCACTGATTTATCTCCAAGGCATTTATTAAATCTTTGTTGTAGCCTCTTCAGAATCAATAGAGGCCGGGAGTCAATAAACACCTTATTAGACCCAAATGAGCTGCTTAAATGGGGGGGAATGCAATGAAGGGCTACTCTGGCTCTCCAGGGAGTTTCGATGCGGGGGGATATGATCGGACAAACCTCAGCCTAACGAATCTCTGCTATTTCGCTGCTGCACTAGACTCTGCCTCAGCAAGTTTTCATCTTTGTAAGGCCTGATCTTACAGATTCATTGAGAGCTCTCAAGGTATCTCCTACTGGGGGAGTCACTGGCTGCTACACCACGATTGACGCTAAATAGTTCCACATGGTGCATTGAGTAGAAATTCAAACTCATTGGTTTGTAGGAGAAATACACTTCTCCCCTTTTGCCTCTCCTGCCCCCACAGTATCCTCTCCAAACTTACAGCGCGTTCACTTTGAGTACAGCATGGGATTTTGTGGGAATTTACATGGAAAATCCATTAAGCCATTTGAGTTCAAATTAATTACAAGCAAGTTCATTTAAGAAATGGGGCATTTGTGTGAAAGTTTTTTTTTCTTTGTTAGAATGATCTTAATAATGGATAACACAGAAACTTGGAACTTCCCAGAGTTCAAACTAATTGAAATCTGGTGCCTAGGCTGCAATTAGATTGTAATTAAACTAAATTATCAACGATTTGTCTAATTATTAGGCATACAGATAGGCTACAGGCTCATGAATTGTTCCTCTTAAGGGCAGCTCTTAAGTGGGGTCATTCTGACATCTGCATGGTCGCATTCTCTTTTGGTTTCTTGTTTAGTGTCCATGTATGCCACTTTAAATTCCCAGGCAAAGAGTTTCATATAGCGGGAGTTAAAGTCAAGAGTTAGGTTACAAATACATGACAGGGCTGTTTAATTATTCCAAAGCCAGTATTGTGAACTCAGGAAATTTGGTGTTAAGGTTAAACTTAAATCCAACCATGTTAAGGTTAAAAAGGTACAGTTAAGGCACTTACACAACTTTCACTCTGCTCTGTAGTGATGCCTTGCAAAAACTATATGATTATGATTCAAGCAGTTTATGATTTGTGCTCCCAGATTAGATTAAACTGATTCTTAAAGGTACACTTGACTTTTCATTTTTCCCCCTTATGGCATCAGTACAGGTTTTGGGATAATTACAGTGGCCCTGTAATGTATGTTTACTCTTTTCTTTTACTGGTGCATGCTCTCAAGCTTAACTCCATTTTCACATAGTTTGGGTTTTTTGGGTCTGGGAATATATATAAAACGGGCTAATTCCTCCCACTATTATACTGATTTTTCAGTGGTATTACCCCAATGACATCAATAGCATCATTTCAGATTTACGCTGCTGTTAGTGACGGGAAACCTGGTGTGTCTGCTTTGTGAGCATGTGTCTGTCTGGTTGCTGGTGTTTTATTTTTCTAATTTTAGGCAAATTAATCTTTATTTTTCCACACTTAAATCTCTTTATATTCAAATCTCTGTTTTTAACTGGTATTTTGGTATTTTCATTGTATAACGAATCAGCCAGTTCTAAGCCCTGCACTCCAGGGAAGGCGTTCTTGGTAAGTGCGTTGGGAAGCTTTGTTTGCCAGCCCTTTCTGAGAAGAGTTCACCACGCTCCCAAAATAAAGGCCCAAATTCTGCTCTGTTACTTTGGAGCAACTCCAGTGAAGTATGCTGGGGTCCCACTATAGAATGTGGCCTGGTAGATACAGGATATTTTCAGTGTATTTTATGTAAGCATCTTCTTAACTTTTCCTATCATGGAATCTCTGTATTGGAAGTAAAACAAAAACATTCTCTGTCTTTTCCACTCACTCTGTACTGAAGGCTTTGGAGTGAGGAAAGCTGCTCAGATATAGTATTCTCCCTCTCCATCTTCCTTCCCCCTCTTTGTGGAACTGAAGCTGCACCAAATCTTTTGGACGGCCCTGAAATGATGGGTCACATTTGTTTGTTTGCCCCATAACCTCTGCACTTGGCTCAAGGCTGAGATTCAAAGCAAAAAGTGAGTCAGATTCTATGAGGAAACCCTTTTGATAGCATCCCGCCTGGCCCAACACAGGAAGCTCTGGAAATCTCAAGATATCAGGAAATTCTGGATCTCGGGCCAAAATGTACAATCCCAAGGACTTCAGAGAAGCATGAAAATTTCTGGGGTTGCTTCTCCCAGCAAAAGCTCTTCCATCACTAGAATTAACCCTACAGGTGACTGTAGCAAAGGCCTTTCATAATGTGCCTAGTAGCCTTGGGGCACGTCATTCATTTTAAGTAAAGTATTTCTGTAAAAATGGCCTGTTCTCAACCCCCAGATCTGCTCCCCGTGTGTATTTTGAGTCGTCGCTGCCGACTGTATCGCTAAAGGTGAATTTTCATTGCTTTCGGCCCTTGTTAACACAGCAGAGTCTGCACAGGGAAGGGAGAGAAGGCAGTGGGGTTGCATATGTCTCAGTGGGAAGGTAATTTGGCCTGTAAAACTTTTACTGTTGGGGATGATGCATGACAGAGAAAGAACCAGCTTGATTCTCAGATCTCAGGAGGTACCAGCTGGGGTGAGGGTGGGGGTGGGGATCCTTTAACTTAAAGCACATTCACTTGAGCATTTTGACATGCAAACTGAGAGACAGTGAATACAGAATTTCCACCCCCGCACCTCACCCCACCCCACCACAACAGGATGCCATTCTACAAAGATACTTTTCACAGGCCCTTTGCTTTAACAGGAAACCATTGGATCAAATCCCCCACAAAATTTAGATTTCATCAAAATAAGCTATTGTAAAATGTGGGGTCCACTGACAAGTTCCCCTGGTATTTTTGCAAACAAGCATCCATTCTTCCACAGCATTTTCAACTTGCTGTGCATTGGCGAGTAGTTGCCGAGTTCTGCCCCAGAGGTAGCTGCATTTCAGTTTTGGATGCAGTGATTCCTCTAAATGGGAATGGCCATATGTTGTTGTACTCACTTGGACAAAATTCCCTTGGAGGTTTTTACTGAGTAAAAGCCACAGGACATGGTGCAATATTTCTAGATCACTCTGGGTGCCATCTGTATAACTTAGCTCTTTGTTAAATTCGTCTCCATCCCACACAGGGTTCACGTATGGCACAGACAATGCTAGAGACAGTATTGATCACTGTAAAAGCAGATTGAAGACGGGGTGTGGGCAAAGAGCTCTCGAGCTGTTTTTCTGCTCTTGCAATTGCAATTAAAATCCCAATATTGCAATTTTAGCCAGTGCATGAAGTTCCAGCCATGGCAGCTACTAGGGAAGCAAAGGGGGAGCAGCTGCTAAAGTATTGTGTATAATTGATATCCCTGATAACAACCGTAGCTTTGTAATTAAGAGGGGCAGTTTACAAGGGGGGAAAAGGAGGCACAATAAAAAACAATCCTCTGCATGGATTCATCTGCAACAGCTGAAATGAATCCTGAAGAATATTGTTCCTGCCTCAAAGGCTAGAATGCCTTTGCGGGGGGGGTGTTGGGACAGAATCCAGTTCTCTGTCAGAGGCACGGAGCAGTTTAACAACAAATTAATTCATGTACTTGAAGAACACCCAGCTGGCAATGAGGTGATCACTGCATGATGGCTTTAGGTATCAATAATGCTAGCCCAGGAATCAGTGACCTGCCGTAGAAGCAAGTAGCCGATTTTAAAATGCACACAAGGGAGGCCAAGACTTCATTTCTTTCCCGCATTTTTTTTCCTCACTCAGTGAGATGTTTGATGAGAACCTGTTTCATCCGTTTCTAATGCAGATTCTGGCTCTTTGGAATCTATCACAACCTTTCATCCGTCTTCTCGTCCCTCATAAACCTTTATGCCAGTCAGTTCTGCAATTGGACAGATCTAGAATAGGTTTGTCGGGAATAAAAGTAACCTGATTGAAGGTTGGTTTTCTCCTCCCTATTAATAACAGCCTTTTAAACTGGGCTGCAACACAGCCCTGTGACTTGTTGGCACACTTGCTGCACAATGCACCGAGGTGGTGGTGGCCAGCAGGAGAGGGAAACACAATCTCCGCCTCGGTGCCAACCCCTTACCTGGGAGGAGGGATCCGAGCCCACCTGACCCAAGCCTGAGAAGGTCAGCTTGTTTTCAGACCTGACCTGCCCCAAATCCAACACTTGTAATCCAGTCCTGTTGACTTGCAAGGCTCTGTGGAGAGCTGGTCAGTACAGTGAATAGTTTACCTGAGTTGGGGGATTGGGCTGAAAACAGGAGGAATCTGCTCACTGCTTAGGTTGCTTCTGCCCTGCTGTGCAGCAGAGGAGATGAACATAAGAACATAAGAAAGGCCGTACTGGGTCAGACCAAAGGTCCGTCTAGCCCAGTATCCTGTCTACCGACAGTGGCCAATGCCAGGTGCCCCAGAGTGAGTGAACCTAACAGGTAACGATCAAGTGATCTCTCTCCTGCCATCTATCACCCACTTCTGACAAACAGAGGCTAGGGACACCATTCCTTACCCAGCCTGGCTAATAGCCATTAATGGACTTTGCCTCCATTAATTTATCCCGTTCTCTTTTAAATCCTGTTATAGTCCTAGCCTTCACAGCCTCCTCAGGCAAGGAGTTCCACAGGTTGACTGTGCGCTGTGTGAAGAAGGACTTCCTTTTATTTGTTTTAAACCTGTTGCCCACTAATTTCATTGGGTGGCCCCTAGTTCTTCTATTATGGGAACAAGCAAATAACTTTTCCTTATTCACTTTCTCCACACCACTCATAATTTTATATACCTCTATCATATCCCCCCTTAGTCTCCTCTTTTCCAAGCTAAAAAGTCCTAGCCTCTTTAATCTCTCCTCATATGGGACCCGTTCCAAACTCCTAATCATTTTAGTTGCCCTTCTCTGAACCTTTTCCAATGCCAGTATATCCTTTCTGAGATGAGGAGACCACATTTGTACACAGTATTCAAGATGTGGGCGCACCATGGATTTGTATAAGGGCAATAAGATATTCTCCGTCTTATTCTCTGTGTCTTTTTTAATGATTCCTAACATGCTGTTTGCTTTTTTGACTGCTGCTGCACACTGCATGGACATCTTCAGAGAACTATCCACGATGACTCCAAGATCTTTTTCCTGATTAGTTGTAGCTAAATTAGCCCCCATCATATTATATGTATAGTTGGGGTTATTTTTTCCAATGTGCATTACAATGGGAGGTCTGCAACGTGGTAGGGTGGGATAACAATGCCGGGCTCCGTTACCTGGCATGTCAGCTGCATGCTTCGCTTACAAGAGAGGTAAGACCCAGAGGCATACACACCTGTGTAACTTTCCTCAGGTGAGTCCTATTGAAGTCAGGTGTCCCAATGCCATGGTGGTGGGGGACATATAGTTACGTAGTAGAGGATAGGTAGGTGCATAAGTGATTGTGGGACTGAGGCCCTATAAAGCCTCTTGTTAAAGACCAGCTGTTCACTTTGTTCTTTTCAATCCTTGCCAATGAAATTAAAACGAAAAAACCAATTTTTATCATCATTTACCTGTGTCAGATTGATAGGTCGGTGAGATACAACATCTTTAATTCTTCGGGATCTTTGAATCTGTTCTAGACTCTGGGCCCAATCCTGATCTCTGCCACACTGGTGGGAATTTGGAAAGTCTGCAGACAGAGGAATCACTTCTGCAGACCCAGGAAGCAGATAAAATGCAGCTGGAGGGAACACAGCAGCAACCTACAGAACCCAGGTACAATTTTACACAACATTGTCCTGTGGTGAACCCTCACTTGTCTAGAATCAGAGGGGTAGCTGTGTTAGTCTGGAATTGCAGAAGTGACAAAAAGTCCTGTGGCACCTTAAAGACTAACTAAAGTATTAGAGCATAAGCTTTCGTGGGCCAATACCCACTTCGTCGGAGGCATGCATCCGACGAAGTGGGTATTAGCCCATGAAAGCTTATGCTCTAATACTTTAGTTAGTCTTTAAGATGCCACAGGACTCTGTGTCACCTCACTTGTCTAATCGCTCTTTGAAAGCTGTGCGTTGATAGCAGGTACAACATGGGTGTGTGTATGTGGCTTTAGAAAAGGGTCTATTAAGTATAACTATAAGCTTCTGATTCCACATGCAGACTTCACAGATTTCTCCCGCTGGAGAAACGGACTTTAGAATGAGAATCTGACCTGGGCTGAGGGTAAGTCTGATCATGGCTAAAAGGCTTCCTCTCCATCATGGCCACCCAGAGTGCGTTCCCTCATTCACGCCGCTGGCATCTGATAGGAAGGTGATTTATAGGCAGCAGAGTGGGCTGGACAGGTTTCCTGGCAGCTGGAGAGCAGTTTGGGAGACGGTGAGGACATTGCTGATGTACAGGATTAGTACAGATGAGGGAGCGGCCCCACTCGGTTTTGGGAAAGTCACTCCCCCAGTATCCAACACGGGTTTAGATATAGGATAAATGAGGCTCATTTCCACTGAAATGTCACACCCACTTCCTCAGCAGAGTCCTCCAACCTCCTAGCCACTGGGTTCAGCCAGGCAGTGCGTCGCATTGCTCTTCTGCTAGCACCCCCGATCCTCAGAGGGCCGGGCGCTCTGCTTCAAATCTACATACCCGCTTTGAACCCACAGCTACTCCTCAGATTGCACCTTAACCAGCCCCTGAGAGTTTCCTCTCTGCTGTCTTAGTGCGAGGTGCTGAAATTCTGTCTCACCTCAGCTGTTACTTTACCTTCTGCTATTTTGTGCAAGTATCAATAAAGATAAATATTGCAAAATCAGCCTGGCTGAATTAATACAATTGGCCAAAAAAAGAAAGAAAAGAGAGAGAGAGAGTAGGGTGACCACACAGCAAGTGTGAAAAATCGGGACGGGTAGTAGGGGGTAATAGGAGCCTATAGGAGAAAAAGACCCAGAAATCGGGACTGTCCCTATAAAATTGGGACATCTGGTCACCCTGAGAGAGAGAGAGAGAGAGAGAGAGAGAGAGAGAGAGAGAGAAGCTCTGTAGATGCCATATATATCCCTGGTCTTAGCTGACATTTCCAGCAGAGCTCCAGTGGAAAGAACTCTGAAGCAGCATGAAGCTCATACGTTTGCAGCATCCTTTCTCTAAAGGCTGAATATTCCAGGTGCTCTAAAATTCTCCAGCAACACAGCACCCCCTACTGCCATAACAGTGAATTAGTTTAGCACTGATACAGGAAGAAGTGTTACTACCAAAGGGCCCGAGCCAAAACCCAGTAGCTTAACAGAGGGAAAGTTAAGGGGTGACTTGGTAACAGTCCATAAGTACCTATATGGGGAACAAATAGTTAATAATGGGTTCTTCACTCTAGCAGAGGAAGGTCTAACATGATCCAGTGGCTGGAAGTTGAAGCTAGACAAATTCAGAGAGGAAATAAGGGGTGCATTTTTAAGGGTGAGCGTAATTAATCACAGGAACAAGTTACCCAAGGTCTTGGGGGTTCTCCATCACGGGCAATTTGTAAATCAAGATGCGATGTTTTTCTGAAAGCGCTGCTCTAGGAATTGTGTCAGGGCGGATCTCTGGCCTATGTTGCTCAGCAGGTCAGACTTAGGGTGACTAGATATCCTGATTTTATAGGGACAGTCCTGATTTGGGGGGCTTTTTCTTATATAGATTCCTGTTACCCCCCATCCTCTGTCCCAATTTTTCACACTTGCTGTCTGGTCACCCTAGTCAGACTAGATGAGCACAGTGGTCCCTTCTGGCCTTGGAATCTAGGAAGCTAGAAAGCTAAGGGGATGCTTTCTATTGACCTCAGCAGGCTTTTGATCCAGGTCCCAAGTGGTGAGTGCAATCTGGGGGAATTCACCCATCCCAAGTACCGATGAGGCTTGCTCCTCCTGAGCCTATAGGCTCTGGCCTGTGCTAGGGTTGCTGAAGGGCCAGTACCCGTCCCTGGTCTGCATGACCATTGCACTACAGCGAGTGGAATCCACCCAGGATATGTTGGGAACAGGCTGGTGGGATGTTCCGGGAGAAGCCTGTTTTCTTGCTGCTGCTTTTTTTTTTAAAAAAAAAAATCTTGTCTGATTTGTTCGTTTGTTTGTTTATTATTGGCTCAGCTTTCTGAAAGGGAAACCAGAAAACCCAAAGAATCTCAGAGTGCGCTCTCTCTCTCTCTCTCTCTCAACACCAACATGACATGTGAAACCAGTCCATTGGGGGGTGGGGACAGCCAGGTCAGCTCCCTGGCCAAAGGGATGAGGCTGCGTCACCTTCCAAGAAGCCACCGGGACAGGACCCTATTTGAAAGAGGAACATCTTTGATCGGAAAAATAACCAGTCAAAAGCCTCGGACATGCCAGATCCCAGTCCGGGGAAGGGGTAGGGGGTTGAATGGATGCATTTGCCTCCTGAAAATCTGGCATAGCCTTACAGGCATGTCTTTAAAGCTTCCAGAACTGATTGTTTTTTTGATAGTGTTTCAAACTCGTCTTCCCTCAGTGAGTCCCCAGACAAGTTCCCGGCATAAATTAGGCACCACAGTAGTGTGTTTTTTCTCGAGGTGGAGGAGGGAATAATGGGCACAAAACTCCGCTGGGGGTGGGGGAGGCGTGTGAGTCGGAAACTGCTGCTGAGTGACTCACTCGGCAGGACAAACGAGACCTCACTTGTCACTCTGTCTTCCTCCTCCTCCTCCTCCCTTCTGGTGGGGAGCAGAGCGCCGGGGAAAAACATCAGCTTTTATTTTTCTCTCCCAGGGCATCTGGACACAGGGAGCCTTTCCAAGCCACAGCAATGTCTTGCTGTGCAGCTTGGGGCATGTTCCTTTCCCTTTTAATAGCCACCTAGGACAAGTCTCCCAGGTGACCTTGGAAAATTGTCTGCTCCGAGGGCAAAGGTGGAGGGGGGGCAGGGGGTTTCGGACCCTGGTGCATTCACGTTCAGAGGCTTTTGTTGAAAAAAGTGCTTTCCCATTTTCCATTGAGATTCAAAACAATAAAATAATCGGCACATTTCTGAGCGGGAAGCGAGGGGAGGGCGTGTGTGGGTAGACGGAGCGGGCTGGCAGCCATTCTGACTCTAATGAACACCGGGTCATAAAAGTCGAAAGGGTGCTGGGGGAGGCGGGGGAGGTGGTTACGGCGGCGAGGGGGAATGTGAAAATATCCCTGCCTTTTCTGTGCTCAGAAGGGCAATTAGCATTTTTTATGAAGAACACAAACAGCACAAATCAAAGAGGCTGGGTTTATGGCCGTCGCAAAACAGCTGGCTTTTTCCAAAACATCTCCCGAAAATGGTCTGGGTGGCCTGCCAGCAGGCCAGCGAAAATGCAGCCTGGCTCCGCTGTGGGCAAGGAGGACAATTAGGTAATGACATTGCCTTCCCAGCAAATTGCTCTTCGATTGCGGTGGGGTGGGGTTGAGTGATGGCGAGGATGGCCCGGGAAAACCCTGCTAGGGCGGCCTACCTCTTTCCAGGCTGTAAGTCACCCTGTGCTAAAAGGCCGGGGTTTGTTTGTTTGTCTTAACGATTGGGATAATTTGCATGAAATGGGGCGTGCTGGCCCATGTGAAAGTGATTTGGGGTGTGGCGAATCATCAGAATATCCTCTGGCTTTTCTATGGTGCCAAGCACACAAAACGTGGCAGAATGGGATGTTTAGGGCTGGACCAGGCTCGCGGGGTGTGCTGAGGAGCAAGGAGTTGTGGGGTGCTGCACAGAGGTGATGGAAGCTAGCCAAGGATGGAGGAGCGAAACCAGCAAGCCCTTGTGTCTGTTAATTCTTGTAGGGCCCTGGCAATTACTTCCACTGTTTCTGAAGTGCAGCCATCTCTGGGGTGCAACGTGGCACAAAAACACCACACGGGCACTGAGAAAAATAGCAGGTCTACCTGAGAACACAGAATGATGTCATGGGAGAGGGATGTCATTTCCCAATCAGGGGATACTGGGTTTCAAACCCCGGTCTTGCAGCGGGTTTGAAGACACTACCTTGCAGTCACATATTTATAGCCCCGCAGGAGCAAGACTGCAGCTGCACATCACAGGGGCCCGGGACCAAGTGACACACGTGGGTGTGGAACACAATCTGGAAACACACACACAGGATCCATCCCAAGCTCTCCACATGGCCTAGCACATGCACGCTGGGAAATGGGACAGTAGGCTGCCAGTCTGGCTGACTGTGCTCAGTAAAGCAACTGGTTCCTTACCTCAGTGCTGAACTTTAGGGGACTCCCATCAGTGTCGCAGGGTGAGAGACACTGCAACAGTTTGACAGGTGGTTGCTCTGAGCATGCTTGGCTGTTACAAAGCGAGGCCTGTGGTAACAGCCGTGAGCCATTGACTGTGGCCGGACTGGCAGCCCTGCAGGGAAGTCCTCTGCCCATATAGAACTTGGAGGGAACCCAGATAGAAGGGGTGGGGGCAGTTTGGATGCCAGGGCCCATGTGGCTATTTTTTCCATCTCTCGTCTGCTGTGACTCTCTCTCTTCGCTTCCTTCCTCCATTCTTTATTATAACTCGCTCTCTCCGTAAAGCATTTCAGAGTGTGTGGGTAAGGACTATGCTGCAAAGTATGGCATCATGGAAAGGCACTGAAGTCTAGTGCCCAGCACAGGGGGCTGGTAGCTTGGACTCCTGGGTTCTGTTCCTGCTGCCATACCTGGATGGAAAATAGGTGTAATATTAAGGATGGTTCACCTGCCTCTCAGAGCTCCAGTAAGGATTTCATCAGCCATGTTTGCAAAGTGCTTTGAGGTGATATTGCAGGGGGAAGGATTAAATATCAGGGCTGCTCGGGATGAAAACTTCCTGTCTCTAGTGAAAAGTTAGGTGAGTTTCTTCTCCTCTCAGCAGCTGGTGGGACTGTCTTACCAGCCGCTATCTCGCCATTGTCTCCAGTTTGCAGACCCAACCAGGCCTCAGTTCTCGGTGTGAGGCATTGTCCTCTCCATGTCAGGTGTTTGTCAGAAGCTCTGTAGCCTCTGCTTCATCCAGACAGGACCATCTCATCCATGTCAAGGCTCTAACGAGCAGTCTTCCGTATGGGCTTGTTTGCTTATGATCTCTAGTGCTGTGGGAAGAATGGCCAGGAAGGTGCAACTTCCAGATCAACTGGATGATGTGTAGGGTGAAATATGGACCTCTGGCTTCTTTAGTCACTGGCCGGTGTTAACGAGCATAAAGCACCATGCAGAGCCATTTGGCACATTAGTCATAGCTTGAATCTTTTATGCTCCTTGTCTAATGACAAGTATTATCCAGCAAGCCTTGTAATAGTGCGGTCTGTGGAGGGCAAGGAAGTTAGTAATGATGGTGCCGGAATGCTGTTCCAGAGAGCACTGCTATAATTCACAGCAGATAATAGAAGTCAGAGCCAGACAGATAATAGAACTGACTGAGATCCATTTATTGCTAAGAGACTGTCTGAATATTTCTGTGTAGCCTAGTCCATTCCCCTCTCCTTCATCAGCTTTCCCAGGAGAAAAACACAAGCCCAGGGGAGGATGGTAAGAAAGAAATACAGGCGGTCTGGTATGGATCCGTAGGCTTTTCTGTGGCCTTCATCTCCAGAGAATCAGAGCAACTCACATTGTTAATTTATCTGCCTACTCCCCAGTATGGTAGAGAAGGATTACTACTCTCACCGATGGGAAACTGAGGCACGGAGAGACAAATAATTTGCCCAAGTCACACAGCTGGAAATTGACTTCATGTCTCCAGAGTCTTCGCCTAGTGCCTTAACCAGGAATCCATCCTTCCTCTCTGGTAACAGCCATGGAAGTAGTGGGCACTCAGTGATAACAGTGGGAGTTGGCGGAACTCAGCGCTTCTGAAAAGCAAGCCGTTTTTATTTAGGCGCCTACTTCTGCTGTTTGCTGCTTCACTGCATGCCCCCAAGGTAGGAAATCTTGGCTTACCACTGTGTGTGTGTGTGGGGGGGGGTAAATTGTTATCTCTCTGCTGCAGCTTTGTTGGTCTAGTATAGGAAACCTGTTCTACCTGCCCACCACATGATACATTGTGAAGTCGCAGATCCGCATCCTGCCATGCAAGAGGCGCCACCTCCACAGAGGCAGTTGCAAGAAGGAGTCCTCAGATTGTCTCCTCAGATATGGTGCTGCCACTTGTCATGATTTTGGATGTTTTTCTTAAAGCCCCGTTTCCCGGAGTCCTGTGATTACAGGAGACTCCGAATGTTTAAGTAAATTTTTAGCCCTCATAGTTGCAGAGAAAAGTTTGAAAACATAAATCATAAAGATGCAAAAATCTGAAGGTCAATTCAGGGACCCCCAATGTTGTTTTCTTAACTCCTGATTTTTAAGTGAATCTCATGATTTTGGGACCTGACTCGTTATATCTGGATGTTTGACGTTGTCATTACTGGGGATTTTCTCTCTTTTTAAAAAATAAAATGTTTCCGTTCTTACTATTTTCTTTCAACAACAAAAATCTCCTGCTGCTTTAAGTGAATCCAGACAATGGGTGACAACCTCACCCGTTACCATCTCTCCCACCTGCCTAGGCTTTCCATTCTCCATTATACAACTGCCCTTCCCTCTCCAAATCCTTGGGTCAGTTTTTTAAAGCACTTGACCTTTTTCTCCTATCAGCCACTGCACCAGTCTTGCTGATGTTCACACACATGGTATCCTCTAAAGGTGATGCTGTTGTGTAGAGTTCTGCCTTCCATTTCTGGCCACCTTTCTTTCCTTTAACAGCCTGTTTCAAACCTTTCCTGGTGCAGGCTTCTGAGAGAGAGAGAGAGAGAGAGAGAGAGAGAGAGTGAATGTGAGTGTGTCCAGTCAAACAGGTAAGAAGAGGGCTTACTTTTAAATTAACATGCATGTTACCTTCTTGGCCTTTGCAACATCAGAGAATATTGCAAAGGCCAAGACTATAACAGGGTTCAAAAAAGAACTAGATAAATTCACAGAGGACAGGTCCATCAATGGCTATTAGCCAGGATGGGCAGGGATGGTGTCCTTAGCCTCTGTTTGCCAGAAGCTGGGAATGGGCGACAGAGGATGGATCACTTGATGATTCCCTGTTCTGTTCATTCCTGCTGGGGCACCTGGCATTGGCCACTGTTGAAAGACAGGATACTGGGCTAGATGGATCTTTGGTCAGACCCCGTATGGCTGCTCTTATGTTACAAATTTGCTGGTATTTCACTCCACATTCCTGCTTAGGAGCTGTGTGTTGGGTTGTGCATCGACCATGCTCCTTCCCCAAGCCAGGAAAAGAATGAAGGTTTAGTGGAAGAAACAACTTGGGAAGAGAGGCCGAGCATGTCGGTAGCATCAGGAAATGCTGGAAAGCCAAAAAAGAAGAAGTCAGTCAGAGGCCAGGATACCTCTCCCCCCCGCACCCCTCCCCCACCCCTGCACAATAGCTTAACTTCTGGTAGCGTTATCTCTTCTGGATGTGGCTCAGGGCAGCCAAACCTGTACCTGTGCTACCATCCCTTCTTGTCAGGGCTCCTTTCCCCTTGCTGGCGTGTATGACTCCAGACAGGGAGGGAGCTGAACACCACAGGTTCAGCTGGCTGAAGGTTTTTCATCCCTTCATGGGGACAAAAGTTGGCTTGGTGCTTAAATGCATTTTGGCCGGAAAATGTCTGGTTTTTGTCCCCCGCATGACTGAGGTTGCTGTTGAATAATTGAAAACCCCCCAAATGACACCTTTTCAGTCCTCAGAAGCAAAATGTTTTTTCACTGAAAATACAAAAAAACCCAAAAAAACAAATAAAAAAAACTTTCATTTTTTTGGCAGAAAATAAAATCCACTTTTTGTTCCCACACTGACCAGCCGCCCCATTGATTGCACAGAAGGCCCGTGTGCTGGCACTGCATGTGTGTTCCCAGCACAGCTCTGAAAACCCTTTATCCCATTGTTTGACTGGCTTTCGGAAAGGGGTGCAGGCACGTGGAGTCTGTCAATGGAGACTTGACTGGATCCCCAAGGGGTGGGCTGGGATGAGAATCTGTGTTGCTGGGTAAGAGGCGACGTTCCCCGTGATGAGTTGCAACAAGCAGCTTCCATCCTGCTTCTACTGAAAAGCAGGTTCTCAAATGATGCCCGCTCGTCTTTAGAATGAAAGCCCAAGCTGGCTTCTACGTTTTCTTTAACAGTATTAGCGCTTAGAAGGAGGTGCGGGGAGGTTTCTGCTGGGGTTTTCTTTTCCTCCTGCCCTCGCCCCTAGCTCTGCCAGCCCAGAGGGAAACAAGGGGACCAGGCATTATGTGTAAACACCAGTATAAAGTGGTACCACTTTAAGCAGCCAAGGATGATTTAGTTGGGGTTGGTCCTGCGTTGAGCAGGGGGTTGGACTAGATACCTCCTGAGGTCTCTTCCAACCCTGAGATTCTATGATTCTTCAAGCAGCATTTTGTAAGTGGGCTCCGGAGGTGGGAGCAGGCTGCTGTCTGTCTGGGTAGCCAAACACTATTGTCTCCTCAGGGCATGCCTGTGTCATTCCTCAGTTGCCAATGGAGAAACTGAGGCACAGAGGTAGGTATGTGGTCTGCCACAAGACAACGTGGGCCCAAGTTCTCCCAGTGGCTGGTGCTCTGCTGTAGCCGCTGGACTGACTGCCTTCTCCAAGTGACTGGGTTTGTTTGCCCATGCTGAGAGTCTGTGTTTGGAGGCCGGACAAGCAGTCAGTCCAGCCCTGCTCCCGCCCTGCCCTCTGCTTGGAAAGACGAATGTCGTAACTGGAGCGCATGCCTGGGAGGTCATGGTCTGGGGCGCTTCTGGCTCCCAGATGTGAGAGCCGTTCAGCTGCAGCGGGTCCCTTGCCAAGCCAGCCCACAGCTGCCATTTATCTTCATGCTCTGCGTTTTCCGAGTTTCTCTCTGAGGTCCCCTCCTGAACGGGAAGTTTATGAACAGGCCCCTCCTCGCTGGGCCCCTCCCGCCGTGTCCCATGGTCCGTAGCTCCCTGGCAGAATCCAACAATCGTTAGCCCCCACTCTGTGTGCAAACCCACGTGTGGGCATGTGAATGGACAGACCATGGGATGAGTCACCCCTGACTTGCGTCAGCTGTTGTTGTTCAGAGACGCAACACTGGCTGGGGGCTAAGACACTGGACTGAGGCTCCGGACAGATGAGTCCTAGTCCTGCCTTTGAACTTGGGCAAATCCCTTGATTTGTATTGTTATTTGCACTGCCATCAGAGTCCCGCTCCCGGACCAGGAACAAAGTGTGCTCCAGCTGTCCCAGCACAGACAAAAGTCCAGTCCCTGCCCCACAGAGATTACCCTTTGCCTCAGTTTGTCCACTGTGCTTGTCTACTTAAACTCTCAGCTGTTTGGGGCAGGGACTGTCTCTCACAATGTGGGCAGCGTCTACCCCAATGGGGCCTGTTGCTAAGACAACTAGTGAACAATCGTGATAAGGGTGTAACAACCATGACCTTCTTCTCTGGCTGTGTAAACAAAATGCATGTGAACATCCTTGCTTATAATCTAAATGATCATTTGCACCTGTGCGTAATGGGTGTGAAATGCTAGTGAGTTGGACTTTGCCCCTCACGCCCGTGCGGATGTGTTGCACTCATTTTACATTTGTAAATGAGGACACAAGGGGTGGGCACAAGGAGAATGGGAATTCCTGATCTTAGAGCTCCACTCTGACCCACACCGGGGTTGTTTGTGATATTGATTAGTTGTCTCATGGCGGTGTCTAGAAGCTAAGGACACATTGTCCTTGGTGCTGTGTACACATGATGAAGCTCTTCTGCCTGCAAAATGTCCACTGACTCTAGCAGCCCATCCCCATCGTGGGAGGCGTTCACACTTTTTCAGCAGGTGAGAAAATACATGCATCTGGGGAGGCCGTTTTCCTTACTCCTTGCTTAGAGGCTGTGATTCCCGGCAGAGGGTTAACTGGAATAAGCCCATTGCTTCTGCTAGGCGCTGATGTCGGTCTCCTGGTATTCATTAACATTTCTGTGCAACCAGCCGGCCTGGAGTCGATCCCTTTCTACCATGAGACCACATTGTACAGCCTGGAATATTTTCTCTCCTAAGTTTAAAAGCCCTGACCTCAAGAATTGCCTCTCAACTATAGGATCCCACCAATCAGTCTGGAAGAGTGTGTCTTTTTCACAGGGTCTGTGTGATCCAGTGGAATTCAGCTGGGGGGATTTGAATACTCTGGGAGCGTAGACTGAGTTTTAAGGGGGTTGGTCTCCCTTGGTCACTCCAATCCCGGGTAAATCCCAGACTAGGGTCTGGCATATTTCTCTAACACATGCTTTCATCTTAACAGGAATTCACAGTTTATGCAGGAGGCATCCCCTGCCCTCAAAGACAAAGGAAGGTGCCATCAATGGGCTCCTTCACGTCCACAAGTTGATTCATTTACCACAATATCCTTCACAAGTCTCATGGCACTTGGCATTCGGTCAAACAAACTGGCATGGACATTCAGAGAAAAGGAGGGCACCTCAGGTGAGATGTAAAAATAGCAACTAAATCAGCTAATGGTCTGTCTCGGGAGAAGACTTCCTCCCAAGAGAAGGGAGCTGTAGCAAGTCCAGCATGTGTTGAGTGTGTTCATGACATGGATGGGTTAACTAGTAGAAGAGCCTGGCCTTTTTTGATGAATGTGTTCGGGTATCTATGTAGACCAGCTCCCAAAAAAAAGACAGTGGCCAACATTTTCCAAAGCAGGTGCCAGTTAGTCTCCCAAGTCTATGTTTAGATGCTTTGGGGTGGAATTTCTAGAAGTGCATGTGAAGCCCATGGGACTTGCTCCTAAGTCATTGAGGTGCTTTGGAAAATCCAACCTTTAAGAGCCTAAATATACTGATTTAAAAGACAAACTTTCCTGTTTTTTAAAAGTGTGGCCTCTTTATCTTTGGACTGGTAGAGAGGCATAGTCTGAGAACAGGGCTAGCAGCCAGGAACAGCTCTGACCCTGGTTAGCTGTGTGATGCTGGAAAAATCACTGAACCCACCATGCCTCAGTTTCCCTAACTGTGGAATGGGCAAATAGGATTATTTACTGGATGTGTCAAGTGATATATTATCCTCAGCCATGGTGGAATGTGTATTTGCCACAGGTTATGGTGGTGATTTCTTAGCAAGAGCAGAGTTGCTCTAAAAAGAGACACCCACCACTCCCAAGTTTGGCTTTCAGTTGCCAGTCTTGGTGGAGACTTTTTTCTGGCAAAGTGAGTGTTTTTTTCCTACAGCCAGATGTTGATGGATCCTGCCTTGTGCTTTCTGTAAATAGGAGACAGTTTTCCTCAAACCGCACCAGCCCTCTGCATACCCAGTGCACTCAGCATGTGTCGAGAGCCCAGCCAAAGTGGTAGCACTATCAAGACTGCAAGAAAAAAAACATCCCCATTCAGAGCCAGGACCCCTCAGTATGCACTTGCCTTCGAAGGTGGACCACAATGCTCATTAGTAAATGTGAAGCTCATTAAAGATCCCTCCTTGCACACCTTGCACACATCCCTGCACACGTATGTTCTGTGGATAATGTATTTCAAACCAAAGCCTATGAAAACCAGCTCCTCCATTGCCTTGGCTGGCCTGACGTCAGGGTGCTATGTATCTCTTGTTTCCAGCCCGTGAAGCTGTGAGAGGGATCCCTGAAAAGTTAACCAGAGGCACATGGAAGGGGGCAGGTTAACCATAGAACCCTGAAGTCAGGTCTTGGTAGTTAAGCTTAGCCATTTACCTGTAACCCAAGGACCTAAGGGATGGCTCTGATACTGACTAAGGGGGGATGGTAAGACAAGGGTTAAAGAGATGTTCTGGCCAAGCCGTGCTGCCCCATGCTGACTATGACCCCAGTGGAGGCAGAGCTCAGAAGGGAGCAGCTCAACTCAGTGTAAATAACAGAGCAGGAGAGCAGTTGTGCGTTGCCACCTCCTGCAGAGGAGCTTCCTGGGCTCCAAGCATCTGGGACCAGGTCCTGCAGTCAATCTGCTGCAGGCCCTTCAAGCATGGGGGCCGAGGACGCTGAACTTCTGCAGACAGGGAGACCCTCCGGAGGGTGGCTCAAGAGAGCCCCAAGGGAGTCCCAAAGACACCGGTGGCACCAGCCAAGGATCCGAAGCCAGAGTAGGAAGTGGTCCAGGGAACAGGTGTAGGGGTGCCCATATTTTTGAATGATTGTTTCTTTTAGGCCTTGGGTTGAAACCCAGTGGAGCAGGGAGGGTCCGAGTCCCCCTATTCCTGGCCAGTGACTCTTGCCATTGAGCAGCACAGCTGCTGACTCTTACCACGAAGCATGGTAGCCACTGACCCTCATCACTGGGTGATACAGTCTGGACTAGTATCGCCACTGATGGCCTTGGACTCAAACAGCCCCCTTTGGCAAAAGGCATTAGAGTTTATTCTTCTGCAAGTCTCTGCAGTGGTACATTGCGGGAATATCTGTGTTATCTGGGTCCACCGCTAGACCCTCTAGAGCGCTGTTCACATGTGATTAGCAGTGACATTAGCAGGGTAATGGATGGTTAACAGGACATAGGGAGCCTTTCCCCACCCAGCTGTCCATTGGCATCCAGTCCCAGCTGGCAGGAGATGAAACTTGTTACCACAAGTGGCTAAAGGTGGTTTCCTCAATGGCGGCCTCAGTGAACAAGTTCAAGGCCTGAATGGGCTTTGGAGATGGACCCGTTCTTCTCACCACGTTAGCATTGGTCCTGCTTGTGCTGTGCCCATTCTGAGCACGTCACTGATGGAACTTTCCACCCGGGACGTTCCCTGAGCATTAAATTAATGCTGTAAACAGAGCTGCTGTCAGCTGCCTTGCTTCCCAGAGCCTTTTGTGACAGTCGTCTGTCTTCTGCCCAGGTGGCCACGCCATTGCCGGGGAGAAGCTATTTCCCGAGCCCAGGGAGGAGAGAGCAAGAGACCTGTTGGCCTATTGTATAAGATCGATACAGAGCAACCCTGAGTTAAAATGAGGCGGGGTGAGACAGGGCAGCAGGCCTACCCCCCCTCATGGGATTGTCCGAACATCTTCTGAAGAGACTGTAGCCCTGGGAGGGTTGGGCACTCAGATACAGTCAGGTGGTTCTTGTTACTGTGAAAGCGGCAATGCTCTGGGTTCGGGGCTCCGGCTGTGTGGAGAGGAAGCGACCCAGGCTTGGGGAAACTGGAGCAGCAGTGAAGACGGTGCTGCCAGTGTGCAGGGAGGCGAAAGAGGCCTGTGAGGCAGTGAGGTGGCACGAGGCAGCTTTAAAGACCGTGCACGCCTAGTCTCGCAAACCTGGAGAATAAGGAAGAGGCAACAGCTACCTTCACAAGCTGGCTGGTTTCATTGCTTCCTGGGGCTGGGGCTCTGGGGTACAGGCTTAGTAAATCCCCCAGGGTCCATAACCCAGGTTGGGCTAGCAATCATTCCATCCACTGGGGATGCCGTCAACTGGAAATTCACTGCTCTATAGGGGCAAAGCGCTTAGTGGGACTCTGAAGTGCGTTAGACATTTATATGTATATAAATACTAAGAATCTCACGCACACCAACACTGCTTAAGAGACAAGACACCCAGGCTTCTGCCTCAGGATATAACCAAGGAACTGCTTGGGGTCAGGAAGAAACCTTCACCATGGGCATGTCGTTAGAAAATTGTCTAGTAAGAGAGTTGTACAAGCCTCTAGGACTAGTAGTGTTGGAGAAAGGATTAGGCGGGCGACCGCTCTGAGTCAATCTGGCATTGCCAGAGGACCTACAGATCACGGAACACTCTGAAGTTGAGATTTGCAGCCCAGTTTAAAGGCTGGAGCGATTTGGTTAATCTTCAAAAGAACACTGAAGTGGGAGCCTTTTGAGGTTCTTCACGGGTAACTGAGCTTCCAGGAGCACAGCGCCAAAACCTCAGCTGGTGTCAATCGATCTAATTCCAGATCTCCTGGGATCGCACACTTGGACATTACCAGCATGTAAATAAAAGAGAGCATGTCATCTCAGTGGTCCAGGTTCTTCTCCATCAGCCCCTCACCCCAAGGAGTACAGAGAGTTCATGCAGAGGGGCACGCCAGTCCAGGATTTGGACTTCTCTGAATTTATGAAGTTCCTGGGTAGTTTGAGACCACAGGATGCAGATGTTCTGATTTTGGCAAATGATGCAAAACTGCAGGCCAGAACTGTGCTGAAAAATATCTTGTTGTTCAACAGAGCAACTCTCTGTGTGACAAGACTTTATCGCACGGCAGAGCTGTAAGCCTTGGTTGGAAATGTAAACAGGGTATACGGTCTCCTGCTGGCCTGTATTTCAGTAAATGTGCACACAATGTGAATCTAGTCCAATGGGATGTTTTTAGGGACGAATGGCAACTATCATATCTATGCAATCCAGTGCAGGGTTTAGTGCTGCTGATGGGCGTTTGCCTCGATTGTGTGTGAGAGAGGCTATGGTCAGGATGAATTAGGGAAAGGACCCAAAGCTATGTATTTTGTAAACATGGCAGAAAGGAAAGATCCAAATCGATGGGAAAACAGTGTTCCAAACCGAGATGAAAGGAAGAGCAGAACCAAAGGAAGATGGAGAGACCTTGGAGTTCAGGACATCGTCTCTCCGGTATCCTGCTTACAAAAGAAGGTTTTGGAGTCATGGACTGGGGTAAAAGTAGGGATGCTGCTGTAATGTTCATGACCTACACACAGAGAAGTAAATTAAAACTACAAATCCTTTTACTGGATGGTTACAATGTAACAGGATTTTATTTCTTAGAACTCAGAACAATAACATACAGAACCCCAAAACAGAGAGGGACCAAACAGGCTGCTCTCTAAAAAAAGAAAGGCACAATTCCCCCCACTTTGCGATAAGCTGGTTCTGATGTCACGCTTCCCTATTGAGCCTTTTAGCCTGGAAGGAGGCTTCGAAAACCTCTTACAAATTAAAGTGAAGACCTACAGTTCCAACACAGATTTCAAATGCACCCCAGGTGCCAGCCTAGAATATAGAACAGACGCTAAGTGCTGGATGGTCAGCCACAAAGTAAGCAGCAGAAATCATGGACTCGCGCTGTCAGCCATAATGAGTGCAGCCAAACCCGGGAGATGCCCTGCTTGTTAGAGCAGAGCATAGGAAGAATTATTCCTAGCATTGCTCTGAGAGAGGAAAGGAAGGCACTTTTTAGCAAACAGAAGGATGTAAAGTGATGCCTTGTTAGTTCCACAGCCATAGAAGTGGCCCAGCCCTGCCATCCTTGGGTGTCAGCTCAGCCCCTTTGCTGAGTTTTACATTTGTTCCAGAGCTGAGAGATGATCCCATGGAAGTGTGTGGTTGTATATAGTGCATGTGCAGAGGAGCGCTTCCATTGTACTGCTTGTGGATGTCATTGTCGGCAAAGAAGCAGAAAATAAAACAGCAACAATGCCTGTCATGGACCATTCCATGTGAGACAACAATCAATGAATATGAATAGCCTCTTATAATGCAATTAGCACTGAGCAGCTTTTCTGTTGTTGTCCACTGTGGCAAAGACAATGGAGCTGCAAGAGGGTTTTCAGAATGCTGCCTGATCATTAATGGGTTAATGATGTTTTGCAGAAGAAGCTGAAATATTAAGCTTCCAGGTGAAAAGAGGTGGGGAGAGAACCCGCATAAAATGATTTGGGAAAGAGAACAACTATAGTGTTGGGGGAATTGGTTTCATTTTATTAGTCATCTTGTGCTGGGAGAGTAAAAGGTACTTTCAGACCTGGATGCTTGTTTGGGTTCAGGGATCGGGGCCCTAGTGTGCTGGGGACTGTAGATGGTTGTAATAAAAAGTCTCTGCCCCCAAGGGAGATGAGAGGAAGTGGGGGGGATGCAGGAGATATCACACAAATGGATGGAAGCACAAATGAACAGAGAGACTGTGATAAGTGGTGGCGTATGGTAAAGATGTTTGATGAGGAAGAGTCTGATAAGCAACCGTCCCAGCACACCAGCTGCCTAGCCATTGTAAGGTCTGGTACGTGATCAGTTACCTGTCGTTGCCAAGCCCTGGACAGAATGAGCTGCTAGTCTACTTCTACTTCTGTGTGACTAATTGTTCTCCACCAGGCCCAGGTTAGTCAGAAAGAATCATTTTCCTTTTACATCAGCGAGCTGGAAAATCTCCCGGGATGGTGTTTTTGGAAAGAGCGTGTATGGCAGCCACTGCGATTTAAACACAGAGACCAGAGGGATTTGATCTCCTTCGCCGGGTTAGCACATTCCCCGATGGAGACTGGAGCCTACTTTCTCTTACTGTTGACACATCACAGCGCTTTGCAATGTCATCCTGACCCAGAGTTGTGGGAAGAAACCACCACCTCTTCCTGTCTAAATGAGCTGGGGAAACAACCTCTCCCCGAGGAGCCAAGCTGTTCTCAAATAAGGCAAACACCACCTATGTTAATCGTCCTGGAAAACAGCCGTCTGCTGGGAAGATTTGAGCAGCCGTATATTGCTTCAGAAATCAGAAATCATAGGCAGAGTGGCATTTCTGAGATGCCGCGGTCAGACAAGAAGACCCAAGAAAGGGAACAGCCTCTTCTGGACTGGTGGGTACTTCCCAGCATGTGTTTATTTCTTGACTCGTTTTTAGGGTGAGTGGAAAGTGCTGGGCTGACAAGTCCTGGAGTCTGATGTCCTCTCTTCAAAGAGGCTCGGCACCGGCACTACAAGCATCCCCTATTGTTCCTTGCCAAAGGGCCTCACCTTTCAGCTTGCAGTGGTGGCTTCTGTGGGAGATCAGACTCCATCCATGGTCCACACTTGCTACTTGCACTGAAACTATCAGCGAAGAATGGCTAGTGATAAGTCCACGACAGGTTTCTTTTAATATGGGCACCTTGATAGGAACTGGGTTGGGACAACCTTTCTGTTTCACTGAGCAGTCAATCTGATGGCTATGACTTCGGGTGGCTACCATCTGGAAGCAGGTCCTAACCTATACGAGGAAGCATTCATATCCCATTGCTGTTCCCCAGAGCCATTCAATCTTGATGGTCTTACAATTTCAGAGCCTTTCCAGCAGAGGGAGCATGTAACACTGTATCCTATCCTCCTTTTTAGTGGCTGATCCATGGAGTAGATAAGAGCCTTCTGATGCTACTGGTGGATGGAGTTACTCCTTTAGCCTGAAGCTGGAAAGATCTTAAGGTTTTGGTGCTGGGTTAAATCCAAGCTGGTGACTCCTGCTGAAGGTCGTTACAAGGAAAATGCAGTGCTATCCAACCATCTTCTTATGTGCAGGACTTTCTCATGAATGCCAACGGTGGGAGTTTCCAGTATCTAGGGCAAGAAGCTTCTGCCAGTTAATTGCCATCAGACTCAGAAAAAGCCAGCAAGTTAGAGATGAAAACAGGTACTCCCCATGTCAGCTGCATGTTTTCCTCCGATGGGCCTCACCACCTGCACTGCCTTGTTTGACTCCCAAGGTTGCAGAGAGCTTGGAGCACAGGAGTGTCACTTCAAGGGGAGAAATGTTGTCCGAGCAGCCCTGTTTATGTTCCTTTTGCTACCTGGAGGCCTGGTTGGTCCTGCGGAGGAGGCCCGCTGCACGGTCCTTGTCTTCAGTAGCTCCTGCCTGCGTGTGCAGCTGGTTTGCCTGGCTCACGCATGTCGAGAACACGATGGGCTCCATTTGCAGGTGCACAGGGATCAGGCTGCACCCAATAACATGTGCCTATCTCAGCTCCATTTCAGGCCGCGCGGAGTCTTGACCTGAAGTCTAGGGTTGCCGGAGAGTCCAGGTTTCGGCTTGTGTTTCCAGGTGTCGTTTGACAAGCCAGGCCCTGATGTCTGGTTTTTTTGATTGGTGGCGACCCTAAGCGGAAGGAAGGAGGCAATGCAGCAAGGGCAGCTGCCTCTGGGGCCAGGCTGCTCGTACGGCTCGCGGCGGCGCACACCGGGCAGGGGCAGGGCCTTGGGGAAGAGGCAGCACAGGGGGTGGAGCCTTGGGGGTCCATTGACCAGCCATTAGAAAAATGGCAACGCTATAGGCGCTGGGAAATTAATGCCGGAGGATTGGCTAGCCCTCCTCTGAAGTGAGGTGCAGAGGTTGTTCCTTCCCACGGAACAGATCCCAGGGGAGAAGGGATCTGGAGTGGCCCTCTAGGGAGAGGGGTCAAATTCTGAACAATGATGGGACAAGCACCTGCCAGCCCTGCCTACCCTGGGGCCGTGGGGCATCTCAGGGCTCATTCCTCGGTTTTGCTGCGCTCCACTGGAAGCACGAGCCCGCCTGGACACCTCCATACTCACATGCCCAAAGGAGCCGGGGAATTGGCAGGATTCATTTCCACTGGCTTTGCAGGGACCATGCTCCGTAGATTGTGCCTCGCCCCCCAGCACCGCCCACCTGCCCCCACGCCACTGTCCTTGGCGCGCTCACCCATGTAGCCACCGCATGAAGTCTTTGCTCTGGCAGCCTCACCAGTGCCATCCTCCTTTCTCTGGGCTCAGGGCTCTTTGCCCCTCCTTCCCCTGAGCTCTGTCTGCTGCAGGGATAAACATTCGGCTCGTCACCATATACCGTGCTTGGTCAAAGCCGCCACTGAAAATTCCCCTGGTCTTTCTGCTGGGAGTTGAGACGGCTTCGATCTCTCCCCGTGAAGATAAAGACCAAGTCAAGAGTGACCTAGTTCTGCTCGCATACCAGTCTCAGACTAAGGGCCAGAGCTTCAGACTATTTAGGCACCTAACTCCCTTGGGTGGATAGTTCAGCCCGGCTTCTCCAAGACACGGAACCGAGCCAGGGTCTCCTGAGTCTCGGACTAGCCTTGTAATCTCAGGAGCATCCTACTTCTCTTGCCGAGGGGCAGGCTATCACTGTCCATTATAGAGTTTCTTGCCCTTTCCTCTGCTGCAACTGGTACTGGACCCTGCCAGAGACACAATCCTGGATTCGAAGGGCCAGTGGCCTGATCTGCTGTATGCTGGTGCACTGTACCCCCTCCAGTGTATTTCCACCTTGGAAAAACACAAGGTTCTTTTAGGTGTAATCTCCTTCTCCTCTCTCGGCCGCACCATCAGGAGGGTCACACGCAGGCCTCATCTTGCCTGACCTGCGCAAGAGGCTATTAATTTTTAAAAAGGCCCTTAGTTCATTCTGCCAGCGCTGCTTCCCCCACTTCCCGGGAGCCACGCTGAAGCTGCGTTTTGCTGTTCTCCGGGAAATAAAGTAGGTCGTGGTGTCACATAGGGCAGTATTATTACATCAGCCAGGCGAGCGGAGCAAAATAACCCCAGCCCTGCCAGATTGGAGATGATAACGAAGCAGCAGTGTGGGAGAAACATATAAGGAGAGAATTTATTTGCGAGCAAACTGGAAAACAGAGTAGCCGGATGCACAGAAGCGTCAGGGGAAAGTGCCCAGTGTTGGCTTGATAGTGGAGTTCTGATTCTCCATTTATCTGTGTGAGACTGTAGGCGGAACATAAGCCATGCCTTTCTGCTGCCGTTTCCAACCTGGTCAGAACACCCTCTGCTGGCACAAATGAAGGTCGCGTCCTCCAGATTTCCTTTCTGGTCTCTTTTGCAGATGGTATTTTTCTTCCACCATTGGACCCAAGTAGGCAGTTGCAGAAAGCATCAGGTGTTCATGGAAAATCAGAGGTCTGTGATCCAAGATCCTTGGTTGCAAATCATATACTTTTCCCCTGAGTTTTATGGATTTATTAATCTCCCACTTCTGCAAAATTTGCATATGAAAAAATCAGCATTTTTCTGTCTCAGCAGCCTCTGGCCATTGTAATTCATCACCCAATTTCAGTCACTCAGATTTGAATCAATCTCCTTTAAAATGGGCTCAAGTCCCAAAACTTCTCTCTGAATCAGGATTTCAAAAACCCTGATCATCAAGAAGGATATTCAGATCTGGGAATTTGGTTTGGCCCAATACGAGCATGGAGGCCTTACAAAATGTGGCTCTAGATTAGCATGTCTAGTATCTACCAACCTCTAGAGGTGCCTGGGGTTATATTTAAATCCTATCTCAAGAGCATTTGATATCTGTGCCTGTGGAGAGAATTTGAGGTATTGATACTCGTGCCGTATTGCATTATCTGTAGTGACCGTGCATGTCAATTTCACCAGCTGATTTGCGATGCTGCTGACACTGATTCCCTCAGAATGTGGCCAGGTTCAAATGACAGGGCTTCCAGTTCTGGAGAGCAGTAGGACTAGAACGGAGGTGCAAGTTTCCTCCAGTGATCTGCCATGTTAATGGAGTCCCCTCTCCAGAAATTGAGTGGGGCACTGGATGAAGCTGAAGACCCTGTTGCTAGAAATGTGGGCGTTGGGGGCTCAAATTCTCTCTGCCCAGAAATTTCAGACCAGAGGCCTAGTCCTGCGCAAAGCTTCCATTCCCCATGACCTGGAAACCTCTTAGGGGATTAGCTTCCAGTTCAAACCAGAGGCCCCACTCCCAGGAGTTTGGGGAACCTCCACCGTTCAGCTATTATTAGGCGCAGTGAGCTAAAAACCTGTCACGTTTTTCTTCATTGCATGCTGCAGGTCTGGCCAATGACTCTGAGAGCAGTGCCATCAATAAACAACGCCTGGCAGGTTTCACCAAGCCAGAAGGGGAAGCGAAGTTGGCCAACAGTGTGCCACCATCATCAGCCTTCTGTGCTTGAGACACATGGGGAGATTCTTGCTAAATAGGGTCGTGGGCCAGCTGTGCCTAAAAAGGCCCTGATTCTGATGTCATCGGTGAATCTCCACACCTACCCGCCCTGACTGTCCTATTCAGTTCTGGTTAGTTTTTAAATACTTTGGGAAACTGGGGAACAAGGCAGTAAAGAGCCATCTAACCTGGAGTCCTCCTGCCTGGGCAGGGTTTGTGAGGATGGATTTAAAATGGTACCACCTGGAAAGAGCAGGAGAACAAATGGCATAAGTCTAAAGTCAGGAGGGTGATTAGCCCCCTGCTAATATTCACAGACGTTCAGGCCAGATGGGACTGTGCCACTCAGCTAGTGTGACCTCCTGCATATCACAGACCTTGGCAGTGCCTCACGAGGTGCCTCAGAGAATAGCCAGTGAGCACGAGTCTCCTCACTGTACAGCGGGGGAGCTAGAGAGGGTGAAGTGACCAAGGTCATGTAGCAGATCAGCACCAGCGCTGGAATTCCTGGCTCCTAGTCCGGTGCTCTAAGCACTTGCCAACTTTCCCTGCAGTTGGAGTAGCACAGTCTGTCCTGGAGACACTGGCCTGATTGATGAGAGGAAACAAAGCGCCGGTACACAGGACTCACCTAAGGGAACACAGGCCCTTGTTACTTCTCTCATCCATATGGCTTGGGCTTGGAAAGCAATTGGTTGAAATGCTGAGGAGTAGACACACTTAGCATTGAAATGCACCGGCGTGGCTCTGCTGGAGTCCTCAGGAATGGCACCGTGTGTGCGGAGACTCAGCCACTCTCTCCCTCAAGTTTTAGAGCCGCCAGAATCTGTTAATCCTCCTGCCAGTCTCACCGCTTGGTCCCTTGAAAACAGGGTGGGGGAGGAGAGGGAGGAAGAGGAGCAGCAGAGGTGCCCTTCCGAACGAGCTGCTGGACTGATGTCAAAGCACATTGCGTGGCTAGATTGCCAAGCAAAAGATTCTTTTTGTCCTAAATTCACACTGCCTCTGACGATTCCAAGGCTATAAAGCAGCTCATGGCATTTAAAAGGACTCACTCAGGATAATCATAGATTTAGAAGCGTTTCTCCCTTGGGTTACTAACACCTCGTCGGGTTATTAAAACCAAAAGATGTTAAAAATCTGGCCAATTATTTAATATCTAAATAAATATCTAGTTATTTTCTTGTCCAGTAGCTTGATCATAGGGTTTCTAACATCACCCTGGGCTGTAATTCCAACTCAGCCATCTTCACCAAAGGGATTTTTAAAAAATGCCCCCAATTAATATTATTTTGTAACAACCACCCAGCCCATCGTGGCCTGAGTTCAAAATATTCATTCACCTCCAAATGTATCATGGGTTGAACTGGCATTCTGGATCCCCTTTTGGGCACTCAAATGGTGGATCTGATTGTTGTGGGTTATGCCCTAAACCATGATGGTTACTTACGCTGTTCTCTTAAGGGATGTCTACACTTCAAGATGGAAAGGGTCATTCCCAGCTCAAGGAGACATATCTGTGTGAGCTCTGAGGGAGCTAGGGCTACTGCAAACTGAGTGTAGGCGAAATGGTACAAGCGACTGAAGGGGCTAGCCGTCCCGGTTATGAACCTTAGCTTGAAGAGGCAGTGCAAGCTAGCTTTGTCTCAAGAAGAAGAGATGGCACATGAGCTCTAGTTTCGGGAATAGAGGACCCCTTCAAGATTAGTGCAGCAAGATCCACAAGGCGGGGGCAAGATATACATCGCACCCACGTGAGAATTGCAAACGGTGGTTATGTTTTGCCTAGTACAGTAGGTGTCATCAATTCTAAGGCCCGAAGGGATCACGATGGTCATCTAGCCCCATCTCCTCCATACATAGGGCAGAGAATCTCATCTAATCATCTAGCCCATTGGGCTGGGGTTAAACTAGAACATCTCTTTTAGCAGGATACCCAGCCTTGAAGGGATGGAGAATTCCAGTTGAGCCACAGCCCGAGGAGGCCCTGGTACTCCAGGTCCTGACTTGCACAAGAGTATGTACTAACAGCTGAAACGCATGTAGTGTCTTCCCTCGAAGATTCCAACCTAGACACAGGCCGGAGGCTGTTTCAAAGTCACAGATTTTTTAAAGACCAGAACCCAGATGGCCCCTCTGCCTTCACTTATTGTGCAATGCAGTTACCACAGGGTGGGAGATGACAGCCCCACAAAACCCATCAGGAGCGCAAGTGAGAGCTCTAAAGATACTCGGCGGTAACTATGGAAGAGCTCAGTAATTATGCACTTGCAATCTACTCAGGACCCTGGGGATAACACTTCTACTTGTGCCAAAAAGTGTCTTGGGCTTTTTAACACCCACTGGTCCTTAGGGCTTCCTTTTTACATCACACTAAAAAGACGGCTTCCCTCCCACCGACCCCAACTGTTGTATAAAGTTTAAGTCTGTGGTGTGCTTTTAACTTACCGGGGTCTCTCCAGGCCCCCCACCGTGAGCTGGCAGCATATCTGAACTCTGAGGTGCCCAGGATGGTTCAGGTTATCTATTGCTGTATTTCGAATCTGAGCTAAGTCACAGCCTCGTGGTGAGATCGCTGAATGACATGTTTGTACTTAGGACGGCTTCATGAAAGAACCCCAGAGGAAACAGCCAGGAACACACACAGCATAATAACCCCTCCAGAGAAAAGCTTGTGTTTCTTTTCCTCTTCCTATGGTACTGCTCGTCCTTGGTGTGTTTAAAGACATACCTGGCACAGAAAGCACGAATTAACGAAGGGAGACATTTTTTTTAAGCAAGGGAAGAGGATGATGAATTCTAATACAAACTTTATCTTTTCGTCTACCTTGGGATTTTCTTTAGCATCTGTTGCTATGGTATTAAGGGGTTTAGCTTGCTTAATTAGCCCAGCGTTTCAAGTGGAACAGGGATTGATAGCCTGAGTTCTTGTGTAGCAGCACAGGGTCTACTCGGCAATGTACCATCTTCAGCTTAGCATCTGGAAGCCACCGACGTTTCCATGGAGGAATGCTTTGCCGTGCCCTTTTCTTGCCAAGACCCATTTGTAAGTTTCAGTTCTGAGGAACAAGTTGGTTACGTGGACGCTGAACCCAAACGATCTGTTTCCTTACCTAGTGTCCCAGACCCTGGCTGAGATGGGCACTTCCAAGTCACTGACACGGAAGTTGCTTTATTATTATTCTCATAGACTTTCTAGTCTCTGTTTGCCCGAGGGAAACACAGGCTGGATTTCCCAGCAGTGAGGTCTATTACGCCATGGGATAATCTCCACAAGGGAGCCTGTTTGTGAGTCATTTAAAACTGGATTGCACACAGTGCTGGCAAATATACAATACTGTGCACACTGGAGACAGCACGTTCCAGGCACTGGACTCATAGGAACTCTGGGTTCTCATCCCAGCCCTGCCACTGCTTGGCTGTGATCTTGGGTAAATCATGCGGTTTCTCTGTGACTCCATTTCCCCACCTGTATAATAGGGCCAGCGGTGTTCACCTACTTTTGTAAAGTGCTTTGAGAACTCCTGATGCACTAGGAGTGCAAAGACCAACACTTCCAAACCTGGGTGTCCAGAATAAGGCAGGTACATCTTATGGATGCACCTACCTAAATGGCCTGACTTCCAGAGATGCTGAGCACATGCTGCTTAGCACCACTGAAAATTAGGCAACTTATTTAGGTGCCTAATTGTGGATTTAGGCATCTAACTCTAAGGACTCGAGTTTGAAAATTAATCAGTGGAGTTGGAATTATGGAGGAGGAGGGAGTCAGCCATTATTAGCAATTGCCCAAGTCTGATGTAGTTGAGGATTGGTCCTGCATTGAGCAGGGGGTTGGACTAGATACCTCCTGAGGTCTCTTCCAACCCTGAGATTCTATGATTCTAGGAGAGGACTCTCTCTGATTCATATTGCTTGTAGGATTTCAGAGGGTGTTGGTTGGCCTGGCACTCTGGAATGAGCTGTTCGGTTTCATTATACCTAACCATTGACACTACAATTCAGTCAAAGTGGTGACTGCTCTGACAGATGAGTTTAAAATGCTCCTCCTTCCCCGCCCCCCAGCATAGAAGGATATTTACATCCTGGGTCTTGGGGTTCCTCTACCTTTGTAAGAACCTGGCCGCATCTCTTCTGGAATGGGGCTCGCCCGGCTTCCACAGCAGCTGAAATCACCATGGCTCATCATTCAGCAGCACCAAATGCCAAGTTCCCTTGGAATGTGAGGCCAGCATCGACGGAATTATTAAAAGTTGTCCCCATTAAAAGTGGAGATTTTCTGAAAGATCTGCTCCAGAAATTATTTTGGGGAAGTTCTCTGTGTTCTACAGAAGGTCAGGCTAGATGATCACAATGGTCCCTTCGGGCCTTGGAGTCTATGACACTATCAATAGCTGGCACCGCTCAGAATAAGGTACAGACTCTGTTTTTTGTCACCCTGCCTTAGGACACTGCATTGTGGAATGCACCGCGCTGATTGTTAGTTATGTGTGTGACAAAACAGCACTTCTGCATTCCAGCTAGCCGCACCTCCTTATCAGGATGCAACTTGGCAGCTGTCCTCTGACTTCTGCACCAGAATCAAAACAGCCCTCAATGCTGGGAATTGTTTCAAATCCAACCCCAGATCTGGGTTTGAATTGTGCGACTGGCCTCTATAATAGGTGGCAGATGAGTGGCCATCCTGTGGTGCCCCCTGGTGGCCTCAGGGCAACCATGCATCCAGTGCTGCCTCTGAGTTTCCCTTCTTGGCTCCCGAGATAAACACCTCATAGGGTTTTTCCAGTTCTACCACAACAGCTCTCCTTAGGGTCTGATCTATTAACCTAACATTCAAAACTAAACACAAAAGTCTCCCCGCAAGCCTTCAGCAGGGGACAGCCCAAACTCTCCATGCCTGGTTAGAGCCCTCCTGGCCTTAGCTGGCTATGGAGTCCCAGCCCTTCCTAGTGGGAACAATTCCCCTGGTCTCGGGACCTCCCTTGCAGAATCCTCTCTCTTTGCAGTCTCACTACAACCACCTGAACTTTCCAGCCTCTGCTCTTTATAGGAAATGGCTGCTTCTCCTCAAGTGGGGTCATTCTGTCCTCAGGGTTGCCTTTGTCCCAAACTCTCCAGCCCAAGGGCAAGCCACCCTATTCTATTGGCCAAACACCCTTGAACTGGGGCGCGGGGGGAATTGAAATCTCGGTGGGGATGTAGAGTCAGAGGTTGGAACCCATCTTGGCTTACACCCGGCCTCCAGATGTGAGAACACGCTTTGAGAGTGACTTAGTCTGGTGTCTCCAGCTGGGATTGGCAGGGCTGTGGATCTCTTGAGATTCTCCAGGTTCAAGACGTTCAGATCATTCAAAGGGCCATACAAATGTTGGACTGCTTCCCTTTATGCCAGACTGCACACATTTTTTGCTCAGATGCTGGGTCAGACCCAACCAATTAGCGTAACCCTCCTCTACCTCCTGGCAGGGCTTGCAGGATGGGGAGGGTAACTCAAGGAAAACAGGTCTGGTTTTAGGAGGGAACGTATCTCGGTGTCACACCAAGCCGGGGCCAAGCTGCTACCACACAAATGCTAGAACCTCAGCATGCAACACTGACCTCTCTGCTTGCTAAATAGAGATCTCTTTCCTCCCACTCTGCTCGCCTGCCACATCATTGCTATTGAAACAAGTGCTGCATTTGACACCTGGATGAGGATTGTTGGCCTTCCTAGGCAACAACAGCCAAAAAGGAAGATGGTTGAATGAGACAGAGTCCAGCTAGACTTCTCCTGGGTGGAAGTCACTGCAAAGCTAACTTATATGTTGTGGGACTTGAAAAATTCTTAACGGAGGCTTAAAATAACATTTCAGTAAAAAATCCTAGGCTGGTGCTAATCATGTGGGAAAACACTAACAAGCTGCTCTATTGCTAACTCATAAACAAATCTTGTGACCCTGGGTGAAGTAAATACAAACAGCATTCTTCTTGCTGCTTTTGAGTTTTTGAAGGCGTTTGGCTGGGAGGAAGGCAAAGCCAAGCCAAACTGGATTTTTCCAAAATCATGCAGCAGAAACGAATGAATCAACCTGGTAAATAACCCGCTGCTTATTCCCTGAAACAAAGAGCACCTGTAATCTCCAGGTAAGAGCATCTGTAAATAACAGGGTATTCAGAGGCCGGTGGCGGTTTTAAGCGTGTGGGAATGCTGGGGATGGATGCAACGAGTAATCGGCAAAGAGACACCAGAACCAGATGTAAGGAGTATTGAGACCATGATTCATCGTCAGGTACAGATCTCTCTCTTCCCCTCTTTCTCATGAGTCAGGACAGAACTACAGGAGAAGTGCAGGGTTTCTTTTAGTCTGTTCGACATTCATAAAAGCACTTCCTAGCAATGTCACCAGTGCCCCCTTCAGGCATTGACAATTCATGCACAGATTGGAGTTCTACCAGTTTGACCTTTGGCAATGAGCTTTCTCTTCATGGGGACTTTTCTCCTAAGAAACTGGGCACTAAGCTGTATAGCTTCTGGGACTGGTTTGCCCAGTGTGGCCCTGTGGTTTAAGCACAGGAATTTGTGGGTGCCACTCCCAGCTTTGACACTAACCCACAAATGACCTAGGACGAGCCACTTAATTTCTGTATGACTCAGTTTCTCCATCTGCACAATGCTTTCCAGGTAGTGTGGTCAGAGTTACTGACTTTTAGAAAGTGCTTTGATCATTAAAGTTGGCCTGAGTGTTAAGAATTATGACACTATGAAGATCCATGGATAACTTTGTCTCTATCTTGTCTTCCTCCCTTCATGAGAGTGGTTAAATTAAAACTAGCACAATGATATTGCAGGACAATGTAAGCCTTGTTCCCTGAAGCATAAGGAGATCTCTGCTCCCATCTATTGGTAAATAAAGGGAAGAATGGCCACAGAGTTGCTTCATCTCCATAAGCTATTTTCCCAGAACTCCAGATAGACAAATTCCAGAGGGAAGGAGCTCTCTGTCCCCCTCTATTGATGAACGGGGGAAATTTGTCTACAAAAAGAGCTTCATTTGCATATGCTTTCTAGTCAGAATTCGTCTAGAGACACTTTGGGAGTCACCCTAACTGTGTACAAACTCAGAATTGGCTGGGTAATGGAAGTGCCCTCATTGCAGAAATGGAAAAGATGTCTGCTATATAAAGGTGCAATGGTTGTTTGTAGCAATGACTGCTAACATATGCTATTCTTTCACTGACTAAAACTGACATTGTTATAGCTAGTTTGTGTGGTGGGGTCTCCAGACAGGAGCAGGCAGTGCTTTTCAAAGGACTGAAGATGGACATATCTGCGTGACCTTGCTGACTACTGATATCAGACTGTGAGTGGGGTTGAACGGAAGGGGAAGTAGCGTGATAAAGAGATTTTTGTCTATCTATTAGACGTTCACACTGGTGGGAGGGGAGCTGAGTTAAAAAGCTCCTGCCTGAGTTCCTGTTGGGGAAGTGTTTTGTTTACCAGTTGTATTGATAGACTGTTGCTGGGTCTTTCCAAGTTGATGCTTTGTTCCTCCCCAAGTTCTCCTTGCTCCAGACTCAAAGCTCATTAGTGGGGAAGTATTACCTCTTAAGGTAAGGTATTTAGTGGGGCCTAGCTGGGGTCTCCCACTGGAGCATGGGACATTATCAGGGTTCAAATCCAGACTGGTAAGGGGTTGTGTCACTTCTTGCCCTAGGTGCCTTAAAGGGCTTTGCTGCTGGAACTTCCTCCTGGGATGCTCATAACCAGTCTACACAAGCATGCAGGTCACACCCTGGGTGTCTGTGAACTAGACAGCTCTAGTTCGGCAGCTAGGACCCCAGCAGCCTGTCTGCAGCCCCACTATGGTTTGCACCAGCCTGGGTTATAACCAGCAGGGTGACCCCAGAAAACTTCCAGTCCCAGATTTCCCCAAATTGTGTGCCCTGAAGTGTCTGGCCCTCCTCTGGACAGCTCAGAGAAATCACAAGGTTCATTGCTGCTGTAATAAGACAAACCCACATCACCACACATTAACTGAACTGGGGTAGATACACTCTTCCGTTGTAAACCAACCCAGTGCCGTGTTTAGTAAAATAAAATGCATTTAATGACAATGGGGCAGGGGGTAAGTGATGCCAAGGGTGGCCAGACATTTTAAAACCTAGTATCACCAGATGTCTCCTGTGAAAAACAGGCCTTGTAGCACGGTGGGGGCTTCTCACACTCTGCCCAGGCCTGGCGCAGACACAGAGGGCAAAAACGCCGCCTAGTGAGTCAGTGGATGTGTTGACACTGGGCATGAACGTGTGCGTGCACTGCGGCGAGGCACTCTCTGTACTCTAGCTGGGGAGGGGGAGGCTTCGTCAGCACCCGGAGGACTCACCACTGCTTAGCATCAGGTGTGCTGGGATCACAGCTTGTCGGCTGTGAAGCAGCTGGCAGATGGGAGCTATTTGCCCTCAACAGATCTTTAAATACTTCCAGGGTCCTGGCCTCATGCTGGAGTGAGGAGGTGAGTGCTAGCCTCTGCCCACGACGGGACTGTACCCGGAGAGAATTCAGCCAAAGACAGGAGGAGCAACCGTTCCAGCCGACAGAGGCATGTCCTCGAAGGCATGAATTGAAGAGTTGGAGGAGGCAGCAGGAATATGTAATACCGTACATGGGGGTCATGGGGAGAAATATTCCTTCCTGGCTTGTGCAGTGATCAGTGGCCGTCTCGGTCCAGTGGCTTCCTTGATGTCTCTTTGAAATACACTCTCTGGTGTGATAGCTGTGAGGCGTCGTTCTCAGTGGGCCGAGTGGAATTTGCAACCCCAGCAGCTTCCTGCTGCGTTTTTGACAGAGCTAGTAATGCCACAGCACAGCAAGGTGTGATAAAATAAGGAGACTTCTTCCCCTGTTTTTTTCCGTCCATGAAACTGCTGGAAACCATCATGCCCCTGCAATTTTATATTTTTTTATTCCTCCAAACAGTACTGGATGTTCTTCCCGTATTGATTTATCTGTGGATTACACAGTGTTCTAGGCAAAACATCAGTACGGGCCACAAAAAATGTAACATGGAAGCTCAGCTATAGCAAAACCACAGTGACCATCTATCCTGCTAAATAATGACTCAAGTGAAATAGGTACAGCTGTGTGGTCTAGTGGTTAGCGCAGAGGTGCGGCAGTCAAGATTCTTGTGGTGTGTTTCCAGCTCTTCTCTTCCTTGCTGGGTGAGCTTGGACATGACTGTTTACTTCTCTGTGCCTTGGTTTACCCTCTGCACACCAGGCATGATATCTGGCTAGCTGACTTATTGTGAAGTGTCATTAATTGTTGCTAAAGTACTTTGAGATCTGCAGGTAACAGGTGCTAAATAAAGGGGAAATATGATAGAGCTTTTGAAGACAACACATTGAGGTCCCAGGTTTGTGATATTGTCAGGGAAAAAAATCATCTTTTTCCTTGTGACTGAAGCCCTGTTGATTGGGAGCTGGTGCAAAAGGACAGCTTTGGAACTCAACCCCGCCCATTTTGCAGAGCTCCGCTGCATTTGAAACCTCAAAGGGGCAGAGGGGTGGGGGTAAGACGGGAAAAGGGGAGACTGAATTTCATAGTCAGCAGCTGATTTTGGATTCAAACACACCCTCATGGCGCTGTGGATTGAAAAACGACAGTGCTCTGCTGGTGCACCGGAACCAGAAAGTGAACTTGAGTGTAACATGGGAATGAGACAGACTAGCCTAGCCTAGCCTTTCTGTCCAAGCTGAGTGAAATGCCAAAAGGGAACAAGGGGTGTAAGGGGTGGGCAAAGGAAAATTAGATTTTGAGACATTTCAGTTTTAACAATCGAATCTGTTATAGGTTGGGACAAAGGAGATGGGCCGGGGGGTGAGGGGGAGCAGGGCGCCAGTCTGGGGCTTGACAAACGTGGATTCAGTTCCCTGCTTTGCCACAGACCCTGGGTAAGACACCTGGGACTGGATTCACAAACAGACTTTGGGGCCTAACTGCCACTTTAGGTGCCTAAATTCCAGAGTCAGGCCCCACTGGGATTCACAAAGGCCCTCATTATGCTAGCCCAGTGGTGCAGGAGACCCCAGCTTCAAGTCCCCCCTTGGCTTTGTGAATCTCAGTGATTTTCTAGGCCCCTAAAAGTTAGGGGTGGAGATGTTGAGTGTCACCTCACGTAACCTGCTCTGTGAATCTAGCTCTTAGTCACTTAGTGCCTTGGTTTCCCCTCTGGGCCATGAAATAATCGCCCTGCCCTGGCTCCCAGGGGTGTTTGGGAGGGTAAATCCGATAAAGATTGTGAGGTACTCAGAAACTGTGGTGGTGTGGGTCAGATAAGCACCTTAAATAGACAAGAAAAAGGAAACATGGCCTTGATTCCAGGAAGGTGGAAAGTCCCCTTGCCAAGTTAACTTAGTGGAGGCAGGAATCCAGCCCTCTCTCTTTAGCGTTTCCCATTAGCAAGGAGAAATGCTTTACTGCCATGGGGCTAGCTGGTCAAAGAGTCCAGAGCCAGGGTTCCAAGTGCTCACAGGGCTGAAAATCTGGCCACTTATTTCGGAGCCTCGGTGGGAGCTGAGGTCTTTTGAGAAATCTAGTCCTTTGAGTCTTATCCTGCATCATAGTTACCAGTGGGAGTTTTGCCACTTATGTTCAGGGGTGTGGGACTGGACCCTTCCTTTGAACCTACCCACAACCAATTCACTTGCAGACTGTGTCCCCGGCTAGAACTGAAACAAATCAAGATTCCCTCCTCCAACTCCGCTCTCATCCCTCCCCACCCACGAACACTCTGGGATAGAATTCCTGTTGGGTAAATGGTGCCCTCCCGTCGGGCCAGCAATTTGTCCTGGCTCGTACAATGCAGTGCACAGTTTTCTGCACACTGTGTTCTGGCTTCCCCTGCCCAGGACATCTGGAGAAGACGCTTTGCATTTGCAGCCAGTTTGTAAATGTTTGTAATGCACGGGGGCAAAGCACGTCGATCTCACCTAGAGCACAGCAGGCAAAGGCAGCGGCTGCCGCCTAGAGTGCCTGAGCCTGACGGCGCTAAGGTATTTTGGTGCCTAAAGCCTCTAGTGGAAGCGTTTGGTGCATTTCTGCACCTTTGGCGCCTAAGTCACCTCACCACCTCGATTGATCGGTCCATCAGGCCTCACAGAGACAGCGCCGATCACAACACGTCAGACATGTTGTTCTAGCCAGTCCTCCAGCTACCTGCTGGCCAGGCTGTTAGTAGCACCAGACACCTGGTTGGCCTAGCGCACAGCAGCCCAGAACTACTGAGCGACCTCCCAAGCAGCTGGGATTACAGGCGCGTGCCACCGCATTGGGTTTGCACCTAAATACCTGTAAAAATCTGATCCTAAACGGTCTCACATCTCCTCTTGAGCTCAGAACTTCCTGGAATTGGGCCCACAGCATAGTCCAGATAAGTATAGTGGTGCCCCAGACGATACAAGACTCTGGGACATGGGGGGCTGGAACACGGGATAAAGGGAACACCCCAGGGCAAAAGGAATCTGTTTACTGCCCCAGTCCCTTCCCTGGAGTATATCAGCACTTCGCTCTATGGGGCCTGAGTCTCAAGTGTATTAAGGCTGCCTCATGCAGCAGCACTCACTTCAAGGCCCCTTTGTGCTGCTGGAGAGGAGGAGGAGTCTCGGGCCTGTAACAGGGAGACCTGGGGTGTTGGCTTCTGGGAGACGAAGCCCCAGATTTCCCACCCCTCAACTGGCCATGTGGCCTCACTCAGGCCATGCAGGGTGGTCATGCTAGGCTCTAGCTGATGATCTGGCGTAGGGGAGCAGTCCCGGCGCTAAGAGGAAGCGTCAACCAACTGGACTGGATTTCTTTGCAGGGGAGCCCGGGCGCTGGGGGTGCTGGATTCAAAGCCTTGGCTTGCAGGCCTCACTTCACAGAGCAAGCATCAGGGCTTCCTTCCCCGGCTCCACTCTCTCTGTCCTGTAGGGCTCTGGGCTCACCACAGCCTTGGGCTGTATACTGGGGCTGCCAGCGAGTGGCAGCAGGTGGCCTTAGGGATGTGATGTCTGAGCCTGCTAGTAATCGGACAGGTCTCCACTCATCTTCCCCCCTCTTATGCAGGCTACAGAGCCATCAGGCCATCCCTCCCCGCCCCCGCTCCCGCGGCCTTCCCTGGCTCACTGAACTGCTAAGTGACCATATTTCCTCCTGCCCTCTTAGGTTTTGTAACCCATTTGTCCTGATCTACAGCAGACAAAGGGCAATGACTCCTGCTGAGGAGCTAGCAGGGCCTGCTCCCTCAGCTAACTCCGGATTATAATAACCCCACAGAGCATGGATCCTCTCCTTTTCTGTGGCAGGGGTCGTAGTACTATACCCCCAGCAGGGGAGAGGATTTAGTCTTATGGGGGAAGCACCTACCTGCACTGAACCTACCTACTGTGATGGGGCAAGGTCAGATGGCTATAGGAAAGTGATAAGGCACAGATATGTTAGTCCCAGGCTAAACAAATCCCAGGTACCATTGGAACCAAATGGCAGTGTTTCCAGGTTAATCAAGACACCTGGGGCCAATTAAGAACCTTCTAGAAAGGAGTAGAAACAGCTAGCCTGATTGGGACACCTGAAGCCAATCAGGGACTGGCTGAAACCAGACAAAAACCTCCCAGTCAGTCAGGTGGGCTGTGGGTGTCAGGAGCTGTGGAAGGAAGTTATGCTGTTGGTGAGACTGAGTGGTGGACAACATATCATATGCAAGAAAGGAGGCCCTGAGGTAAGGGTGATGTGGAGTTTGAAGACACGGGGACTGCTGTGGAGAAGTAGCCCAGGGAATTGTATTGTGTTTTGTGGCTAAAAGGTCAGCCATCTTAGCTGATACTATTAGGGTCCCTGGGCTGGAGCCTGGAGTAGAGGGTGGGCTTGGGCTCCCCTTTCTGCCTCCCCTAATTAATCACTGAGACTGGGAGACAACAGAGACTGTGCAATGGAGGATAGGTTCTCCTCACCTCTCTTGCTGGCTTATGGTGAAAATAACTCAATAGGCTGTGACCCTTGTCTCTAGAGAGAGAAGGGCTACATGGAGGGTCACAGTGAGCCTCTGAGGCTAGCAAAATCCACCAGGAAACACAGGATCCATGGAGACAAGGACAGAGCTTTGTCACAACACGTTATCTAAAACAGGCACAGACCCATGTTTTACCTCTTGTGGTTGCTTCATATGCACCACTCAGCCCTCACAATGCTCTGGCCAGCTGGGGAAAATGTCTTTGGGCATCCTCTCCAAATCACCCTAAGAAAGGACTTTACCCCTTCAGGAATCCATCCCTAGGAGTGCCCCTAGGAGGCAGATTAGGGCTTTGGGTGTTAGTCAGCACTCTGTAGATCCCTCATGCCGTGCAGACAGGATCGGCCCAGTTCACCATGTTGTATTTCACTATTGAGTCTCAGAGCTTTCAATTTCTTCCAGGAGCCTGGGGCTCTGTACGCGTCGGATCAATGTTTTCTCCCTTTTGCAAATGTGGAAGGGAGTTCGATAACTTCATAGTGTTGTCCAAAGCCACAGTGGTGGCAGTGTGAGTGACGGATTTATAACTGTGGAGTTAGGGACTCCTGATCCTGTGCTCTCATGGGATCACCTTGCCTCACCTCCCTGTGTTCAGCCCAGATGTTACTCCGAGTAATTCCTCTTCCCAAACAAACAACAAAGTTCCTGCTAATGCAGAGTCTGGATGTTGGGATGAGATGTCCACCTCATCATGAGGATGAGGATTATTATGGAAGATAGACATTGTGTGAGTACAAAATTATCTTCGCAATTCACAGACCAGCAGATAAATACACTTGTTTCCTCCCAAAATATGTAACAAAAAAGCCTTCCTTGTACTCTGTGAGTCCTGTATTTTCATATGCTCATTCCCCAGGGCCCATTTTGAAACTGTTCTAATTTATCAAAGGGAGAGGGGGATAGTTCTGGTGCAAATGGCATTGATTTGACTGCAAAGTCAGGACAGCTGTTCCTGTCTTTGAGGAGAATAAAAGAGGAATTCCTGATTCCTTTTCCTTTTTTTTCAATGGAGGGTGGGGAAGGAGTGAATGAGTTTGACTCATTGAGAATGCAATGCATTTTGGAAGCAGTTCTGATAGCCACTTTGATGTTATGTGCGTGAGAATGAACAGTAATAATAATAACAAAGTTCAGAACACTTTCTGAAAAACAGATTTACATTTGGTTCGGTTGCAATAGTGATAAGTGAACACGGATGCAGGGAAAATGTATTTGACGTAGTGGTTGTGGTTGACAGTTTGAGCTTGTCAGTTTCAAGTCTTTTTAAAGGAAGACCCTGCAGAATATATAATGCAGCTATTCGAATGGCAATAATAATATTAAAAATACCTTCCTGAACGCTCTTCCATTAAATATGAAAATTTCAAGACTTAACAAACCACTTTTCTCTCTCTCTCTCCAACAAACAAAAGCTCCAGCTGGAAGTTGCTTGTCAAGGGAAGAGCTCAGGCGAGGATGCTGTAGATGGCCTTTTGTGAATAAAGCATTTAATTCTAAAGGGAGCGTGTCATCTCCTGCCCAGTGCTCGGGTAGAACAGCCATTGTGCTTGCTGGCACTCCATCAAACCGCTTCTCGGGCACCGTTACTGAAGTAAGTGCATTTACACGTACTGAGATGGCTGATGCTGGGAAGAGGTTTCTTAAATAACAAGACACAGGCTATTATGTGCATTAGCGTTATTATTTTTTGAAGTGCCTTAGCCCTTTGGAGACTGAAGGCACTTAATAAAATGCTGTATTTATATAGTGCCAGTCTGGTGCTTCACAATCAAATACAGCTTACCCTTTAGCTGTCCCTCTCCTTTTGATCTAGCTGCCTACCCTCACTGCTAGCTTGTGCAGTGTGTGCCCAGCCCTGGTCAGAGGTGGGGTGACTCCACACCAACCTTTGGGTAGTTGCTGGAGAGATGATCCCTCAGAATGGACGATTTCTCCCGGGCCTGCTTGGTCTGCATGGGAAGCATGAATTCTGCACCATTCATTAGGGTGGTGCAGATTGGTCCCCATGGTGTGCTGGCCTGGTTTAGAGGCGGAGCATGAATATGGCTCCGCCTCCTCCCCGCCCCTTTCCAGCTGATTTGCTCCCAGGTGGGCAGTCTCTGTTCATAAGGCTGGCTGTGGGGGTTGATATAAAGGGGAGGAAGTTTGTTGCAGGCTCCCTGCCCCAAGGGCCAATCATAATCCAACCGTTCCGGCAGTCGTCACCACACCCCTGGGAGCCGTCCAATGGTTCAGGAAACTGCTGTCAGAGGGGAGAGAAGGATTTCTGGCCAATGGGAGATGGGAAAAGTTGGGACCTATGGCCACAGCGAAGCCTGTTGTATCGGACTGTCTTTGTGCAGTAAGAAGCCGGGTGCTCCAAGGGTGTCCCTGGGACCGGAAATCTGGCGGTACCATAGAGCAATAGGGTGAGCTGATATTGGCAATAATGCTGGTGTCTCTGCAACACCCCAGCGGGCGGCTCCCAGCACGACAGTGCTGTCATCGCGCTGTTCAGATTTCCCCTGGCAGCACCTCCTCGTCATTCTCAGCGCCCACATTCACGGTCAGCGTGACAGGGGGCAACCAATCCCTTCCCTCGGACAAGCATCTGGGAAGAGGCTGCTTCTGCTGGCAAATGAATCAAGGACCCTTGGGGCCACAACCGTTTGCTCGTCCGCTGGAGAAGAGACTCCCTCCTCCGTGGTAACGGTAGTCACAGTTGTGCGTGTGTAGCCGCTGGTCAGTGTGTGTCCTGCGTCCTCCCCCATCCCCTTTCCACGATCCACAGAGGAGATGAGTCTGCAGCTATAGCACCTGGTTCTACAGAGAACCCCCATTCAATCCCCGTGATAGTCAAGATGGCAAATTTAGATCCTCTTTTCCAGGCCGCTGGCCACTCCGTGGCAGGCTCATCACCACCTCTGAATCTGAGCCGTGGAAGTCATTGGTCTGGTTGATTTTTGATTTCAGGGAATTTAGGGCTGGTGAGGGAAAAAAAAAACCCAGAGTGATAGCCATGGAGCCAGGTACAACCAGGCTACAGGCGTACAAACCCCCTCTGCACCCCAGTGAGCCGCCGCTCTGCCCTGGAGGAGCGTTCAGGCTTTTCAGTCCATTCAGCGCCAGTCTGGTCATTTCCACCCATCACAGGGGTATGTCAGTGCCTTGGCTGCAGCAGAGTGTGCCAGCAGATTGTCATGTTCGTTGGTGGGTTTGGGGATATAGAAACCTCCTCACTTGGACGTGGGCTGAGACCAGCACCCCCTTTCACCAAGGCCACCAAACAACAGGGGATGACTTTCTCTCGTCGGTGCTCTGGGCCATGTTTGAGTGGCCTTGTCTCTTGGTCATGGGGGAATCTGTAAAACAAGGGGGTTTGGCTGTGATACCCTCAGGCGAGCGTTGTGGTTATTCTGAAGCATCCCTGTTAGCGAAGAAAATGCATAGACTGGCTTGTAGGGAACTCAGAGCCTAGCAGACACTGTATCTGGGGCATCATAAAAGCTGTCTCTGCTAAGCAGGTAGGTATTTTTGGCTTTAATAGGGGTTTGTGAGTTCAGTTGGACCCCCAGAAATCATGAAGCCAAGAGTGCCAAACCTGCGGGGCACTGTGACTCTGTGTGGCAAGTTGCAAAGCCCGGAGCGGGGAGGGGGCTTGGTGGGACAGGAGGCACCACTGCAGGGGTGAGTGTGGAGCAGGCTTGCTTTCTGCTCCCTCCAGGGCCTCCTCTCTGCACTGGGCCTGGATTAGTGTTGCAGTGCTGGGGCAGAGAAGTCTTCTGGGTGTGTTCAAAGTCCTCCTGGATTACAACTCAAAATCAAGTCCAAGAAGAGTTTAGTATCGTGCATCCATTGAATCAGGAGGCCACATGGACTGGCAGTATTTCTTTGTCCTTTTCTCTTCACAGTCTGTTATTTTCTTGTGACCCTTCCATACGTCATGTGGAAGGGGGGAGTAGGAACAGAGAGAAAATTACTGCCATAAATAGATCCTGAATAGCAGAAGATCAAAATAGACAACCTCTGGCTTTGCTGGATGAGTCATGCCACAGCAAGGATTGTAAAAAAAACAAAACAAAAAGCCAAAAAAACAAGCGTGTGGCCCCTAGTTAGCGTTAGCACTCAGGCCTGGAGAAGGAAATAACAGCTCAGGAAGGAGTGGCTGACATTTAGGAACTTCAGAGGAACTCTACAGAGGAGACAGAAAGGCTAAGTGAGCTCCCAGGAGGATTAGTTGAGAGCTAGCTGCTGTGTACTATTTGGTCAGGAGCAAAGCTAGTGTGAAATTATTTCAACAGCAACAGCAGGAGTTTGATTTCTCAACGGATCTGGCTCATGTGGAGAAAGTCGATGTGTCTCCAGAGCCATCATTCCCAGTATCTTCACGTCTTCTCACCCAGCAACGTAAGCAGGCATTTAGGGCAACATGATTGTGCAATGAGTAGACTATAATATCAGTTCCTGGGGGCAACCTTAATACTGGCATTTCCTGTCTTTTGCGTGCTTGACTTTACAGCCTTTATATTCTTTTAGCATCTTTTTGCAGGGATGTAATTGTAATATATAATCAACCTGAGAATTGAACCAGGACCTCAAATCTGCAGAATTTGAGAGAGATAAGAACCAAGCCCTTAGATCCAAAACATGTTTCTGGGGTTTTCGTTCTGTGATCCACTTATTCCTTGACCTTTCTACTGAGCTTGCAAATATGGTGCCAGCCATGCTGATAAAATTGCTGCCTGGACACCTGTCCATTAGGAGCAAGGCTGAAACCACCCAGCTCCATCCAGCTGGCTATAACCTTTGGTTACTCCAGCTGTAAGCGAAAGTTTCATTTCTTCCATGAACGTTTCCAGTTGCATGTCTGCTATGCAAAGGCATTAATCTCTCATTCTGAGATACTCCGCCGTAGCATGGCAAAGACATAGGGAGCATTAACGTCATCTGGGCTCTTGTAAAACAAAGGCCACCAGCAGAGTTGGGGAAAAGACATAGAGAAGCTAGAGGTGAGAGCTGGCACTACATGTTTTTCTCTAGTCCCCTTTTAACACAAGGTGGACACCTCTCCACCCTGTGGGCCCAGGCACTTCCCCTCCTAACCTTTGTTGTCTCCACTGAATAACTGTTTAGATCTTCTCCACAGCAAAATGACAGAAAATGCTGCAGTCGCCCTGCTCTGGGCCTGACCCAGAGCCTCTGGAAGCCTGTAGGAGTCTTTCCATTCGTGTCACTGGGATTTGGGCCGAGCCTGTTTCTCCTCCTTCTCTTGCGCACTCCTTTTGCATTTCCGTTTCCCACCACAGCTCCCGCGCCGACAGCCACCTGATCCCCTGGTCTCTTAGTCCCCGAGCCACCTTCCCTCTCTTCCCCTTGGCCTTCTTCTTTCAGTTATGAGGGAAAAGTCATTGTGGGGCTGGGCCACCTGGTCCTTGATTGCTAGGCCGTGCTGCGTGGCAAGTTACCCACCGACTGTACCATGCACATGACTGCTTTACTGAACTCAGACAGGGTCTGTCTTTCAGTGAGTTTCTTGCTCTCCATCCAGTTTCTCCTGTGAATTTGACTGAGGTTTAATTCAAGGTCAAGTTACCTGGCCTGGTTTCCAGTAAGAATCTCGAGGGTGCCCTCTTGACTCTCCCCCAGTCTTTCATCACTAGACCCTTAGCTTCTAGAGGTACTGAGTTGTACATGTTGTCACCGCTCTCTGTTATGGGCTGATACTCTACTCTTCAGCAAATAGCCCTGGGCATAGCCTGCAGTATCCAAGCTGAGAGAGGGGTTTAATTTACCAAGTTCTTGCCATCAGGCTATAGGCACTGTCGGAAACACTGATGCCATGTAGTGTCTTCTTGCCCTTCTGCCAAGCAGGCGTATGTGACTGTTCCCACTGGGAGTTTGGCCACTGCACAGATTATAAACCCACAAGGGGTCACTGTGCTCACCTTGTCTGTCCTCCTGTGTAATACAGGTGATAGGACTTCCCTGGAATCATGGGCAGATAAGGTCTTAATTCTCCAGCATTCTTAACCACAATGCCCAGCTACCATAGCTTTGGTTGCTGGACCCAAGTCTGTAAAACTGTTGGGAGTCCAGTGTGTCCTTAGCTAGAAGGGCTGTAACTAACCAGGCAAGGCAAGGGAAGTAGGGGGGAAAAGGGAGAGACAAAAACAAGGGGATCCTCAGCACATGCAAAACTTGGTAACGGGTCCATGTGGTCAGAGGTGGATTAAGTTTTCCTGGGATCCTGGGCCAGAGGAAGTGGGGGGACCCTCCTCACCCCTTCCGCCTGCAGCTCTACCCACAGTCCCATCTCTTACTGCCCCTTCTTTGGGGCCACCCCAATGTCCCCACCATTCCACCCCCTACTGTGGCCCCAAGACCAGAGAAGCTCTGTCCCTGCCCCACAGCCCCAAGGCTTCTGTTGGGGCTCCAACCGCTGCCCTTTAAAATCGCCGGAGCAGCTGCTCTTTTACCCCCTGCAGTTGGCGGCTGTGGGGGGGAGGGTTAAAGCGCTGCCGCAAAGGACCCTCCTTAAAGCGCTGCTATGGCAGTGTTTTAATGTCGTCGCTCCTGCCCCTGCCCCCTGGTTGGTGGCCTGGCTGTACTGGGGAGGCAAAACGGGTAGCAACATTCTTACTGGTACATTGTACCGGCCCGTACCAGCCCACTTTCACCCCTGGAGATCTTGCTTTTGATTGGATGATCAATATTGTACCCCATCAGTAAGGCTCCGTTTTAGTCATGGGTATTTTTAGTAAATGTCATCGACAGGTCACGGGCAATAAACAAAAATTCACGGGTAGGTGACCGGTCCATCACTTTTACTATATACTGCTGACTAACTTTGGGTGTTCGGGGGATGTTGCTGATGCTGGGGCAAGGGCACCGAGGCTGCTGGTGCTGGGGTGGGGTGACCTAGAAGTGCCAATGCTGGCAGGGACCACCGCTGCTGGCAGGAGGTGGCCTAGGACCGCTGCCGCTGGTCGCCACCAGCCCTGGTGCCTCTGGCAGGGTGCACCCCGTGACCGCCACTGTGTCTGGACGGGGACCATGTGTCAAGCTCACTAGCAGGCTGCAGAAGTCCCAGAGAGTCCCGAAATCCCTGACGTGACCTCCGTGACAGACTCGCAGCCTTACCCATCAGCAAGGGTACTGTGCTAGTGGTAAGTTGTTCACTAGCTAAAGAGACTGAGTTGATTCATATCCAGCCCCATGTGGGGGAGAAGAGGAATAAAACTCAACTAACTCAGAATCCACCACCGCATCGATTGTCTCCAGTTTGGAGGCCGAGGTAACAGGGGAAAACCAAAGTGACCAAATTTATAAAAACAAAGCTAAGGGCTTGTCTACACTGTCACTTCACAGCGCTGCAACTTTCTCGCTCAGGGGTGGGAAATAAATAAAGAAATAAACCCCAACAGCAGCGCCAAAGGAAAAGAAAATTGTGGTTTTGTCAAATGGAGCACAGTGTGATGTCCTTAACTACCAAACAAAAGGGCTTTGATGTGAACATCCAGTTCCAGCTGTGAACAGAACTTTGCTTTCATATCTTCCACGCAGCTCGAATTCAGCTTGCTCAGCTGGGCTGAAGCCGGGTCAGGCAGCAGCTACTCCCCTAGCCAAGGGCAGATGGAGCAGCTGCAGTGTGGGGAGCTCCCGGCCCAGTTCTCCCCACAGCATGTCGGCTTTATTCTAGCAGCCCAAAGCCGTGGCCCGCCTCCTTCCTTCCTCCAATATCTCTTGCCTACCCAGAAACGGTGCAGCTTTGCAGGAAGGGACATCTAAGGTGATGTGTTTCTTTCCCTGGTCTGTAAGGAAGGACTCTCAGTGATCAGTTCAGCCATGGGGAGGGGTGTGAAATGCACCTGTAGCCGAGCATCACAGCTGATACACGCAAATAGAAAGCGAGCTGCACAGGGGCTGCAAACCAGGGCACTACCTTCTGTGGAAACTTACAAGGTAACACGTTGCACATTGGATCTGCCGTTATCTCCCCTGAAACCTCTCTAGGTGCATTCATCCTTGAGCAACCTAGAACATTGTAACCTGGGTCTGGGTAGAAGTATGGGAATTTTATACTGATGCAGACGCCGGTCTGGTATCATGGCTCTGCAGTAGCTGGTAACATACTTTGGACAAAATGATGTCATTTCCCCACCCCTTCCCCCATAATGCACCTGCCTAATTGTGCAGTACCATACATGATGTGTGTGTGGAGGGGGGCTTCCTTCCTGACCCCTGTGGTGATTGGCTGGTGCCCTGAAGCATGAGGTTAGATAACATTTCTCTTTGCTTTCGTAGCTACAAAGATTATTAATGACTGTAAAATGATCCAGCCAAGTATTTGACTTGGTGACTTTCAGTGGCAGTGAGTCCTGCAGGCTGGCTGCATGCTTTGGGAGGGTTGTGGAGGGAAGACATAAATGCCACATAACCATGCTAACTGTGCAACACTATCCCACTCGGCGGGGAAGGATTTCTTCCTCATCCACATGGCAATCAGCTTATCCCTCCTCCAGCATGAGGATTGTGTTTCATTTTTGTTCATATGGTTTCACTGAGTTTTGAAATCTGTTTGTTCTAATTGTTACTGTACTGGTGTCATGGAGGGTGCTGGGCTGCTACACCTGGAGAACGAAGGCCTCTGCACAGCCCGGTCCAAAGCAGCAGCCGTGCAAGCTGTCCCTCCCACACCCTGGCATTGTGCCTCGGGGGCAGGGCAGTTTGGCCTCCATCCAGTCCTTGACCTCCCTGAGCAGACTGCTGAGAAAGAGGCCAGCGGGTACCAATTGAACCGTGATGTGGATTTTTGTGATGTGGAACTTTTGTCCACTTGGACTGGGCCACCAAACTAGCCGCTAGAGGAGCTTTTGGTGTCCTCCAGCCTCGGCTGATTCCAAACCAAGAACCTAGCGGAGAACATCTAAGCTGCATGGCTCAGAGTCTAGATAAGGCAGGAACCATTCAAGTCCAGAATACACCAAACACGCAGTCTATGGAGCTCCAGCAAAATTACAACCACTGACACAAACTCTCCCACCTGACACCTGTCTCATCTTGCTCTGACACATGATTTCCAAGGAATCTAATTTCCAAGGAGTAAACTCCCCTCCTCTGACTACATTTACATGCTGGCTGTCAACTAACAAGAGCAGCATTTGACAGCACTGATATTGCTGTTTGTATCATCAGACAATTCCAAGTCTGTCTAGGATTTATAATTTGACTAACAACTCAAGGCAATTATTATTACTATTGTTATTTCTCCCTGGCAAACAAATCCTGCAGCTACTTTCTCCTAGCATCCGCTCCAATTTTCTCTGGAATGCCAAAGATACGTCTTTTTCCCTCCCAACATTTCAGCCATATTCCCCCACGTCTTGCTAACTTTATGGTCCCCTATGGCATCTGTGTACAGTGAACTGAGCTGTTGAGACTAAATGTAATTTGCAGTCAAGCGTCTGCTAACATACAAATGTACCGGCTGGTCTCCTGCAATATGGATTCTCATTCTGTCTAGCATATGATAGCATTAAATCCAGTCCATGCAATGTCTCTTGTTACTGTGTTGTCAATCCTGGTGGAGCGGAGAATCCTGAAACAAGCACAAGAAACATATTTTGGGAATCGGCTCTGCCCGGCAGAGCTTGACGGGAGCTGTCCAAAGAGATACTTTCAGCCTTAAAAGGAACTAGTTCTGTCAGCTGTCCAAAGCAGGGTCATGAAACCGATTTGAACACTGATGTAAAAGCCTTGTACTTCCCGAGACAGATACCGCATAGGGAGAAGCGGGTGAGGAGGGCTAGATGCAAGTGAGTTCATTATTAACGAATAAAAAAGCTGGACGCCACTTCCCCTTCTGCTAGGCTTGATTCAGGCGTTCCTGGCCTAGTCTGGGCACAAAGCCAATATTTACATAAAGCCTTGAAATAAATGTAGGTTAAACAGGGAGCAATATGTCTGAGTAGGCAAAAAAAGGCTTTTTTCTGCTGAGCAGATGATATGAACATCATTCCAGTTCTAACTCTCCATAGGATGCTTACAGAAATCCCTTCCTTCCCACTGCCTTGTGAACTTTTCTTTTTTTTTTTTTTTTACTTTGCGTCATTAGCGTTATTAATAATTCAGTGTGTTTTCTCACTCTCTGCTCCGACGGGCCTTCTCCTCTCTTCTCACTCTCTCTCTCTCTCTCTTTGGAGCTCTGAGGAGTTTTGACCTTAGCAAAAGAGATGCGAGTTGGATCCTGGGAGATGAGCCCAAACTAAGAGCCCCTGTTCTGCCCCATCGCAACCCACCTCTGAAATGTGGGGGGACAGTGGCATCAGCCCCATTCCTCAGTGTTGCGTGAAAGACCTTGGCTCCACTAATCTGTACTCCTGTTACAGAACTGCACGTTCTTCCTTAGTGACCTGAATCTTCCCCTTTGGAGACCTTTGCTGTTAAAACCTTGGCCCAAGGGACAATGAGATGTATGTCTAATGGGCCCCGATTCAAGACAGCATCCTTTAGCATGGGCTTCAGTCTCGGTGACATTGACAGACTTTAAACATGAGCTTAAAGTTATGCATGTGTTTCATGACTATATTGGCTGAACCACGTGCTTAAGTAATTTCCTGACTCGGGGCCTTAGCCCACTTAATTTTGAACCACTGTAACCTGTGGGTGAGTTTCTCCTTGCTCACGGGGAGGCGGGATCACTTTGTGCTGTGTAGCACAAGGCCAGCCTTTGTTGGCCAGATTGAGGCTGGGTGATGTGACCGCAGAACGCAGTTCTTAGCCATACGGATGTCTACGGCCCGCCCTTCATGCTCAATAGCATTGTAGCGGGGTGGCAACCCCGCTCCTGCCCGGAAGGGCTTAAAACAGCCCAGAGGAGGGCTGTTTCTGAGGCAAGCAGCCCAAGCTGCTTGGGGAAAAAGGCACAGCTGGGGCCACACCCCAATCAGGGCCTAGCTGGTCCTTATAAGAGGGCAGTGGGCCCGGAACACAGAGGCACTTTCACTCTCTCTAGCCTTCTGAGAGGGAGGGACCTGGCTGCTGGAGCTGAGCAGGGCTGGGGAAGGCCAGAGGAGCTGGGGAGCTCCGGCCTGGAAATCCAAATCCAGTGTAAGGCCAAACAGGTACAGGGGTTGCAGGGGCAGCCCTGGGGTAGGCAGAGGCAGCAGGTCCAACCCCCCTGTGGTGGGGCGACTGCCCCACCCCCATGAAAGAGTAGGCCAGTGTGGCTGCATAGACTGGCAGCCAATCAGGGAGGGCCTGCTGGGAGCCAATCAGGGCCCAGAAAGAGCCAGCCAATCAGGGCTCGGCTAGGCCCTATAAGAAGGCTGCCCAGGAAGGGAGCACTCTGTCTGCTCCAGACCTTCATAGAGGAAGGTCTGTCTCCTGCTCAGGAGACCAACACCTCAGACAGAGTAGTACTGGGCAGGCTTGGGGGAGCATAGAAGCCCAAAGCCTGCCAGTCTGTGGGTCCTGATAGAAAGGGCCTAGAGGTGCAAGAGCCAAGGGGGAAGTGGCCCAGGGACAGTTAGACAAGGGGAGAGAAGGAGGGCAGAGAGGCTGCCGTCAAAGGATCCCTGGTTTGGGACCCAGATGGTGGGCCTGGGTCCCCTCCTTTCCCTTTTATGCTGCACCGGGGCCGTGGGGCAGTGGCCAAGTCAGGCTGCAACCTGCCCCCTGACACAAGAGGGGCTGGACTTGGGGGTTGTGGCATGCTGCTGAGGCCGGTGTAAAGACTGCAGTTAGTGCCCCCCCACCCCAGAAGGGGGTGAGGTGGCCTTGGGGGCACTTCTGGAGAGCAGTGTCCTGAAGAGGACACCGCCAAGCCAGGAGAGGAGCAACGTGGGTCCAAACGCCAGCAGAGGGAGAGCAACGGACAGGACACCACCAGCAGAGAGTGCTCCGGGACTGTGTGAGCTAATTCCCAGACTGAACAGCAGGAGGCGCTGCAGTGGTGAGTCCGAACCCCGTTACACACCCCCATTGCCTGTGATGAGTGGCACTTATACTGCAGTCTGCCCCGGTAAATGGGGACTAGGTGGTGGCTGGCAGTAGCCCTATACTGAGGCGAGGTGGGAATAGGGGGCTTGGGGGGTTCTCCAGGGAGGGGAGAGCCAGTGAGATTGCGGGGTACTGCAAGGGTGCAGAACCCTGAAGAAAGAGGCATCAGGGTCTGGGAGGGACACAGGGGGCCAGCGAGAGGCGGGACACCGTCCTGCAGAGGCTGGAAGCTAATTCCCTGGACGACCAGCAGGAGGTGCTGCAGGGGTGAGTCTGCACGCCGTTACGAGCATCCAGACAGGCTCTGTCCCAGTTATTTGTTTCTCTGGTAATTGTCCACATATTTATGTAAGAAAAAAAATGCATTGGAATAACTGTGGTTTTGCAAAGGAAATAACTGAAGAGAAAGCATCTGAAGAGGGAAGAGGAGCATTTTCTTTATTATGAATCTCTAGCTGCGGGTTGGGTGGTCTGAGATCTTTATCTTTGCAGGACCTCTGCCCCTTGCCTCGCTTGTGTAGGATGGACAAAAGCAGCACCCCTGAAGTTCTGATCGCAAACTCCATGGGTTTGCTTGCTCTGTCTGGAAGAGTCCAGAGTTGATGGTTTGGATTTTTGCTCAGGCCACCCTCCCAGCCCTAAAAAGCCAGTGGCCTGGTTTTCTGAGGTGCTGAGTACTGTAGTTCCCCTGGCCGTTGACTGCTGTCCTAACCCTTCCACCCAGAGGTGGGTGCTTACCATCTCCGACTGCTTGTGTGCCTGTCCCCTGTGGCGTCATCGGAAAGAGCCCCTGATTATGTTGTGCCCTAGTTATTATAAGTGGGCACCTCTCAGAGTCCAGGCTCTAGGACAGAGCTGCGGGTACATGGCCTGGTACTTCAACCTTGAGACATTGGTTTTGGCTGGCCAGAGTCTAAATGGCTCAACTGAACCACTTTCCATGATGTGTTCTGGGTCCTGCCTCTCTTCTGGCCTCAGTGACCCACCATTGCCTGTTTCCAATTCAGCTGAGCATGTTCTGACTGATACCGGAGGTTGGGCCGGTCCAAACCTCACCCATGGAAAGCCAAGTCCCTGGCCCTTCCTGAGGCACAATGGGACGTGTTCCCTTGTCATCCGTGCACATCAGCACCAATCCTGGGCTAATCCCACAAGGTTTGGAGGCTGAGATTGGATGAGCAGTTTGAGGTCCTGGTCCCCCTTCAAACACTGAGCAGGTGGCTTTTGAGTGGCCTGGGAAACATTTGCACATGTCTGCCCAGTCCCGAGTGGACACTGGAAAACTCACCACTGGAGCTGCTACTAATGGGAGCCCTTTCGTCTACGGTCTCAGCAAGGAGGCAGAGAGGTGTCTGAGATAGGACCAATAAACTCCCCTCTCACTCCTAGGAGTGGTTGCTGCAGGACAGCTACTTTGGTGGAACATTTCTGCTGCTGCAGTCCGTACTGTGCCAGTCCACTTGGGGAGAAAAGTTCATCAGTTTTTGGACTGCCAGCCTCAAAAACATAGTGGAGGGCACGTGGAGGAAGGGGATATGTTCTTTCATGTCTGGTAGGATTTCCCCTAAGGCACAGTTATTCTGGGAACACATATTTAAGATGACAGGAACTAAGCAGCCAGTGGATACATTTATTCTTTTATGGGGACTTCCAGGGAAAGTTATGCCACCTTATGCAAAATGCCGCTTTGACCTCCTATGTTTTTGTGTCCCACGAGATGCTTTATGGATGGATTTTGGAAGAAGAAATCCCTTGATCTAGAAGTTTCTTCCTTGCTCAGTAGAATCCAAGACACTGGTGGTGGAGAATTATTGGACAGCCAAAGATCAAGATCTTCTGACTTATATACAACCTAGCTTCTATTTACAGAAGATGAAGGAAAAGTCCTCTCCCTAGTAACCTGCAAAGCAGGCAAGGCTACATCTTTCATTGTGAGCTGATCTTCAATACACTGATGTATCAATTATTCACCAAAAAAACTGTCTGGGTCTGTAACTTCTATTACAAACCTTAGGAAAGACATACATGTCTATGTTCTTCAGAACTGGCTTGATTGAGAAAATGAGGATTCCCTCTTTCTTCCCTTCATTCATTTGTCGTGTTTGGAAAAGTGATGAAAACCAGAAGCTAAAATGAAATCTGAACAGGCCTCGGTTGCTATCACCTCTAGCTAGCTGCGTACATTTAGGTCTGCTTCTCCATTGTTTTATTAGGGTAGCAGCAGGGAAGACTAGGTGGAGGTGCTAGGAGATGGCTTTCACTGCCCCAGTGAGCTTGAGTTACTCTGCCAGAGCTAGGCTGGCAGGAGTGAAATTATGCTCAAGCTACACAGTGTTTGGATTAGCAGAGTGATTGAATTAGCATCTGGTGGGTGACGTTAACTCAAGTTCATTGTCTGCAGCTGCATCTCCCTTGCGTTTCTAGTTCTACCCTTAGGAGCACTTGAGCTTCAATCTCTCCCCACCCTCAACGAGCCAGCTCGCTCAAATGTATAGCCCCACTTAATAGGAGCTAGAGATTTTTGTATGGACAGGAATTAAGATAGTTATACCTCAAGCTACTACTGCAAGGTATGTTGTTGTATATAGTGATATCCCTGTAATACATGACAGATGCATAGAATCATTGAAATGTAGGGTTGGAAGGGGTCATCTAGTCCATCCCGATGGCTGACACAGGGTTAAGCATACCTAGTCCATCCCTGGGCATAGCTCTGAGTCTCACCAATGGGAAGGATTGGACATGAAGTCAGATGATTGAGCTCGGTGACCAGGGACACCAAGATAGAAGGGTCATTTGCATCTCCCTTCATATGAGAATCAAGTTTTGCCTGAAGCATTAAGAGCAAACTAAACAGCAGTTTATTCTCATGACACCATGTTCAGTACCTTAAACTTCGAAGGAGTTGAGATTTGTGCCAGGCAGTCTTCAGCAGCTCTGGAGAAGCAGGTCATTCAGATACCCTGAAGTTTGGCTGCTTATTGGGATCTCTGCAAACCTGGGCTTGGAAATTTAGAGAAAGTAGGTTTTCCTCACCAGGTTTCTGGGACTCTGCTCCTGGTTGGGTTGGAAATGGCCACGGTGCTTGTCCTTTGGCACTCGACAGCTTGGCAGATGGAAATGGAAATGAAAAATAATGTGGGAAATAAATTCAGCTTTTTCTTTTAAATCGCAGAAAAAGTTTGACTCTGGCTTGGGCTGAGTTTAGGGGACAAGATTTATGGGAAACGTTAGCCAAGAAGATTCCCTAAGGCCAAGTTTGATTTCCAAGTGTTTAGAAGGAGTGGAGAAACCAAAGAAGAACTCAGTAATGTTTCTCAGTCCATCCTTCTTTATGCATTTCCCACTCTGCGCCTGTTTTGCTGCATTTTGTCTTCCGCTTGGAACAGCCACGTCGGTCTTTGCTCTCCCTTTGCCAGCCATAATCCTGCAATAATCAATAATCCTCAAACTGCTGCCATCTGTTTTCTGGAGCAGGGCTGATTCCCAACTCCTGTCACAAAGGAGCATGTCAGGACGCAGCATGTGCAATAGGACAGTGTGCTGGTGATGAAGCAACACGACCTACGTATCTTAGGGAAGGTAAATTGGAATGTGATTAGGAAACGCCTAATAATATCCCTGCCTGCCTGTCTTTAAAAAAAAAGGCACATTTCCTCAGGGGTATCAATCAGTTTTGTCTCTGGAACAAACTGTACTTCCGTTTTGACACGCACAGCATGGTGCTATCAGCTGCCATTTGCTGCCACCGGATGGCCAAATGAGTTATGGCAGCAAGAAGGTGCAGACGTTTACCTTGGCCTTGGATCCCACCTTGTGGAAGGAACAGAGATTGTGTGTGATTGGCAGCCTCCGTCTGATAGGTGGGAGTTCCAGATCACTTCCTTGTGGCTGCGGGGAGGGCGGACAGTCTCCTGGGGTCTCCCACCTGCTGTAGATTCAATCCTGAGCCGGTGTTGTGAGCTCTCCTGCTAGTATTTTGCACAGTGGCCTGTGCACCTTGTTCCCGTCGATGTTGAGCGCTGTTTTCGGCTGCTTCCTCACACAAAGCAGCGCAAGCAGCCCCATGGAGCCCGGCATTCTTGCTGCAGTTCCTGCACCTCTAGCTCTCCCTGTAACTTGTCCCTGGATGTCCACTCCCAGCGCTGGCAGCAGGACAGGAGCGCGGGGCTCCGTGACTCAAAGTGTAAGAACCGCGCGCTCTGTGCTTCAGTGAGATGCTCCTAGGGCCTGGGCCCTGCCTGAGGTCGGTACCCCTACCCCCTATGCTGGCAGAGCAGTGACATCTCCCGTGTGCCACTGGACAGCATTTTGTTCTTCTATTTCGATCCCAGCATCCCGTTTTAGCCGCCCCCGGGTGGGCGTAGGAGCCAATATGTAGAGCCAGTCACCATCCAGAGCCTGCTGCCATGAGATTAGCACTTGTAGCCAATCTCACTTCCTCCTGTTTGTCCTTCATTGTCAACTGCAGCTTTCGCACCACCCAGAATGGGTAGAAAGTCAAGTTCAATGGAACGCAAGGGGAGGCTGAGTGCCAGGGAGAGACTCTTCTTCAGCAGCGTCCAGTCAAAAGAGACATGAGAGAGGGTGCGTGATCGGAGGGTCCTTCTCGCTTGTGTTAGCAGCGCCTCGCTCTGCTGGGCGAGTGATGTTTTAGTCCTCCCCCATCTGCGATGAATTGTTATTTCCATTGGGGCAGGGCCAGGAACCCCATCCAAGGATCAGGCCCTGCTGTGCTGGGCACTGTACAGACATGTAATGAAATGCCAGTCCCTGTCCCAACGAGCTCAGAATCTACGTATCAGACAGGACAGGACAGGACAAAGGGATGAAATGGACAGAGGGGATGTGGCTGGGTAGGGAGGAGATAGCCAGAAAGCGAATGGAGTTAAGCAGACATTGATCCTTCTTGCCTCTCCTGAGCCAGGCTTTGGTCCACTGCAGAGATGATCTTGCTTTCCCAGCTGCTCTGATGATCTGACGCCACCCTGCCTCCTGTAACTCACTCAAACTCCTCTCCTCGTCCCTCCGGGCTCCGCACAACCCTGGACCGGCCTTTCTCTTGGATCTCATTCTGCCATGTCTTCCTCTCCCTTCCCAGCACCACCAGCCATTCTGGTCGCAGTTCTCCCTTCATGCCCTTCTCCATGCTCCACCTTGCTCCCTGCCCCTGGTATGACCTGTCGGGGCCGATGTGCCTGCTCTTTCAGATCCCTCCTAGGGACTCACTTCCTCTGCAATGCTCACAAACACTGAACCGTTATAATTATTGCTTAATGATGGTGGTGTCCCCGAGGGGCTTTCTGAACACACAAGCAGTATGGTCTTTGCATCTGCATCTCTGCCCTTTACTGGGTGGAATCGTGTGGACCTACCTATATTTATAGACTTTTAATGCCAGAAGAGCCCATTACAATCATCTAGTCTGCCTTCCTGCATAACACAGACCATGTGACTTCCCTGTATTAATTCCTGCTTTTGGTTCAATAACCTGGCTTGTACTAGAGCAAGCCTTTTAGAAAAACATCCAGGCTCGATTTCAAAATTGCCCATTATGGAAATCCACTACAGCGCTTACTAAGTTGTCCCAGAGATTAATTACTCTCACTGTTAAAAACGTGCACCTTTCTTCCAGTCTGAATGTGTCTAGCTTTAGCTTCCAGCCTTCAGATCTTGTTAGACCTTGGGATAGGTGGAGCTGGATGAAAAACAGGATGAATCTTTCATAAAAATGTTTGTGAAATGTCACTCATTTTTTTAACTGAAATGTGCAATTTTGATAAGAAATTTTAACACTTCAGAGTTTTATACCAACCACAGAGCTGGTTTTTTAAAAAAAGATGAAATTTTGGTGAAAGTTTTGTGACAATTTTGACCCATATTTTTTTCATCAACATTACTAAATGTTTTAACCACCTCAACTCATCTGTCCATTCTCTGTCCTAGCCACTCTAGGGGCTGTCCGCAAGCCCAACTTGTACCATCATCCTCCCAGATCTGGGACCAACTAAGCAGGGCTGGCACTTTAAGGTGGATGTGCAGTGCCTAGTGAGATGCAAATGGGGCTGCTTTATCAATGCATTTATGACTGTTGATGCAGCTGAGCTGGGGAGCAGAATTCTGCTTGGATAAAATTTCATGACGTTTCCAAGTGTTTTGCTTTGTATGTTGTCCCCTCCCCACTCTGAATTTCCAAGGAAGAACTCTGAAGCCTGGTAAGAAACATGGGTTCCAAATCCCCTTGCACTTTAGGGGTGTTTGGATCCAGGGTTTCCTTTCAGGCCAGTGTATGTTTGAAATGCACAGTAAAATACCACAGCGGAAAACACCTGAGGAAGGGTAAAATGAGCAGAAGTGACTGAATGAGCTTAGAGCCCATTTTCAGAAGGGACTTAGGCACTTTTAAAATTGTTACCCCCTGAGCCCCAGTGACTTCCAATGAGAGTTAGGCGCCCACATGCCTAAAGCTGACGTTGAAAATGGCACTTAAATGCTGTGGCGAATGTTACCTGGGGAGTTTGTGATGGCTGCCAATCCCAGGAACTGTGCTGCCTCCCTCCTGTCTGCTGTAACGTCAGCCTCTAGAGCTAAAAGCATGAGTCTCTGCTGCTTGGACTAAAAAGCCAGGCTGTAACAAACTCTTCCCTTCTGTGGCTTGAGCCCAGGGGAGGGTGACTAGCCTATACTGACTCTGATCTATGGGACACCTGTCCAGTATCCCCGTGTTTCCTCTGCTCTGGGCTGAGCATGTGCAGCCGTGACAAAGCTGCCACTCCTTCTAAGGCAAACAGAGGGAAATCAGCTGCGCCCAAGTCCTGCCCTGTCCCTTTAGAAAACGTTTTCACTTAGCAGCCGCGTGAGCCGACACATCCCCAGGGCCCTAGAACCAGAGTGAGAGACGGACAAACGCCCCTCGCTGGCCTTGGGTGTCTAAACGGGAATAGCTGAACTTCCTGGTCGCTCTACCTGAAATTCGATCTGAATCCTTCCCTGACTGGCTAGCAGAGAGAGAGAAAGGTTCCTGCAGCAGCTCACCTGAGGCAGGTAAGCCCCCACTGTGGAGTCCTATGTGCTTCCAGCAGCTGAGGTCGAGAGGTAGGGAAGTGGGAGCGGGTGTACAGGACAGCTCCAAACCCAGGAAGTCTTTGCTTTCGATCATGCCACAGCTGCTGGGCGACTGGGAAAGCCATCTTTATTGTGGCAGGGCCTTTATGGTTAATCCTTCCTCTGCTGCCCCATACAGGGACAGTCACTTTATTCCTGTAAAACCCATGGCACCATTCTAATCTTCACCTTCTTTTGAACGAGACAAACCATTTGGTCAGAAATTCACAAGCAAGGCCTGTAGGCAGCATTTCAGTTAAGGAGGAAGAACCCAGTTCCCCAAATGCCCAGGAGACAAAGTATTTGAATGGACTTAACTAAATAAATGGGGTGAGGGAAAGACTAGGAGCTAAGGAGTTTCGGGGGAGAGAGAGAACTTCCTCCTTCAGACCCTTCTGCAGACACGTTTTCATCTTCTTTTTTTTTCTGCCACAAATGCTTGTTTGCACCGACCACTTGCCTGACCCTTCGCTCTTCCGACAGCCTGTGCTCCCGTCCAAGCCTTTCTCAGGCTGTTCAGCAGAGAGAGGCTAGTTGCTACCTGCGTGGAGTTCTCTCTAGACATGAGCTTTTGTTTGAAATATCTTCTTTGCTTGAGGAGCATTTGGATTTACAAACACTAGGGAGAGAAGCACAGTATAACCTCTCCCCCTTCTCTCTAGGGACAGATCTGCCCTCCCCATCATTAATACATTTATCCCCTGGGAGGGAAGGCAACACAGGTGGGGAAATGAGGCACAGAGAAGGGAAATGATGTACCCCAGGTTACACGGGGAGTTTGCAGCAGAACCAGGTGTTGAATTCAGGTCCCCCAGGCTACTGCTTTAACACCAGCCTTCTGGTCCACATTGCCATACTCAGGCCCAGGAAAGCCTAGGTTAAAAGCAGATTGCATGGTCCCTAGCTCATGTGAAATGAGGTGCAATGATTTCAGTCTAGTTCTTCATCTGGAGGATCCTTTGCACCTTGAAATCTTTAAACCATGATTTGAGGACTTCAGTAGCTCAGACATAGGTAAGAGGTTTATTGCAGGAGTGGGTGGGTGAGATTCTGTGGCCTGCGTTGTGCAGGAGGTCAGAGTAGATGATCATAATGGTCCCTTTTGACCTTAAAGTCTATGAGTCTATATTGATCTTTGTGCTGAAGGCCCCTGATATGCTGGGACAGTGCTGTGAGATTCTTTCACCCCAAATCCTCTCCAACTGGCCAGTTTCCAGGCTTGTGCTGAGCTTCAGAGAAGCCTCAAAAGTCAACAGCTTGATTCCACGCCTCAGATAGGGGAGCAGAGCTGGATTTGGTAGCTGTGTCTAAGTTCTACTGGCTCCAGAAGACCTTCTGTATTCTGGGGGATGTTCAAGGCAAAATGACCCCACAGGAGACTGTAACTGATGAACCTCGTTCCATCTATTTCTGTTATCCAAAACCCCTTCAGTTCACACTCTCATATGGAGAAGTTTGGGGGTGTGAAATTATGATGTGATGATGATAATTATTCCCTGGTGGGTAAATTGTTTTGGCAGGTTTTTGATCTTCACTGAACTGAAATGAACTGGCTGGTGTGTATTTGTACCACCACATTCGACTGGATGGTACCAGAACAGTTTAATTGTGTGTCCTAGGCCCTATACCAGACACTGCCTCTGATGATTCTCTTTTCGCTCAGATGGCAAGGGCCTTGTGCTTTTAGAGCAGGAGAATTTGAGTTGTGTCTCAGCTGCTGCCATGAAATTCCAAGTGGTCATGCTATGCAGCAAAGAGAGAAGCAGAAAGTCCTCTGGGGTTTGTCACACTGTGTCATACACCCTAGAACTCTGGAGATAATTTGTTCCTGGGTGAACGGCATTGAGCTATTACATCAATTTAAGCTGACCTGAACCTTCCCTTCTCAGCACACGTCTTCAGAACTGAGAATGCACCTCATTCCCAAGTGCTTTCTGCCTGACAATTTGTGTTCTCATGGAAGTGCCCAGAGTTGAAGTCTGAATCTTGACATGCTTGAACGGGCAGTGTCCTCCCAACCATGATGCGTGTGGGCCAGTAGTTGCAGCCAAGTCAGATGGAGTCTCTGAGCAGCAGGAGGAGGGTTGTCTGTGGCTTAACTGTAAACTAGTGATGCTGAGCTAATCAGTGGCACATGCAAATGATGTAGTACCAGTGCATATTTGAATACACACACATGCTGACTCCTCAGTTTCAACTTACTGAATGCAAAATGAATTGCAAAGCTGCAATGGCCAACAACAGCCACTAGGTGGCATTTTGTGTTGTATATCCCAGTGCTTCTCCAGTTCTGTCTGTCTGCCCCTGGCCAATCTTGGTAATTTTTCACCAATAGTTCTCCTTTTGAAAGGCCTCGGTGACAAAAATTCTTGGTGACTTTTTGGGCTACAAATTACTTTCCTGTGGTAAAATTTGGGAGATTTTTATGTCGATCTCTGCTGGTCCCCAGCGCTGCCACGTGGTCGCTGTTCAGATGAACAGCCACTGAGATGTATGTGCCGCTGGACCAACTCCACATCTCCCAGCCAGCAGAAGTCACGTTGCAAATGCACCCTTGGAACAGAGCCCTGCTGGCTGCGGGAAAGCAGAGTTTCCAGTTGGCCACAGGATGTATCCAGTCGGATGAGGAGGAAGCCAATGTGGAGGTAGGGGCAGGGGATAATCAAACTGGAAGCAGCCCAGTGAGTAGCAGCTGCTGCTGGGCCCACTTTGCAAGGAAGAGAGGCCCTTTCAGTCCCACCTCCCTTTCTGACCCCTAGACATCTTCACATCTGGGTTTACTCTGCAGACTTCCAGGCAGGGCTGTGCAGATCACTGATGGTCCAAAGAATGTGGCTGGAGAACCGCTGAGCTGGCGTATCTACTACTCATATGTGAGCCGATAAACATATGCCTCAGTTGCAAGACGACTTTTGTAGCAGGTCCGTGATTTCCCCTCTAGCTCCTCATGCCTTGTCGGGCTCCCAGCATCAAGTATGGTACAATGACTGGACTTCCTTGGCGAGGCTGCAGGTCTTCAGTAGCCCTCTGGGCCTGCCCATATTCATAAAATAAAGATAGTTTAGATATGGGTCACTGGGCTTTAAGGACTTCTTTGAAATGAGCAGAGGCTGCTTCTATATGAGGTTGGCTTATAGGCAGTGCCAGCTTCAATATAACTTTATAGGGCACTTTGTGGTGCAGTTGGATGCCCATGCTGGATGGGCATTGTCAGGCAGAAGCACCTCTGAGCTCTTAACTGCTTTGAGGAGTTTACACAGAATTGATTCCCATGGAGCAGGTGAAGTAACCAACAAAGGGACTGGGAGACCCGAATGGTGCATCTGGTCTTTGCAATCAGGCACATTATGCTCTCCAGAGCACGGTTCTTATTTTAGTGCCTCCTCTTCTTGGGAGAAGATAACTGGGGCTATGGAGATGACGGCTGTGCCTGTCTGCAGAGGTTTGCACTGGGACTGACAGAGGTATCCTGGGCTGTCTTCATCTCCTTGAAGCATTAGAAGATAGTGGTGAGTAAAGGTGAGCTGTCCCTGCTGCGTCAAACCCATAGCACTGTGCTGGGATGGTTAAATTCAACCAGTATCTGCACACAGGAGGAATGTCGTTCTCTTGTACACACTTTCTCTTCTCATGTGACATTTCATGCTAATACTACAATACTAGAAAACTTTTGTTTAAAACAAACAAAAGGAAGTATTTTCTTCACACAACGCACAGTCAATCTGTGGAACTCCTTGCCAGAAGATGTTGTGAAGGCCAAGACTATAACAGGGTTCAAAGAAGAACAAGATAAGTTCATGGAGGATAGGTCCATCAATGGCTATTACCCAGGATGGGCAGGGATGGTGTCTCTAGCCTCTGTTTTCCAGAAGCTGGGAATGGGCAAGAGGGGATGGATCACTTGGTGATTACTTGTTCTGTTCATTCCCTCTGGGGCACCTGGCATTGGCCACTGTCAGCAGACAGGATACTGGGCTAGATGGACCTTTGGGGCCGTTCTTATGTAAGGGCTCTGTTAGGGCTCCAGCTCTTAGCAGCCCTGAGTCTAATGCTTTCTCCTCTTTGCCCCACCCACCAACTCCACAGCTGAGCAGGACCATCCTGGTGGTGCTACTAGCTCGGAAGAAATTGATGGACTAAGTCAGGATTCACACTCGGTGAGTCCTCTGGTTGGAATTAGCAGCTGCTAAGTGTCCTGTTCTCAGCTGCTGAGGAACACAGGAATGCCTAGCACTCATGCTCTCTCCACCCAGGACTCATCAACTGCAGTGATCCCACCCTCCACCATGCATCTTGTTGACGGTTGCTCAGCGCCCTGGCAGTCTATGACCTCGCTTGATAGTGTTTGCCCAGATCTTACAGGTCTGTATCTCAGGCGGACCTTTTGTTCATTGGCTTCTCCAAGTCTTCCCAGGGCATGGGAGATTCATCGCTTTTGAAGACCAGAAGGGCCGTTCTGATCAATCTCGCCTGACTTCCTGCCTAGGCTCTGGGCGTCACTGGCTTACTCCTGCATCGGGCCCAGCAGGTTGTGACTGAACTGGAGTGTGTCTAGACAGATGGCTGAATACCACGGTCCCTTATGAAGGAACCACATTCGATTCGAATGTGACCCAAACCCACTCCTGCTATACCTGCTCTTCCAGTCTGTCTCCCCACAGTGATCACCTCCATGAACCCCGTCTTTCAAGGAAGTGACGCTAGATTGCCAGGCTCTGGAACAGCCGGTACATTTCACATTAGCTAACGGGGGTGACATTCTTTTCCAGTCTCCGGATCCTGAAGGGGCCCCCTTTGGTGGCTGGACTCCTTCCCAGCACGCAAGGTGGAAGAGGTAAGCCTGACATTGGGGCAAACCCTCCCTGCAGTCAGCCACACCAAGGCTGGCTCCCTTTGTGAGGCTTGTTTGTTGAAGGTGAACTCCTTGAGCATACAGAGGGTGGGGGGAAGGTGCTGCAGGAAGAAACATTGCCAGGCACAGCCTGGGTGTGTGCAGGACGCCCTGGGGCCAGGGCTGGACCCTCAGAGCTGTGGTAAGAACAAAACCTGGTCTCTGATGTCAGGTTGGGGAAGGGGAGTGAGAGGTCTACACTAGGAGAATCAAAATGGTGGCTTTCATCTCCTCACCTCATGATACTTGCCGGCCATTGCAAAGCAGTATAACAGGGCATGGGCCCCTTTAAGGGCTGGGGCAACGGGGACAGCCAGCCCTTTTCTGGCCTGGGGAGGATTCCTGGGTAGGGATGGTGAAGAAGAGCCCCAGGTCCCCGGGGGAGGCTGGCACCAGGGGAGGATTGCGGGTGCACTGTCCCAGGGCTGCAGCAGGAGCTGTGAGAGGGAGAGCAGGATCTGTGCACACCCCGGGCTGGGGAAACTCTTGCCTTTCAGCCAGAGAGTCCCCCACCCCCCATCGAGTTTGGGAACAGGGTTATTTCTTTGTTATTGTAGAAGTAACAAAGAGTCCTGTGGCACCTTAAAGACTAACTAA